>BSBK01007030.1:15000-565000 GCA_027943335.1 Chamaecyparis obtusa | reverse complement strand
TTTCAAATGACATCTTTATAATGCTTCATTCAAAATTAAAAGTTGATCAATAATTAATAATGCCATCTTGTTTTTGTGCTTGCAATTATTATTTAGAATCTATAACAAATGATGTGGGTTGTTTAGTCTATGACACCATATCTTGGATGTTATAAGTTCTTTGTAGTGGAGGCAGTGGTGAAAAGGGTGAAGATGGTGTGAAGGTGATAGTCTTTAAATTTTTTATTGTGGATTTTGAGGTTTCATCTAATTGAAAATCACAATATTTAGATAGGTAGATATGAATCGTTGTCACCATGTAATACAAAAACTCTAAAAAAATGTTTTGAGAAGCACAATGAAGATCAAGAGAAGTGCCAACAACAAGCTAACGCTTTTTAATCTACATGCTACAATTTCTCATTCTCACATGCAAAGACTTTGCAAAGACATGACAGAAGAAAAAATAAATAAAAGAACAACTTATTCAACTAAACAAAAATAACAAAGAAATTTAATTATTTTTCTTCATAAATTTCTAATAAAATTTTGTATAAAAAAGAAAAAAATTGCTTCAAATATTTGCATTTCTTCCACCAGTGGATTTATCTCTAGACTATATAGCAATTGTGTTCTTTCCATTATAAGTACTCAAATGTAATTTTTAATATATAATGTATAATAAATTACTTTTATTCTACTATTTCTTTAAAAAACTATTCAATTGGAACATTAGTAAAAGAAGTTTTGCCAAAAAAAGTAGAGAGATGATTAATATGAGATTGTAAAATGTAAAATTATTTTTTATTTAATAAAATTTACATTAAAATTCTAAATAGAATTTAAATGTGCAATTGTGAATATCCTTTCCATGTTCTTAAAATTTAAATTATGAAATATTTTTCTTTGTTGCTTTCTATTAAATTGTGAATCTATACACTTTCATAAATTGAAATTTTTTCATGTTTATATGTTCTAATTACTTAAAATAAATCAATATTATCTAAAATATTTTTTTATATTTACAAATTTATCAATGTAGTATTATTATTTTTTTAAATAGTGACAAAATTATTCTTTTACAAATTATTTTTTGTAAGATTTGTTTCTTTATATTCTATAATGAGATCAAAGATGTTTCAATATATTATTAAATGAAATAAAGGTAGATTATATTTTTATATTATATATATTTTTAAATCTTTTTAATTTTTAACTATAGAAAAATATATAATATTTTATATATTAATTTTGAATTAAATAAAATAACTGTTAAATTTTTAAATCTATTTATTTAATACTTAAATAAATATGATGAAGTAATATTATTTAAAAATATAATGATATAATGATATATTATACTAATAAATTTAAATTATGTTAAATATAGATATTTTAGATTTTCATAGTTTATTGGAATTAGTATTTTTTTATATAGAAGGTCAATTGTTTTGACATTGAATTAAAATGTTTTAGATTTTGAATCACATATTTTTTTATTAAAGATGTTACTATATTTATAAAGGCGAATATCATATAATAACAAATCTATAAAATAAAGATTCTTTTTCTACTTGTCATTGTTTATGTTTAATAGATTATTGATTTGTGAAATAAGGCTTGTTTTTTATGTTGTCATTGTCAATCTATGAAGCATTTTGTGTGGTTATATTTTTCATTAACACATGGAGCATAAAATTGAAAAATCTAAGTAAAAGAAAAAAGTTAGGGCTTTATGAAAAATCTAGGATAACTCCAATCATCGTCCATGTCCCCTATCCCCCCCATCCCCCCTTCCTCAACCTCAAAATGCATGGTATAAATATGGTTTCATTGTAATTGAAAATATTGGACTGAGAGAAGCCATTGTCAAGATGTAAATATAGCTCAAGCTCATATTTATAGTATAAATTACAATTGGCATAACCATCACACCTAGTTTTGGTGCTAGTGTGTTCATTACCCTTATAAAATCTATACATTGTTATAATACAATGTTTAAAATTTTGAACATATTATATGTTTTACTAAGCATATTTTATTCAAATAATATTACATTATTGATTATTCATTATGGTAATTTTCAATAGGTGTGACTAAAACTCCTTTAGATTGTTGTCCCCCTTTTATATTTAAGGAGGTTTTCATTCATTGAGAGGCATTGATTTGAAGATGAATTGTAAATCTTACTACTTTGTACATTTTGATCTATGTTTTAATAGAACATCTTGTAAGTGTTTTATAATGAAATGATATTATAGATTTATTTTTTAAATTTTTTTAGAAGGGTTATATGTGTGTGTGTGTGTGTGTGTGTGTCTAGATATATATACACACACATATATACATAGATACCCATATATATATAGATATGTATGTATGTATACATGTATGTATATCATTACTCTTATAACATCTATACATTATCGTCCTTTTATATTTAAGGAGCTTCTCATTCATTGAGAGGTGTTGATTTGAAGATGAATAGTAAATCTTACCACTATGTACAATTTGATCTATATTTTAATAGAACATCGTGTAAATGTTTTATAATGAAAATTGTTCAGAAAATGATATATTAGACAATCAAATATACTTTGAACAATGGAGGTGAAGGTTCTAGATGTGAGTAGGTTAAAAAAGAATGTAGTGTTGCTGATTTTATTTCAGATTTCAAGGAAGATATTTTCTACAAGTATGTAAGGCATAGTCACAGGTCTCAGTAGTTGGATCAACAATTCATGATGTTTTATATGGACTCTTTCTTGATTGACATTATTATATTGGTGGTTGATTTCATGGAAAACTATACATTTCAACCACATATAATGAGTTGCAAGCTCAAGATTATAATTTTATTTAGATTTTTTTTTGTCCACATAACATATAGACATGTCTCTGATAGTACATAATAGGACAGTAAGATAATCATAGAGTAGCATTTTTATATGTGTGATGATAGATCCCACTCCTCTGAGTATGTGCAACATTGTTTTGAGAAATTTTTTGAGTTCATGCAAAAAATATATTGTAGTGGATACACATCTCATTTGGTTAGATAACTGCATGGGTCAACTCAATAATGCTTGCATGTTTTATTGGTTGAGTAGAATGCATGCAGAGAGGGGTGTACCTCATATTTGGAGTTTTTTTGAAGCTAGGCATGGGAAAGGGGAGCATGATGGAGTAGGTGCATGTGTGAATAGAATTTTAGTTAAGGAGCAATTGAGGATTTAAGGTGCTACATTTCGTGATGTTTTTTCTATTTTGATTGGTGTAGTTCAATATTGTCACAGGGAGGGACACTTGATTCAACATTGCATAAATTCTTTTGGTTGGTTGAGGAGGGCATAGTAGGAGATGAATTGCATTGCTAGATAGTTAGAGATTCTTCAAATATGCATTCATTTCATAGCTCAAATGCAAGTACATGGACCATTTGGACACGAGAGTTGACTTGCTTTTGTCATAGCTATTTTTTGCGTGATTCAAGATAAGTGTGAGTGAAGTGAGTCAGTGGATGAATGGGTTCTATAGTATCTAACTCCTTTATCTCAAATAATATCTATGTCAAATGATGACATAGAAACTTTAGTTGAGTACAACTATCTTTCAAATATTCTACAACAGGACATGTTTTTGCATCATAGGGGAATGGTGAGAGATGAGACTATTAGTTGGCATGATGTTTACATGGAAAGAAAAAGGTAGCAGAACACTTGAAAGATGATGATGGGTTCACATATTTTACTGGTTTAGTTATTATTTCCATAACATGGCTACAAACATACATGATTAGCAAGAATGACATACCTGCATTTGAAGACTATAAGAAGCACAAAATCATACTCATGTACTCACACCTTGTTATAGTAACAAATGTTAAGTTGTTGAAGAATCAATCCAAACCAAAGGAAAACAAACTTTGGACAATTAGTAATATTGATCATGAAGCAATACTAGATATTTTGGAGCTGAGAGATGACCCTTCAGACACACTTGACTAGCTCATACCAAATGACTATAAGGTTTATTATTTTCATTATGCCTAGCTTCATTACATTTATTATGCTTTGGTTCTTTAATTTTTTTAGTCAAAAAACTTAGTTCTCTCACAAATTAACATAGTTGGTTACAAATTATGTACTGGGAAAAGGGAATGTAAGATGTAGATATATTACCTTCATTTTCAATATTTACACATTCGGAAGGAATATGCCCCACTAGGTTTAAGAGGAGACTCAAATGCTAAGTGGGCCAATGAATTTCTTCACTAAAATATGTGATTGATTCAAAATGGAAGTCATGTATAAATGTAATTGATGTGATTAATTAGATAAGATGCATAATACTAGAAATAATAGATAGTTACAACTTGATAATGACCAGAAAAGTACAGAAATGGAAAGCAGAACTCGAATTTGACCTATAGGTGAAATTTGAGTTGAAAATGCTAGTGATAGGATGACACACATTCGGTACCCATAGATAGATCACTAATGGTGTTCTATACTTGATAATTTTTTTTGAATTTTTTTGAGGACTCTAACAGTATTTGATCCATCTGATCTTGATCTGGTGGCTTCTAACTTGTTCCTGCACATAGAAAAAATAAGAAAAATAGTTATCTAAATGGGTTTTTCTTGGTCAAACCCTTATTTAGGAATCAACCTTGAAAATAGAAAGAAATTTCATAAGGAAAGTATGTAAAAAGACAAATGATAGATTTACCTTGCATAAAACCTCATGGACAGATGTAGAAATCACTCATACCCATGAAAATACTTGAATGTGCTTGGAATCCAAAGAGTTGACCTTGGAATGTGATGTAGAATCAAGGATTCCCTCACAAATGCATGGATCTATAAATGCCACTCCTAGATCTTGAGAATTGATATGCTTCAAAATCACTTGCAATGAAGGAGAGAGAAGGAGAATGGAAGAAGGATCTTCTTTCCTGATTGAGATTTCCAATACTTGGCCATCATCAGAGAGAAACTTTCTTCAAATAGAGAAGATTTCCTTTGACTTGATAGATCTTTAAAAGAAATAGAGGCTTGGAGATCTTGATCTTGGATGCTTGCCTTCAAATCTTGAATCCAAATGCTCAACTGCTCTTGATTGCTTGAAATTCTTGATAGCTTGATTGCAAAATGCTTGAGTATGGTTTTGATATACAAAATGAGGAGAGATAAGGTCTTTGTATAGTATTTCCATCATTTTGGGATTAAAAAATGATCTATGTTGACCAC
Source organism: Chamaecyparis obtusa (assembly GCA_027943335.1). Lineage (NCBI taxonomy): Eukaryota > Viridiplantae > Streptophyta > Pinopsida > Cupressales > Cupressaceae > Chamaecyparis > Chamaecyparis obtusa. The sequence continues at coordinate 559,769 of BSBK01007030.1, read as the reverse complement.
AAAATTAAAATTCCCGCTAATACCTCAGATTGGAAAGCATACTTCATAAAAACATGATATATATGTAAGAAAATGCATAGTTGTGAAATCCTTATGGAACCTCATAAGTAGTTTAATGATGTGGGAAAATAATTAAATAATTTTGAGAGAGTGAAAATAATTTCATTAAGATATTTATACACTTATATTATTATCAGTCTTATAAATTAGAATTCAACTTTAATAAAATTGAAAGAAACCAATCATAATAGAATTTAAAGAACATTGATTTCTATGTTTAATTATTACTAAATTCAGGTTACATTTTCATAATAAACAAAATTATTAAATCAAATTTGAAGGAAAACTATATATGAACCCCACTGCAATCACCTTAACTCTCTATCCTGATAAAACTGACAGCAAGAAATCGTTCACTATTTTGTGCCAAAATAGAAATAGAATATTTTTATATTAGCTTATTTCTGAGTAGAAATCACTTTGTTATTGACGTCACTTCCAATTGCATTACCCCTCAATGGATAAAGCTGAAGGGTATGAGTCATTCACTACTTTGTCTCAAAATAGATCAATTTCCAAAGTGCATTGTTTTTTAATAACAAGTTACATTTTCAAAATAAACAAAGTTATTCTCAACTTTGGAAGAAAATATATGATTATCTCACTTCTAGTGCCCATTGTTGATCTAATTTTTCTTTGTAACGATCATGTTTAACCTCAAAATTACTGTGATTCTTTCTCTATAAATTATATTTTAAAATTTATAGAAAATATAGAAACATACTTCATAATAAACTGAGTATATAAGGCTATTCTTAAACATTACACACTAAAGAAAAAATTAAGCTTAGAAAAATAAGTCAATTTTAACTATTTAACACTTTTAACAACGTAGGAGTCAATCTTTAATGTAGTGTTTACAGCCGAAGATACTTTGAAACAAAAATCTCTATTATTGTATATTTGATAAACTCAAACAAAAGAACTTGGCACGTGTCATTTTCCATGCTATTTCTTATTTCTCATATGATCACATTTTGTCCACTATCCTACGTTACTTCTTTTCAATACAAGACTCAAAATGATGATGTCCTTTAAAAGTGTCATCATATATTCGTTCTGTCTTGAAACCTTTAATAATATGCTCCAAATTTTTAATACTTAGAGAGAGAACATGGGTCTTTCCTGAACCACAAATTTTATGATACCCACAGACAGATTTATATTATCCAATATAAATCTCCAAGCCTGTTATCCTACTAAGGTAACAAATAGGGTAACAAAGGGACTGATTTATATCATCCAATATAAAGAAGGGTATTCAGGCCTGTAATTATTATCATGTTTAGAAAAGCTTGATGTAATCTGTTTCAGGAAGTAAGACAGACAAGATTCGCTCTAATTTTCATTCTTATGCAGACCCATAAACTATACTAGTGGTAGTGACATTGTCTACCAAGGGAATAACTTAAATCAATACTATTTCACCACCTTTTCTATGTTTGCAGACAAAGAAGTCCCCACCACTTGCTCAAAAAGCATCACAAGCAAGGATTTGGATCTTAAACAACTTCTAACTTTAATTTTGAAACATTTTTCCTGCAAACATGGCTTTCAAAGTTATCCCTTGTCGGAGGCTCACAGAGAACTGATTGTTTTTTATACCATTTTCATTGTAACTTTTTGTTCTAACATAAGCCAATTTATTTAGTGTTCTCGAATTGTGGATTCATTTCTCTCACCACTGGGTTGACAGTGAAATAAGCCATGCTTTGAAAAGGTTTAGTTTATATGTTATGAAAATGAATGAATGAACGAGTTTATGGGATATATGGACAGTGAGTAAAATAGATGAATAGAGAAATTCATTTTAAAAAAAGTTTAGTGATATTTTATTTTTATTTTTATTTTTTATTTTTTTCTTAGATTTCTACTGTATATTCTAATAAAGAAATCAATAGTTTTTTCATTTTTTCTTTACGAAAATGATTGAATGAACGAGTTTATAGGATATATGGATAGTGAGTAAAATAGATGAATACAGAAATTTATAAAAAAAAAGTTTAGTGATATTTTGATTAATCTATTTTTATTTTTATTATTTTATTTTTTTCTTAGATTTCTACTGTATATTCTAGTAAAGAAATCAATAGTTTTTTCCTTTTTTCTTTATAAAAATGAATGAATAAATGAGTTTATGAGATATATGAGTAAAATAGATAAATAGATAAATTCATAAAAAAAAGTTTGGTGATATTTTTATTAATCTATTTTTTATTTTTATTATTTTATTTTTTTTCTTAGATTTCTACTATATATTCTAATAAAAAAATCAGTGATTTTTTTTTGTTTTTTTGTTTTTTTAAACAGATTAATCAAAGTATTCATATTTAAAACAAATTATTTCAAGATCTTTTATACTGCTTATAAATGTCATATTAAAATTTTGAAACAGGTGGGAAGATGCCTTTTGTTCAAATATTATATGCATTACAAATGGTATGTTGTTGCTTAGTAAGCATTCCACCAACTAGATGGGTTTATGTGTTCTGAAAAGCTTAATATAATGAGCACCATTTATATAACAATGGTGGAGAGTGTCAGGAATTCCATGGTGTCACACCTTATCTGTTTTTAGTAACAGATTTATTAGTGGCAATTGCACCCACGAACTCCAATTTGGCATTTCTTGTAAAGTAATACTATATTTATTTTCTTGGTTCGTGCACATTCCTATCAGATTGTTTTTCTTTATATTCATTGAGTTTTTTTGGGTATTGATTCCCTTTTTATATTGATATTTATATAAAAGAATAATGAATGATCATGAGTACAACTACGAGAAATAATATAAAAGAGAATGCCTTCAAAACAAAAGTCTCCAAATACACCACTACAACTCTTGTGTCACGGAGAACACTGTTATTAGTACTGGCTTTGTCAAAGAGAGTGGAGTGTTTATTGGAAGAGAATTCATCTTATTATAATAATTAGTTGAAGTTTGTTTTATATTGGCTTTAAGAGTTATTTGTTAATGGATTTTTGTTAATAAGAAGTGAGATGATGGAGAGTCCTTGTTCATATAAAGTTGTTTGGTTCTAAATGAGCCCACCAGAGATCAAGTCTTGCTGAGTGCAAAGGTCCCAACACCATAAGGGATGATATATTGAAATTTATTAAAAAATGTTTATTTTTTAAATGTTAACATTATGATGTGAAATAAAATAATTAGTATTTTTCTTATTTTTTCAATTATTATAAAAGTTCAAAATATTAGTAAAAAGATTGTTAAGTAGACAGATAAAAGGTGATGACTTCATTATTTCTCTACAAGGTGATGTCATCATTTGGAAAATATTTTGTGAAAATTTTGAAAGCTATCCAAGTTTGATGCAAAGTTTTGGAGAGGGCATGCTTAACTTGTCTTGGAACTTGAATTGGTTAGAAACCATGTGTTCCACCAGGTTGTCTCATATTTAGCATAACTCTACTGAACCTAAGAACAATTATTTTTGCTAGTTGTGTGTTCTCAAAAAAATTGTTTTTTAATCATGTTCTCTTTCTTCTAGAGCTTGTGATTTATGTGACAATCCTGAAACTTTTGAGAATCTTTTCTTAGATTGCAAATATGCCATCCATACGTGGTCTATTTTTGCAGCATATGGATTGGAAAGATAAGACTAGTTTTTGTTGGTATGAGGGTCAACTAGTTATGTTGATGCCTTTAATTGTGATTTGAATAAATTTTGGTTGGTTCTTACTAATGATATTTTTTTATGGATTTGGAAAAAGAAGAATGATGAGATATTTCAAGTTGAGAGGATGGTTCTTACTCACTCTAATAGCAAGCTCACCTACTTGACTATTATGTTTCAAGTCTTAATTACTTTGGAGATTTGGAAAGACTAATTCACAATCTTGTTGAAGGAGGGTGTAACACTAGTTTATAAAACATTTAAATTAAATCAAATTATTTCTTATCACAAGGTAGAAACAACCTAAACCAAAAATAGTTGGAGTTGTTGAACAAATACTTGTGAGAGAAGAAATTCACCAAGCCAATGGAAGAAGAGACATAAAAAAATAAAATATTTGATATGCTATTTGATCCTATGGAGACTAATCCAAACATAATAGTGCCATCTTTAGGCACTTATTCATATGAAAAAGGAAAAATGTAGTAAGGAAAAAATAGGAACTTGGGACTAGTTGCAAATTTATCCAATTGATATATCAGTGTATCAAATGTAAACACTATTCATTATTTTTCCCTTTCTAAATTATTAGATGTTATGTTATGGACTTTTGGAGAAATAGCCATCAAGCATAGACAACATTCCCCAACCTATGGAATTTTTCAAAAAATTAAACTTAATTTTATTTTTATGTTTTTTCATTTTCTAAAAAATGAAATTTATTTCACTATAAGATGTAAGCAATCATTTCATTCCTAAATTGTATTTATGAAATAGGAAGAAATTACATCAAATATTTACTAGAAATTCACAACATAGACAAACTCTACATTTGCCTCTAATTTATATCAAAGTTAAAATAGGGTAAAAAAATGACACATTCCATACTCGATTTGTGTATGATATGAGAATAATAAAGATTGAGGCCTAGTGTGGCATCTTCAAATTAACCATGTCATTGGGGGATAACTCAAACCTCTATATCTAAGTGGAGAAATAACTATGTAGTTGTAACCACTCAACACACATGTCAAGTGTATCTAGGCTATATATTATAGTTGAAGCATAGAATAATCACCCAATAGGGTATACCATAATATAATATAAATCAAAGAACCAAAAAATGATGGATAATCATGATAAGATTTAATCACAACATATATATATATATATATATATATATATATATATATATATATATATATATATATATATATATATATATATATATATATATATATATATATATATATATATATATATATATATATATATATATATATATATATATATATATATATATGATATGTACGAGTGAAATCATAACAATCATTCAAGCATACAAGCATCTCATATGCAATCAAGAAAAAAACACCAAGAATCGACATGCTGAGAAATCTCATAGATTGAAACATGCAAGTAGTCCAAACACACCAAGAAGATAAAGAACATAGGCCATAATGAAAATGGTAGATTTTAACTACTACTAGATATCTAGAGCAACAACACAAGTAGGACATATGTATCCCCATGATACATAGAAAAAAAAATGTTTAGATCCAACACCTTTAGGCTATAAAAGGGAAGGTAATTATAGTTTTTGATATCCTTTCATTCTACAATTGGTCAATAAATATTCTCAATCGCCACCAACACTTCAAGATACACTAGATAGTACATATGATGCATGACCTTTGATGAGTCCTTGAAATGTAGCAAAGCAATATGTCTCCTTGACCATCAACGAATCCATAGCATGCATCACATAATAGGTCTAGTCATTGACCACAGTGACTCCTTGACATGCATGTTAGGAAGTAGGTTTTATATCTAAGCACTAAAAAGTCCTTGTCATGCTTTGGGAAGAAAGTTTGATGTATCTCTAGCAAGGATTAACTAGAAGTATTGATTCCTAATATCTAAAAAGGGACATGACATCTAAGTAATCAACATTACCTTTTCTAGTCGCATTCACAATGTGTAGTATAGTTATACTTGTAAAAATTACAACATGATTGAAGTGAGTTTGTGATGTTATTGAAGTTTCTCATAGGATTTCTACCAAGGATTTTCTTATATTAGTGAATCACTTTTTTTGTAGAAATTATAACCATAGTTAGGTATGTTCTACTACTAATGAAGTTATCTAGAACATTCCTAGACCCTCTAAGTCTCCCAGCTATTTTATTTAACCTAGAACCACACACTCGAAATAATCTTCTTCTTATATTACCTTATTTTATTTTATTTTGTAATGTGAATATAGTAAAACTCATTTTTGTCGTGTTATTTTTTTATTTATGATTTTATGCCATGTATGATGATGCTCTTGATGCTAAAAAAAAATTTGTTATTTTTTTGGCTTGATGATATTCTAAATATCGTTATACATGATAATTAATTTCCTTCATGTAAAAGAATGATAACCATAATTTCATCTTATTGAACCCCATGTTTTGGATTCAAATCATATTATTATATATCCTTGGATTGAATGATTTAATGGTTATAAAAATTGTTTTTCATATGGAATTTGATATAGAAATGCTACTAAATGTGATGATTCACATGCTCATATTACTATTAAAGTGACACATGATAGGTAAGGAGGATCCAATTAAGGACAGTCCAAACAAGCAGCCAAATACCATAATGCAGAATAACACAACAAGACAATGTCTTCAACTAAATTTTCATTAACATGCCCAGCTGTAAGGCCTTTCGGGTTAGGGCCAAATACAATCAAACATATTTCTGCAATCTTCCAACTTGTCTAGCTCTGAAACAATCAGCAATTGATGGAAACACTAAGGCATATCTGAACTTGAGCTTGCAAGCCTCCAAGCAATCTCCTTGTCTCCAAGCATGCAAACCACTAGCTCTTCTATTACAACTATCAGATTAACAATCTAATCTTCAAGATCTCGCAGGATCCAGATCTATCCTCACACTTCCTTCTGACTGACTTCCTCTAAACATCTACCCAAACACTCCTTAAATAATAATCTTCAGCCACAAGCCGGTTGGAAGAAATAATTAACTCCTAAGCCAAGTCGGCTTCTATTACAAATAAATATTAAATGCAGTAACAATCGAATCTCAAATAGCCTTACAAATAATTAATTCTCCATGTCGGTCTCTAGATCTACATAGGAGAATACAACAAAAGCTACCAATAATAAATGCACCAAGTCGGCCAACTAAATCTCCAAGAACTCCAGTTGGTAAACCAGAACTACAGAGCACCAAAGAAACAACCGAGCACCAGTGAAACAACCGATCAAGCCAAGCATTACCAAGCAACACATGCATCATCTAGCAAGCATGTTGATCAAGCACCATAGGCATCACTGAGTACAAGTTCCACTGAGTGCAAGAGGTTTCACCGAGTTCCTTCAGCGACCGAGCTTCCTTCAATAACTGAGACCATCAATTAAAGCTGCAACTGAGTAATATAGAACCAAAACAACACACCACCATGCAGATTCAATGAGTACCCTAGAATGCCCTTGCATCAGACACCCTTGGTTCGAAAAGATGTTCTCATAGGCTGGAAGAACATCTTCCAAGATTTAGCACATAAACCCCGAACTGGTTCTTCACATACAAGCCCTTCAACTCTTCACCTTGTATACTCTTCCACTTATGTTTCCTCTGTCTTTTCAAATCTTTCATTGATAACACACGGGCTTGTTCTCCATATTGATCCATCCTTTCAGAATTTCTCAACTCATCTTGGCTACCAAAGCTCAGGTTTCTCCTACCGAGTGTTGTATCCAGCAAAGGCATTAGAGAAAGCTTCCTATTATTCTTCTCGACAATAAACACATTCTTGACACAATCATACATAGCTCTACAATCATATTTCCAAGGTCTACCGAGCAATATATGACAACTATTCATCTCCACAATGTCACACAACACTAGATCCTTATACTGGCCAATCTGAAAATCAACAAAGCACTGCTCCCTCACTCTAGAGCATGAACATCTTGTAACCAGCCAATCCTATAAGGATAAGGATGCTTCATTCTCTTCAAATCAAGTTTCTAAACCATGTCCTCAGTAATAAGGTTATCAGTACTACCACTATCCACAATTACATCACAAAGTTTACCTCCATACTTGTACCGAGTTCTGAACAAATTACTCCTCTGAAAAGGTTCCTCCTTTGCACCAATAAATGTACTCTAAACCAGCAAGTTCTCAGATTTAGGTTCATTCTGAATGTTCTCATTTACTACAGCAGTCCTTCGGTCACCAAACTTCTTCTGTGTACACTCAAAAGATTGGTGTCCTACTTCACCACAATTATAACAAGTACCCTTAAAGATAACTTTACCTGTTTTCTTTTTCAATTCCAAAGGTTTCGGTTCATCTTCAACAGTCAGTTTATCCTTCACCGAGTGATCAATCTTTTCCTTCCCTTGGGGATTACTATGTTGTCACCTTTTCAACTTATCTTCTACCTTTAGAGCAGACTAATAAGCATCTTCAACTGAATCAATCTTCAACATACCAAGCTCATCCTAAATATTAAATCTCAAACCATTCACATATCAAGCTACCTTTTCTTTACCAAGTTCTTTGTGTCCAGACCAAATAGTCAACTTATAAAACTCCTCAGTATAGTTCTCCACAGTCAAATCTTTTTTCTTCAAATCCTACAACTTCTTAAACAAGTCAAGCTCATAGTAGAAAGGTATGAACTTAGCTTTCAATTTAGTCACCATCAACCTCCATTGATTGATCTTCATTTCACCTTCATCCTCTCTATCTCTTTGTAATTCTTTCCACCAAAGAGTAGCATGTCCTTTCAACTTAGTCTGTGCTAATCTTACTCTAAGAGGATCTTGAATTTCTTCAAGCTCAAAGAAGTCTTCTAATTCACTAATTCAATCAATCAATTCCTTGGGTCTCAAAGTATCAGAGAAACTAGAAACTTCCATTCGATAACTAGTACTTAACTGAGCTTCAGATCTATGTAACCGACTAGTTCTATCTTCACTAGATCTATCTCTCTGGTCATCTCCACTAGATCCAGTAGCTTTAAAGTCTTCAGTAACTTCCTCATAACCATCATCAGTACCAAGATTCATTGGCATAACAGTAATAGCTCTCCTGACCTCAGCGATCATGTCATTCTTCATCAATTCCATCTCAGATCTAAAATCAACTTTAACCTTCTCTGTAATCTTCAATTCCACAACATCACAGAGATCGACAATCTCTCTAGGGTCCAATCTTCTCGGAGGCACCCTTCAAGCTTTTCAAAAACCCAAAGCAATAAGTCACCAACAAGGTCTTGGTGTAAAAAACCTCAACTCAGAGATCGGTTTACACACTTAAGATCTTCAAGCTCTGATACCACCTAACACAGGACATGTAAGGAGGATCCAATTAAGGACAGTTCAAACAAGCATCCAAATACCAAAATATGGAATAACACAACAAGATAATGTCTTCAACTGAATTTTCACTAACATGCCCGGTTGTAAGGTCTTCTGGGTTAGGGCCAAATACAATCAAAAGTATTTTTGCAATCTTCCAACTAGTCTAGCTCTGAAACAATCAGTAACTGATGGAAACACTAAGGCAGATCTGAACTTGATCTCGCAAGCCTCCAAGAAATCTCCTTGTCTCCAAGCATGAAAACCACTAGCTCTGCTATTACAACTATCAGATAACAATATGATCTTCAAGATCTTGTAGGATCCAGATCTATCCTCACACTTCCTTCTGACTGACTTCCTCTAAACATCTGTCCAAATACTCCTTAAATACTAATCTTTAGCCACAAGTCAGCTTGAAGAAATAATTAATTGCTAAGCCAAGTCAGCTTCTATGACAAAAAAATATTAAATATAGCAACAGTTGGCTCTCAAATAGCCTTACAAATAATTAATTCTCCATGTCAGCCTCTAGATCTACATAGGAGAATACAACAAAAGCTACCAACAATAAATATACCAAGTTGGCCAACTAAATCTCCAAGAACTCTAGTCGGTAAACCAGAACTACGGAGCACCAGAGAAACAACTGAGCACCCATGAAACAAGTGACCACACCAAGTATTACCAAGAAACACAGACATCACTAAGAAATCACGTCGATCGAGCACCATAGGCATCACTGAGTACAAGTTCCACTGAGTGCAAGAGGTTTCACCGAGTTCCTTCAGTGACTGATCTTCCTTCAATAAACAAGACCATCAGTTAAAGATGCAACCGAGTAACATGGAACCAAAACAACACACCACCATGCATATTCACCGAGTACCCTAGAATGCTCCTGCATCATAAAGAGTTCTCACTTCATGCAATCAAAGATTCTTTGATAGTTAATGCTTCATTATGGTATGGTAAACATCACGTGATTATCATTACTATTTATTTATGTATTTTATAGAGGCTTTCATGGAACATTTCACTTCTACTCATCATGGATCCTTGCACAAGCTTCCTACTTCAAGTAGTTATCATATGGTTTTGTACACCTATCATCCCATTACAGATAAGAAACAACATGGGAATTTTGATAGACAATTTGTTAATAATATTGAGAATAAGCATTGTACTACACAATAACAATCCTAGTAAATTCACCATGTTGGCATATTCTCCACACTATATTATGGAGCTACTATTGGCATATAGGCTCCTCACTTTGTCCATGGTCAAGATGATGGATATCTATAAATGTGTACCACAAAATATTAGGTAATATTATGATTATCATTTCATACATGGAAATTCTATAGGATAATATAAGGAACATGAAATTTGAGATCTTATTGACATGAATGTTATACATGTTGAGGAAATAATTACTGGTGAAAATATGTCGTTTCCACCTTTATATTATAATAACAAGGAATCTATATGTGAAAAACTATATGGTACACATTATGAAGAGAGAAAAAATACATATTCAAGTGCATATTAATATAGTAATGTATGGTAGAATGCTTACCAAATTACCCATGAACATCCAAGTGATGTAAATGTTCCAAATGACATATCTTAAACTCTATCTCAAAATGAAGAAAAGGTAAGTCCTCTTGAGATGCCATCACTACATTATTTTTTTTCATAAAGAAATATTAGAAGATCATATATCATTATAGCATGACGCTAAAAAATCCCTTTGAGGGAAATGATTCAATGAATATAACTTGTGGATCCAAGTGATTTTTACGTGTTCTTTCATGTTCTTCTATGATTTTCACCTAAGCTTACCATTTGTGTGTAAGATTATTATTCAAATTATCCAAGTTTCATGAAACCATGATGACTTACATTGGGAGAGACATCTTCCACCTTCCATCTTCATGTATAAAGGTAATTATCTATCATTTTAAATAAATTATCTCATATTTTCCATGATATCATGCTTATGTTTTATGTTCACTTTCTATGTTTAATTTATCTTTCTATTTAAATTTCTATGTTATTATGATTTATGTTATTATAATTTGAAGTTGTGCTATTCAGGTTGTTGTCATTAATGGTTCTCATTGATGTCAACATATCCTATTCATTTTTATGTTCTAGCTGTATTAGTTGATGCGTACCAATAGTCTTGGTGGTATCGGTAGTTGTATCGATAGTTTGTGAGTCTCGGTAGAAGTGTTCCCTAAAAGATGTGCTTCAATTATCTATGTTTATTCTCTCTCACTATTGGTTCTATGTTGAGTGCAACATTCAGTGGATCAATTATTTGGTGTTGATCCTATTTGGAGCATGTTTGTTTGTGTTTCAGTACCAACTATTATTATGTAATGTGTTTATCATGCCCATTGGAACCAATGGATTTTGAGATGGTGTTACATTGGTATGTGTGAGGAAAGTTTTATTGGTTGAAGTTGTCAACATTTCATTCCTTACCACTACATGAATGTGTTGGTACAACTATTTCAAATTGTGTTTGACCGACATGGTTTGATGGTATACAAAAGTATAAGAAGGGCGAGGATTTGATGTAGCTAAGGATAATAGGGACCTTAAAGAATTTATTCCAAACCTTGTAGAATGAGTTGCACAATGGAAGTCACAAGAAACAAGAGAGTAATTACATAAAATCTCTTACATATCTAACACTTTCAGGTGAGTGATGAAGGGTGCTCCCCTTAATACCACAAACATATAACAGAAATAGAGAAACAACAACAATATGCAAGAATAGAAAATTGGCTTCTTATTATCTCCACAAATGTGGAATTACAAACTTTCAGAATTACAATATGTAAAGCCACATGGGCATTCCCTTACAATATTCTGTAGGATAAAGCCTCAAATCAATACCTAGATCTCTACCCAGAACTACCCTAGACAACACTACGGGCCTTCTTTATATAGGCATTTTCCACCGCCCGAGAAGGTTCTAGAAATTTAGCCCTTAGGGCCGACCAAACTTAGAATTATTTTATTTTTCAATTTATTACATCAAAGTCAGCTCAAAATAACTTTTGAAACCCAAACAAAAATTTTGAAGGAAAAATATTTTTTGCCATTTCAGGTGACCCGACTTCCGGAGACCATAAGTCATCACCAGTTGACCCCATGGACTATTATAACCCCATTTTGGAAAGGCCACGAAGTGCTCTACAAGCTTGACTTATGCAAGCACCTGTCACTCAAATTTTTTACCTCATCTGAGGCATCTAAAGCCTTCAAAACTGAGTTCAAAGTTTTTGTACCCTACTGCCAATATCAAAAATCTTTAATATCTTCAAAACTAGACCTGATCTAGCCATGAAACTTTACTGGCAGGTTGATATGACCGAGATGAACCTCCACATGTAAAATAAGAACATTTCAAGATCATATGACCAACTTACTAAAAATAGCAAGTTTCCATAAATAGCAGCTCTGCACAAGATATCCCTTATTGAATACAAAAACATAAATATTTTTGGGTGATGCAAGATTGCTCTTACACCCAGGATGCTCCTACATCAGACACCTAGGGTAATTTGAGAAGTGACCCCATCATGTCTCAGGTGTGTAGAGGAAAACCAAGACGGTTAACCTCCTTCTTTGTCAGCCATGATGAATCTTCAATAGGTCATCCTTTTCACTTGACTAGATATTCTTCATATGTCCTGTTCCTTGTGCTTCTGCCAACATGACTATCCAATATATCCTCAGTTTCTTTGGTATCTGAACTAGTTGTTGGAATACTCCACTGTTCTATTATGATCTCATCTTCAACACCACCCTCATGATACTCTGTCAGATCTAAAATGTTAAACACTGGTGAAATATTCAGCTCAGTAGGCAATTCTACTTCATATACATTTCCTGAATCATGCTTCTTCAGTATTTTACATGGCCCAAACTTCTTCATTTTCAATTTGTTATATGTACCAACTGGAAATTGCTCCTTCCGCAAATGAACCATGACTTCATCTCCAACTTGAAATTCCTTATGCCTCCTTTTCACATCTGCCTTAGCCTTATACTGTGCATTCATCTTGGTAATATGCTTCCTCACCTCCTTATGGATGTTCTTCAAGTGTTCTGCAAAATCCCCAACTTTAACACTACTTATTTCTCCTTTATCTATCTTTCTCAACTCAGATGCATGTCTTGGACTACTCCCATATAAAATTTGGAATGGTGATTTACCAGTGCTCCTGATGACAGAATTATTATATGCAAATTCTACATCTGGTAAAATCAAATCCCATCTTGTTGGCTTATCTCCAACCAAACATCTCAGCAAATTTCCCAAACTGCTATTCACCACCTCTGTCTATCCATCAGTCTGTAGATGATGTGATGAACTAAATTTCAAATCTATCTTCAACTTCTTCCACAATGTATGCCAGAAATATCCAACGAACTTAGTGTCCCTATCTGAAACTATACTCTTTGGCAAACCATGTAGTCTCACCACTTCTCAAAAAAATAATTCCGCTACATGAACAAAATCATTAGTCTTCTTGCAGGGAATAAAATGTGCCATCTTTGAAAATCTGTCAACTACCACAAAAATTGAATCATGTCCCCGCTGTGTCCTTGGTAAACCAAGAACAAAGTCCATACTGATATCCTCCCAAGGCTTCTCTGGTACAGGTAATGGCTGATACAACCCTGTATTTTGCTTCACTCCTTTCACCATCTAACATACTCTGCAACTCTATACAAACTTCTTGACATCTTGCTGCAACTGTGGCCAATAATAATTCTCACTAACCAAAGCAAGGGTTTTATCATGACCAAAATGTCTAGCCAATCCTCCGCTATGCTTCTCCTTGATGAGATTCTCCCTCATAGAACTTCTTGGAATGCACAATTGACTCCCTCTGAATAGCATATCATCTTGAATGATGAAATCCAGCCACTTCATCCTGTCTAGAGTAACAGGTTCTTTACAAGCTTCACCAAAATCAAGATCCTCTGAATACAAATTCTTGAGTTCCTTGAACCCAAACACCTCAATCTACATCTTTGTTAGCAATAGTTGCCTTCTGCTAAGAGCATCTGCAACCCTGTTAGACTTTCCACTCCCATGTTTCAAAACAAATGTATAACTCTGCAAAAAATCAACCCATTTCAAATGCCTTTGATTCAACTTTCCTTGACTATTCAAATATTGCAAAGCTTGATGATTAGTATACAAAAAAAACTCCTTAGGAAGCAGATAGTGTCTCCACTTCTTCAATGCTTGAACTATAGCATAAAATTTCTAATCATAAACATAATATTTTCTCTTGGCATCATTCAACTTCTCACTGAAATAAGCAATAGGTTTACCTTCTTGACTCATAATAGCTCATATTGCAGTACCACTAGCATCATAGTCTACTTGAAACACCTTATTAAAATTAGGAATTGCTAAAATAGGTTGTTCTGTAACCTTTTGTTTCAACAGCTTAAAACTCTTATCTGCCCCATTAGTCCACTTGAAATCTTTTCTATCCCCTCTTATTGTTTCAGTCAAGGGTCCACAAATACTGCTAAAATTTCTGATAAATTTTTTGTAAAAACTAGCCAAGCCATGAAAAGATCTTACCTCAGTAGCACTCCTTGGAGTAGGCCATTCAAGGATAGCCTGTACTTTCTCTGGATCCATTTTCAGACCTTCCACTGAAACTACAAATCTTAAATACACTAATTCCTTCTTCACAAAACTGCACTTCTTCAAATTAATCAATAATTTCTCATCTCTCAGCTTCTCAAACACCATACGAATATGCATCATATGTTCCTCCAATGTCTTGCTAAAGATCAAAATATCATCTAGGTAAACAATGACAAACTTACCTAGACATTCTTTCAGAACCTCGTTCATGAGCCGCATGAAAGTGCTTGGTGCATTGGTTAGCCCAAAAGGCATGACTAACCATTCATACAGTCCTTCCTTTTTCTTGAAGGCAGTCTTCCATTCAGCTCCTTATCTGATCTGAATTTGGTGATATCCACTCTTCAGATCTATCTTTGAGAAATACACAGCTCCACTCAAACAGTCCATAATATCATCCATTCATGGCAATGGAAACCTATAATTGATTGTGATCTTGTTTATTGCCCTGGAGTCTGTACACATCCTCCATTCTCCATTCTTCTTTGGTGCTAATATTGTTGGTGCAACACATGGACTTAGTCTCTCCTGAATCAACCCCTTCTGCAATAACTCATGTACTTGTCTGTTCAACTCTTCACTTTCTACTAGTGTCATTATGTGTGCTACCTTGTTTGGCAAACTGGCTCCTAGAATCAAATCCATCTGATGATTGATCTTCCTTACCGGTGGTAAACCATCAAGTACATTATTAGATACAATATCCTGAAACTCATTTAACAAATCTGCAACCTCTATAGGTACATCCTCTACTTCCTCTTTACCAGCTTTTGGAATTAAAGAAAAACACACATGCTCATGCCTCATACCATCTAGGAATTTCCTTCCATCAACAAAAGTTATTCTTGCATTACCACATACCTTTTCTTCGGTCTCCTTCAATGGCTTTAGCTTATGTTGCACTCCATCCTTTGTCAGGGAATAGGTATTCGCATGACCATCATGTACATCACATCTGTCAAACTGCCATGACCTACCCAACAACATGTGACATGCATCCATAGGTATAATATCACATAGTACCTCATCATGGTACCCGCCAATCTTGAACTTTACTAGGCACTGTTCACTGACCATGACCTTGTGGTCATCCTGCACCCAGGCAATCCGATATGGATGTGGGTGTTTTTGTCTCTTTAGCTTCAACTTTGTCACCATCTCTTTTGACACCAAATTGTTAGTGCTTCCACTATCAATAATCACATCGTAACATTTACCCTCACACTTGCATCTAGTGCGAAACAGGCTCCTCCTTTGTTCAGGTTCATTCTCACCACTCAGCAAGACTCTTTTGTTAATCAACATTTCTCCTCTTTCAACATCTTCAGAATTTGAGGATCTGGCATCTTCATCTACATGTGCCACTCTGGCTTGGCCTTCATTCCTCCTATCCATCCTTCCTTGGCATTGAGGACATTCAAATGCCCTATGACCTTCTTCTCCACAATGAAAACATGTTCCATAGAAGCCTTCTCTTCTTGAACCTTGTCCTCTTCCTCTTCCTCTCTTATCTCTATTGTTCTGATCTTGGAAATGATTGGAATTGTTTCCTCTTTAATTTTGACTACTACTGGCCTCATCCTTCTTTTTCAGATCTTCATTTCAGCCTCCATATGACCGTCCACCAGATCATTCACCGTGACCTCTTCCATTTTGTCTGCTCTCGAACTTCTTGTTCATCGTTTCCTCTACTTTTAAGGAAAACTAGTATGCCTCTTCAATACTATTCATTCAAACCAGATTCAACTCCTCCTGAATGCTTTGCCTTAACCCATTAAGATAACGGAAAACTTTCTCCTTGTCAGCTTCTACATGGCCTATTCTGATGAGGATTCGATAGAACTCCTCTGTATACTCCTGAACAGATCTTCCTGCCTGCTTCAAACTTTGCATCTTCTTCAGTAGGTCAAGCTCATAATCAACAGGAATGAAATGTTGATTCAATTTATCCACCATTCAATCTCATCTTATGATTTTATCTTTCCCTCTTTTATTTCGCTCCAATTGAATCTCCCGCCACCAGATCTTCGCATGACCTTTCAGTCTGGCCTTCGCAAATTTGACCCTATCAGGATCCTCAATATCTTCATACTCAATATTCTTCACATTCATTGATCCAGTCGACCAACTCCTCTGGGTTAAGATTTCCTGAAAATGCAGGAACCTCAATCTTAGGTCTTTTTCTGATCTTGGAAATGGCTTGAAAAAGTCTTTCTTCCTCTTGGTTCACAACTTCAACTTCTCCTTGATCTTCTTCTTCAGCTTCATCCTCGCTTTCATCTCTAACATTAAGATTCATTCCTCTGTGAATCTCCTCTTGCAATGCTCGCACTTGTCTCTGAAGCACTCTAACCTCAGGTGTTACAACACTAGCTCTTCCGCCATGTTCCCTTCGTGGAGGCATTTTCATGATGCATGCTAAAACCCTAACCATGGTCCTGGTGCAAACTATCTCATAGTCGACGATCTGTTTACACACTCAGGAAAACCTACTTTGATACCACTTGATGAAGGGTGCTCCCCTTAATACCACAAACATATAACAGAAACAAAGAAACAACAACAATATGCAAGAACAAAAAATTGGCTTCTTATTATCTCCACAAATGTGGAATTACAAACTTTCAAAATTACAATATGTAAAGCCACATGGGAATTCCCTTACAACATTCTATAGGACAAAGCCTCGAATCAATACCCAAATCTCTACCCAGAACTACCCTAGACAACACTATGGGCCTTCTTTATATAGACATTTTCCACCACCCGAGAAGGTTCTAGAAATTTAGCCCTTAGGGCCGACCAAACTTAGAATTATTTTATTTTTCAATTTATTACATCAAAGTCGGCTCAAAATAACTTTTGAAACCTGAACAAAAATTTTGAAGGAAAAATTTTTTTTGCCATTTCAGGTGACCCGACTTTTGGAGACCATAAGTCATCACCAGTTGACCCAATGGACTATTATAACCCCATTTCAGAAAGGCCACGAAGTGTTCTATAGGCCTGACTTATGCAAGCACCTGTCACCCAAATTTCTGACCTCATTCGAAGCCTCTAAAGCCTTCAAAACTAAGTTCAAAGTTTCTGTACCCTGCTGCCAATATCGAAAATCTTCAATATCTTCAAAACTAGACCTGATCTAGCCATGAAACTTTACTGGCAAGCTGATATGACCGAGATGAACGTCCACATGTAAAATCAGAACATTTTGAGATCATATGACCAACTTACTAAAAATAGAAAGTTTCCATAAATAGCAGCTCTACACAAGATAGCCCTTATTGAATACAAAAATAGAAATATTTTTGGGTGATGCAAGATTTCTCTTACACCTAGGATGATCCTGCATCATGTAGGCCACTCAACAATTACTTTAACCTTCTCAAGATCCATCTTCAATCCATCTAATCATATCATAAAACCCAAGAACACTATCTCCTCTTTCATGAAAGAACACTTCTTGATGTTTATCAACATCTTCTCTTCCCTTAATCTTTGCAACACTTATCTTAGATGCAACAAATGATCCTCCCTACTCTTACTAAAATTCAAAATTTCATCAAAGTAAACAATTACAAACTTACCCAAGAATTTCTTCAATAACTCATTCATAAGCCTCATGAAAGTAATTGATGCATTGGTCAATCCGAAAGGCATCACCAACCATTCGTACAATCCTATCATTTGTCTTTAATGTTGTCTTCCATTCATCACATTCCTTGATCCTAATCTGATGATAACCATTCTACAAATTAATCTTTGTGAGATACTTGACTCCACTTAAGAAATCCATTATATCATCCATCCTAGGTAAATGAAACCTATACTTCATTTTGATCTTGTCAATAGCTCTAGAATCAGTATACATCCTCCATTCCTCATTCTAATTTGGAGCTAATATTTAAGGTATGACAGAAGGAATCAAATATTCTCTAATAAAACCTTTCCTAAGAAAATATTGCACTTGCATATTCAATTATTCATTCTCTGTAGGTGTCATCTAGTGTTCTTTATTAAGAAAACTATCTCCAAGAATCAAATCCATACAATGACTAATTTACTCCTTATAGGTGGTAGTCCATTAGGTACATTATTTGAAATTATGTCTTCATACTCTATCAACAACACTTTTATTTCCTTAGGTTGTTCTTCTTATGATTTCAAGTTGGGCTTCTTAGGAATTAAAGTATAAAAAACACTATCATTCTTCATGCCATCTAAGGATTTCCTTCCTTCAACCAAAAAAATTCTAACACTGTTACACATATCACTTTTAGGATTCTCAACTAAAGGAAAAAATACTTGTCTTTTCACATTCAAAAATATGGTACACCTATTCCTTCTACCATCTTGTAAATCTTGTCTATCATACTGCCACAGTCTACCCAACAATATATGACACACATCCATAGGCATAATATCACAAATAAATTCATCATGATAAGATCCTATTTTTATTTTCACAAAACATTGTTCACTTACCAGTATCTTATGATCATGATTTATCCATGAAATCTTATAATGCTTATGATGCTTCAACCTCTATAACTGTAACTTGTTCACCAATTCCTCTGAAGCTAAGTTATATGAAATTCCCCTGTCAATGATCACTTTGCAACATTTTCCTTCAACTTTGCATATGGTCTTGAACAAAATATTTCTTATGAACTTCTCTTGATCCATCTCCTCATGACATAGGGCTCTCCTCACCATTAGTGCTTCTCCTTCTTTTGGCTCATTCAAATATTTATTAGATTCCTCCTTTGCGTAAGAAAATTGACCCTTTCTCTCAGTCCTATTGTTTGAATTTCCTTGAGTACATTCAAAGGTTCGGTGTCGTCCTCCACACTTTAAACAAGTTCCTCTAAATTCTTTGCTACTTGATCCTCCTCCTCTATGGAAACTTTTGTCATCTCTTTAGTATAAAATTAATTCCTTAATTTATGCTTTACCTTTTCCTAGATCTAAATAAGATCTTCCTCCTCTTGCAAATGTTCGTCCCCTTTTAAGTATTCCACCTATTCCTATTCCTCTTTGTCTTTTCTTTTTCCTTTTTTTTCAAATTGTCTTCTTCCTTTAGGGAATATTGGTAAGACTCTTCTATATTCTTCAATTTAACCAAACTAATTTCATATTGAATTAAAACCCTCAAACCATTCAAGTATCTAGAAACTCTCTCAACATCATCATCTGTATGACCAGGCCTGATATCCAACCTATAAAATTCCAAAGTATACTCCTTCACCTGATATGTTGTGAAAAATTGCATCTCAATTAGAAGTTATGGAAATAACCTAGAGAAGAGGAAAAAACATTGAAGATGTGAGTGATGAAGAGGATGAAAGAATTGAAGAAATAGCTGAAGAGGGTGAAGAACAACGAAAAATTGAATAAGAAGATGATAGATTTATAAGGGACCCAACTAGGGTTGATGAAAGACCACATTTAAATCCACATGATTATGATGACAAGTTGGATTCAAAAGAGCTACTTGATTGGATCACAAAGATGGAGAAATACTTTGATTATGAAGGAATAAATGAAGATAAGAAAGGGGAGTATTCTTGCACGAAGTTGAGAGGTTATGCATCTTTATGATGTGAATATTTACAGAGTGACAAAAAAAGAAGAGGAAAGGATAAAATCAAGTCATGGGATAGCATGGTGAATAAATTGAAAGCTAAGTTATTACCTTCTGATTACCAAGTAAATTTGATTGGGAAGTTTTAAAACCTAAAGCAAAAGGATCTTAGTGTGAAAGAGTATACCAAAGAATTTTTTAGATTGGATATCGGATCTGGACATGAAAATGATGATGTTGAGAGGGTGACAAGGTACTTGAATGGTTTGAGGACATCTATTGAAGATGAGATCAGTTTGGTTAAGTTGAAAAGTATAGAGGAAGCTTACCAATACACCCTACAAACTATGGAAAAGTTGAACAAAAGGCATGAGCAAAAACAAAGAGGAAGGGGTAGAAGATTTTAGAGAGGAAGAACCTTGGGTGGTGGAAGATCTTATTAAAATAAAAATAAAGGAAATGCATAATTCAAAGAGGGGAACTCATACCAAAGGGATGATATAAATTTATATAGAGATGGTGGATTAAATAAATATATGAAAGATGACATGAAAGTGTTTAGAGGAACCTGTTTCAAGTGTGGAGGACAATGAACCTTTGAATATACTCAAGGAAGTTCCAGCAAGAGAACTGAGAATAGTAGAAGAAATTTCTTTTCAAAAAATCTAAGGAACCATTGAACCAACTTGAATATGGAGAAGCCCTAATGGTAAGGAGAGTCCTATGTCATGAAGAACCAGACCAAGAGTCATTTCTGAGGAGAAGTTTGTTCAAGACAAGATGAAAATTTGAAGGAAAATGTTGCAAAGTGATTATAAACAATGGCAGTTCATACAAACTAGCCTCTAAAGAGCTGGTGAATAAATTGTAGTTGTCAGGATTGAAGCATCCAAAAACCTATCGAATATTATGGATAAAGGATAATCATAAGGTATTGGCAAGTGAAAAATTCCTAGTGACATTGAAAATAGGATCTTATCATGATGTAGTTCTTTTTTATGTTATGCCTATGGATGTGTGTCATATTTTTGGGAAGGCAATGATATAATATGATAAACAAGTTTTTCATGTTGGGATAAATAATAGGTATTAAATTTTTGCAAATGGGATGAATCAAGTGTTGTTACTTTTAGTTGAGACTCTTAAGAATGATAATTGTACTAGTGTTAGAGTTTGTTTGGTTGAAGGAAGGAAATTCTTGGATGGCTTTAAAAATGATAATGTGTGTTGTGCTTTGATTCCTAAGAATCTTGATATAGAATCAATAGAGAAACAAATTTATGAGATAAGGGAATTATTGACTGAGTATGAGGATATAATCTCAAATAATTTGCATGATGTATTTCCACCCATGAGAAGTATTAGTCATTATATGGATCTGATTCCTGGAGAAATTTTACCAAATAAAGCATCCCATTAGATGACACCAGCAGAAGATGAAGAGTTGAATAGAAAAGTGCAAGAGTTTTTGAAGAAAGGTTTGATCAAGGAGAGTTTGAGTCCTTGTGTAGTACCTACAATATTAGCACTCAAGAAGAATGGAGAATGGAGGATGTGTACTAATTCTAGAGCCATTAACAAGATTACAATGAAGTATTGATTTCATTTTCCTAGGATAGATGATATAATGAATTTTTTAAGTGGAGCCATATATTTTACAAAGATATATTTGATGAGTGGATATCATCATTTCAGAATCAAAGAAGGAGATGCGTGGAAAATTGCATTCAACACAAATGAAGGATTGTATAAATGGTTGGTGATGCCCTTTGGATTGACTAGTGCACATTGTACTTTCATGAGGTTGATGAATGAGGTATTGAAGAAATTCTTGGGTAAGGTTTTGATTGTGTATCTTGATAACATTCTAATTTTTAGTAAGAGAAAAAAATATCATTTAATGCATCTAAGTGAAGTGTTGCAGAGATTAAGGGAGGAGAAGTTGTTGATAAATATCAAGAAGTGTTTGTTTATGAGAGTATGAGAGAATAGATAGTGTATTTGGTATTTGTGATATCTATAAAAGGATTGACAATGGATCTTGAGAAGGTTAAAGAAATCATAGAATGGCCTACACATATAAGTGTTGGAGAATTGAGATCATTTCATGGATTGGCTAGTTTTTACTAAAATTTCAATTTGGTTTGTAATCCTATGGCTTAGACAATGATAGGGGACATAAAAGAATTCAAGTGGATGCATGGAGAAAAAAGGGTTTTGAGTTGTTGAAGAAAACGTTGATTGAACAACCTAAGTTAGCCTTATCTGATTTCAATAATTTTTTTAAAGTGGAATGTGATGCAAGTGGTAATGCAGCTAGAGTAGTGTTTATTCAAGATGGTAGACCAATTTCTTATTTTAGTGAAAATTTGAATGATTCCAACATAAGATATTTAGTTTATGATTAGTAATTTTATGCCATAGTTCAAGCTTTGAAGAATTTGAAACATTAATTGTTTCCTAAGGATTTTGTGTTGTACACCGATCATCAAGCTTTGTAATACTTGAACAACAAAGTAATTTTAATCAAAGAAATATGAGATGGCTTGAATTCTTATAGAGCTATACATTTGTGATGAAACATAAGAGTGGTAAGAAAAATAAATTTGTTGATGCTTTGAGTAGAAGAAGGACCTTTTTGATAGAGATGATAGTTGAAGTATTGGGATTTGATGAGTTAAAGACCTTTTATGAGGATGACCCCAACTTTATAAAACATTGGAAGCTTGTAAAGAACCTACTATAGAAGATTGAAGAAAATGGTTGGACTATTTCATTCAGGATGGTATGTTATTCATAGGAATTCATTTGTGTATACTTAGAATTTCTATGAAGGATAATCGAGTTAAGGAGAAGCATTGTGGGGGATTAGCTAGACACTTTGGTATTCACAAGATAATGGCTTTAGCAAGTGAGAATTAATTTTGGCCTCAAATTCATAATGATGTAAGAAAGTTTGTTCAAAGTTGTATGGTTTGTCAAGTTGCAAAAGGAAGTAGTCATAATACTAGATTGTATACACCTTTGACAGTGCCAACTAGACCTTGGAAGGATATTAGCATGGATTTTGTAATTGGGTTACCAAAAACACCATGAGGTAATGATTCTATATTGTTGATAGTGGATGGATTCTTAAAGATAGATAATTTCATGCCTTGTAAGAAGACACTAGATGTAGTAAAAGTATATGACTTATTTTTCAAGGATATTGTGAGATTACATGGACTACCTAAAAGCATAGTTTCAGACAAAGATAGTAAGTTTGTTGGTTATTTCTAGAGAACACTTTGGAAGAAGATGAAGACATAATTGAAGTTTAGTTATACATTTCATCCATAAATAGATGGATAAATAGAGGTAGTGAAAAGGTGTTTGGGTAACTTGTTGAGATGTTTGGTTGGAGATAAGACTGGAAATTAGGTTTTAGTTCTAGCACAAGAAGAGTTTGCATATAACAATTCAATAAATAGGAGCACATGGAAGAAATCATTTGAGGTAGTTACTGATTTTAATCCTAAATGAGTATCAGAGTTGAGGGATATTAGTCATGAAGTCAAGAGGAGTGAAAAAGTAGAAGAATTTGTAGAACACATGAATGGCTTGCACAATTAGGTCAAGCAACATTTGGAGGCAATAATTCAAACATATAAGGAGAAAGAAGATGTGAAGAGGATACATAAGGAATTACAAGTAGGGGATGAAGTAATGGTATATTGAAGAAGGGAAGGTTTCCTGTTGGAACATATAACAAGATGAAGATGAGGAAGTTCAGACTGTGTAAGATCTTGAGGAAATTTGGTTCAAGGAATGTATATGAAGTGGAGTTTCCAGATGATATGGATATTTCACCTATATTCAATATTGTAGAATTGTATAAGTATCATGAATTATATTTTCATGAAAGTGATGAATCATATGTTGAGAAATAGTATCCTAAGAAGAAGATGGATGAGAAAGCCAAAATTTTGGCTAGTAGAATTGGTAGGAGTACAAGGGGTGGACAACATAAAGAGTATCTTGTCAAATGGAAAGATAGGCCCATGGAGAATTTTTTATATATTTCTCAGGTGGAGGTTAACCATTTTTGTTTTCCCTTAGTCCCAACAAAGTGAGAGACTCACTTTTCAAATAACCCCAGGTGTTTGATGTAGGAGCATCTTGGGTTCTTGAAAATCTTGCATCAATAAAAAATGTGTTTTCTATTTCCAATTAGCCCAGTCTCTGAGTTTCTTTCAACGTTCTTTTAATTTATATCATTTTTAGCCACAAACCTTATGATGTGTTCCTAGACTCTTTTTGAACCTTCTCCAAGGTTCGTATCTCATTTGGTTACTTCACATATGAGATCTTGTAGATTCTTGGCTAGACATAAATGTTCTTCATGTATTACATCTAGTTTTTGGTTTCCGATCCCATAAAGGAGTTTTTCAATCAACAAAGCCTATTGGTGCATTTATTTATGTTATTACATTTGTGGCCAACCTACTTGAGGGATTTTTATTTATGTTCCATCGATTGGAGGTGGATCCTTATGATTTGGATCTTGACCTATATTTGTAATACGTATTCTTCTCATTGGGAAATATAATCTTTCTTAGGATGACCTCATATTTGTGAAGGCTTTATAAACTCTTGTAATTGATCCCTTAGGGTATCAAATAGAATTAATAAAAAGGGAGTACTAGTAGAGCTTATTATCTTGGGTTAGAATAGATAGTATAAAAAGATAACCCACAAAAAGTTCATAAAAATAGGCATGTATGACTGCATGTAGTAGATCCATTGTACTTGATTATTTGATAATAATAAGGTTGATCTTGCATTTATCTAAAGAATTTTTTGTATTTTTTTTTATTGTGTGACTCATGCTATAAGGATTGGAATGATCTCTTTGAGTGTGCCCCATCCTTATTGCACCACTTCCCCTTGATCAAGTTTAGGTTGTTCTTCACTCTCTTCAACAACTTCTTCAACTCTTTCTTCCTCTTCATCACTTACATGTTTGATATGTTGACATCTTCTATAAGTTATTTCAGTAGCTTCCAATCTAGCTACAATTTGTCTCAACATTTCTAATAATTCTAGATCTCCATCTCTCCTTCCTCCACCTCTATAATTTCCTCTATGAGCTATCTCAATAAATCCTCTGCAAGTGCAGGTTAGATCCTCACTATTCCAACCCACAACAAATTGATTTAGGACTTCACGCTCTTTGGAACAAATATCTCACTCCCAAAATGAACACAACCTTTCTCTAATACCAAATGATGCATCCAATGATAAGAGTCACCTCAAAGAAGTCAATCCAATCTCTACAACATGATTCACACAAATGAATTCAAAAGAAAAAAAAGAGGAATAATGGAAGATAAGCCTTTAATTAACATGAAATTAAGAACAATGAATCTATAACATGTAGTCTTACATTCCAGTCATACAAGCCTATTTTTGGAACCTTTAAGAGGTTATATTTTTATAATATCTATTGCTAACTACCACTAAACTCTCTTCTTCCTGAAAACTACTAACTGCCTAGTCACCTAAGGATCAATTAAAACAACTTATAAAGCCTTTACAAGAATCAAGTTAGACTAAGAAAGATTACATTCTCCAAGAACAGGAAAATATATTACATTATAGGTTAGGACCTAAATCATAAGAATCCCTCACAACTAGATGTAACATAATGTGTGAACCAACAAGTAATTCATCCATAAGTTGGGGAGGATCAAGATATGAGCCACGAAGGTTTTCTGATTGGGAAAATGCTTCACAAGATTGAAAAACACAAACTAGCTATAAAATGTGAAGAATAGATAAGTCCCTCCAAGAATACAAGATATATCAAGAATGAAGAAACTAATCAAGGTGTGAACCTAGGTGAAGGTAAAACATGAATCCATGAACACTCCATGAGGTGCACAATAGTAACTAATCCAAACTAAAGGATCGTTGAAAGTAACTCAATGAATATCAAATTGAAGAACAAGAAAATTATGTGTATATATATATATATATATATATATATATATATATATATATATATATATATATATATATATATATATATATATGTACATACACACACACACACACACACACACATCTATATACATACATACATACATACATACATACATACATACATACATATATATATATATATATATATATATATATATATATATATATATATATATATATATATATATATATATATATATATATATATACATATACATATACATATACATATACATATACATATACATATACATATACATATACATATCCATATCCATATCTATATCTATATCTATATCTATATCTATATAGATTGATTGATGCAAGAGTGCCAAGAACCCAAGATGCTCCTGCATTAGGATTATTTTTTCTTGTGTGGCTTATATTTTGCTTCTATGCTAAGTGATTGTTAATCTATTTTTGGAGATCTATGTGTTGTTGATTGTGTGTGTGGCAGAGTGTTGGTGATAGTGATCTTAGTGGTGGATTCAATTTTATTTCAAATACATTGGTAGTGAGCCTCTTTGTATTGGCAGTGGGCCTTTTCATATTTAAGGGTAGTTATCCGAACTGATAGTGAGCCTTACCTATAGTGAGAACAACTAACATTGTTCCTTTATACAAATCACCTAGCTAGTGTCACCTTAACATATGTTTTCACTCCGTGAGAATTAGCTTCTCTATGGTTTTTCCCATTTTGGGGTTTTCACGTAAATCTTGTTGTTCTCTACATCGGTGTTTCTATGTTTACATGTTTACATTTTCTATGGATGTTTTATGTGCTTAACCAATAAATTAGAAGTTATTAATGTTGGTGTTTAATAGTTTACTAAAAAAGAAAAAGTTTTTTAAAGTGTGTGGGAATAAATGAATCACCCCCCCCTTAGTTATTCATCCTATTCAACAATTGGCATCAGAGAAAGGTTTCTTGGTGATGCAGGGGCAGGGTAGATACAAGCAAAATCAAGTAGAATTGACTCCACTTGAATCAACAATAAGCCCTACTCAGAGTTACATAATGGAAGCAATATATAATTCACATGAAAAAAGTGAAAACACAATGGATATGAGACAATCAACTGGTAGCAACAACAGAGAATTTATAATATTTCTTTCAACATGCCCGAATGTGAGGCCTTCTGGGTTTTGGCCTTATACAATGAAAATTATGAAATTAGAATCTCAGCTTGCATCCTATCTTTGTCTCCAATTATGTATCTTGATAATTATGTTCTTACTACCTTCTTTCCTACCTTCTACATCCACCAAGACTCCTTATATAGCCAGCTAAGCCACAAGTCGACCAGTCAGGCATTTAATTACATTATAGGTCCAATTTGGAAGATTTAAACCAAAAATAATGAAAAAATGATAAAAAATTAATGCACCTTTACATTTAGGTCCAAACATGACCCAATAAAATGTCCTTAACTATGCAAGGCCCCATTTCATCACACGAAACCACACAAGAAGAAACACTCCACGTTTCATGTGAAAACTAGCAGAAAATAGGTCCCTGATAAAAATGGTCATAAATTTTTACTCATAATGAATTAGGACTTGCACTCTTGGGAAATGATATTACTTTAGGTACTCTTAAATTAATTAAGAGAGAAAAGACTGATTCATTAAGTATCAATGTCGCCACAACACACAATCAACACCAAAACTGTAGGAAAATACGGCTCCGACGACCAGGAAAACAACTGTAACTTTGAAACAGTCCATCCAATCTTCATGTGATCATAGGAGAAGGTTCCCAAATAGGTCCTCAACATAATGTAATATTATCACACCATGAAACCAACAAATGTAACAATTATAAAGAAAACAACATAAAACAAGAAATATTTTTGGTTGATGCAAGATTGCTCAAAGACCCAAGATGCTCCTGCATCAGACACCTGGGGTAAATAAAGAACTGATGTCCACATCAAGAACTGATCATATTCCAACCTGAATCATAAAAATCCAACTCAACTTATGTAATCCATGAACTGTCTTCAATTGGCTTGTTCTTCCACTGAACTAGATATTCCATGTAGTCTTTTCCTCTTATACTCTTGCCAACTCTGCTATTCATGATCTTCTCAATGTTGTCTTTATTTTTCTTAGGATAATCCAGATCATCTTCTATCTCATCATTTGATTCAAAGTACTCAAATATATCAGCAATATTGAATATAGGTGATAAATCCATGTCCTTTGGTAATTCCACTTCATAAGCATTTCCACTGTCAAATTTCTTCAAAATCTTACAAGGTCCAAACTTCTTCATTTTTAGCTTGTTGTAGGTACCAAATGGAAATCTATTTTTCTTCAAATGAATTATAACCTCATCTCCAACTTCAAAAGATTTATGTCTCCTTCTCTTATTAGCCCTCTGTTTATATTTCAGATTACTGTCCTCCAAATTCCTTTTGACTTCATCATGTAAATTTCTCATGTATACTGCAAAATCCTTAGCTTCAACACTTCTTCTTGTCTCAGTAGGTAAATCTCTTAGCTCTATGGTTCCCTTAGGATGAAATCCAGTAACAATCTCAAATGGTGTCCTCTTAGTACTTCTATTCATAGAATTATTGTATGCAAAATCTGCTTGTGCCAAAACCAAATCCCAATTAGCAGGCTTATCTCCAACTAAACATCTCAACAAGTTTCCTAAACTTCTATTCACAACTTTAGTCTGTCCATCTGTCTGAGGGTGAAATATAGAACTAAACTTCAAATCAGTATTCACCTTTTTCCAAAGTGTTCTCCAAAAGTAACTAGTAAAATTAGTATCTCTGTCTAAAATAATAGATTTAGGAAAACCATGCAATCTTACCACTTCCTTGAAGAATAATTCAGCTACATACAATGCATCAGATGTCTTCTTACAAGGTATGAAATGAGCCATCTTAGAAAATCTATCAACCACTACCAAAATAGAATCATTACCTCTCTGAGTTCTAGGTAATCCAAGAACAAAGTCCATACTCACATCTTCCCAAGGTCTATCAAGTACAGACAAAGGTGTATATAATCCAAAATTTTGACTAGTTCCTTTTGCTCCTTTGACAAACTCTACAACTTCTTACCATTCTTTGTACATCTTTGTAAATCTATGGCCAAAATTATCTCTCTAAAAAAAAATCAGAGTCTTATCAATCCCAAAATGTCCAGCAAGTCCACCACTATGTTTCTCCTTCATTATGTTATCTCTCATAGATCCTCTAGGTATGCACAACTGAACTCCTTTAAACATGTCTTCTTGAATGAAATAATTAGTCCACTTATCACTCATTGTGTGTTCCTTACAAGCTTTCCAAGGCTTTGCAAAATCAATGTCAGTCTCATACAAACACTTCAAATCATCAAAACCAAGTACCTCAACTCTCATCTCTATCAACAAACTTCTTCTTTGGCTCAAGGCATCAACAACCTTATTTGACTGTCTACTTTTATGCTTCAATGAAAAGGAAAAATTCTACAAGAACTCAACCCACTTCATATGTCTTTGATTCAACTTATTCTGACTTCCCAACTACTACAAAGCTTTATGGTCAGCATACAACACAAAATATTTAGGCATCAAATAATGTCTCCATTTCTTCAAAGCTTGAATAATAGCATAGAATTCCTGATCATAAACTAAATATTTTCTCTTAGCATCATTCAACTTTTCACTAAAGAAAGCTATAGGTCTTCCTTCTTGACTCAAAAAAACTCCAATTGCACTTCCACTAGCATCACATTCAACTTGAAAAACTTTACTAAAATCAGGCAAAGCAAGTGTAGGCAACTCTACAATTCTTTGTTTCAATGTTTCAAAACTCTTTTGTGCTCCATGTGTCCATTTGAAATCCTTTTTATCTCATCTCATAGTTTCAGTCATAGCATTACAAATAGAATTGAAATTTTTGATGAACTTCCTATAAAAAATTGCCAATCCATGAAATGATCTCACCTCTCCAATATTCTCTAGTGTAGGCCAATCAAGTGTAGCTCTCAATTTCTCATTATCCATCTTCAATCCATCAGTTGAAATCACAAAACCAAGGTATACAATCTCCTCTTTCATAAATGAACATTTCTTCAAATTAATCAACAACTTTTCTTCCTTTAATCTCTGCAATACTTGTCTGATATGTTCAAGGTGTTCTTCCTTACTCTTACTGAATATCAAAATGTCATCAAGATATACAATCAAAAATTTACCAAAGAATCTTTTCAGAACTTCATTCATCAACCTCATGAAAGTACTAGGTGCATTAGTCAAACCAAAAGGCATAACCAACCATTCATACAAACCTTCATTAGTCTTAAAAGCAATTTTCCATTACTCCCCTTCTCTGATTCTAATATGATGATATCCACTTTTCAAATCAATCTTTGTGAAATACTTTTCTCCACTCAAACTATCCATTATGTCAATCATCCTAGGCAAAGGAAATTTGTACTTTACTGTTATCTTGTTTATAGCTCTAGAATCAGTGCACATTCTTCACTCTCCATTCTCCATTCTCCATTCTCCATTCTCCATTCTTTTTAGGTGCTAACATAGTAGGTACTGCACAAGGACTCAAACTTTCCCAAATCAAACCTCTCTCAAGCAATTCTTGCACTTGTATATTCAACCTAGTCTTTTCATCAGGTGTCAACCTATGTGGTGCTTTATTAGGCAAACTAGCTCTAGGTATCAAATCCATACAGTGACTTATACTTCTCATAGGTGGTAAACCATTAGGTACATTATCAGAAATGATGTCATGAAATTTAGTCAACAAAGGCTTAACCTCAGGTGCATGTTCTAACTCATCTTGTCTCTCAGTTTTCCTTGGAATTAAAGCAAAAAAAACATTCTATTCTTTCATTTCTCTTGCAAACTTTTTACCATCAACCAAACATACTCTGACTATAGTACAATGACCTTCATCAAACTTCTCTACTAAAGGAAATAATACTTGTTTCTTCCCATCCATCCAAATAGTATATTGATTCAATCTACCATCATGAAAATCTTTCCTATCATACTACCAAGGTATACCCAAAAGAATACGACAACAGTCCATATGCATAATATCACACAAGACTTCATCATGATAATTTCCAATTTTGAATTTAACAAGGCATTGTTCACTTACAAGTAGTTTATGCTCCTTTTGGATCCAAGCAATATGGTAAGGGTTAGGATGTTTCAATCTTTGCAACTTCAATTTGTTAACCAGCTCTTTAGATGCTAAATTATCAGAACTTCCACTATCAATGATTACCTTGCAACATTTGTCAGCGATCTTACATCTGGTTCTAAACAAACTTTTCCTCAAAACAAGTTCCTCATCAGCTTCTTCATTCCAAAAGATCCTTCTTAGCATTAAGTTCTCACCATGTTCAGGTTCATTAGACATTTCCTCAACTTCCTCACAAGCCAAATTATTTCCACCGTTACCTCCAATCTTCTTTCCAGAGTTAGTACATTCAAAAGCTTTATGTCCTTATTCACCACATTTGTAACAAGTACCTTTAAACCAAGATTTATCCTCTCTTTTCCCATTATTTTTATTCCTAGAGTAACCATTATAGCTACCTCTAGAGTAATTACCTCTTTTAGTAGGTTCATCTTTCCATCCTTTATCTTGCACTGCATTGTCAGATCTACTACTTTCTCCATAAGATCTGCCTCTACTTCTCTAAAATCTGCCACCTCTTCCTCTTTATCTTTGATCATGTCTCTTTGTCAATCTCTCTTCTACCTTCAAAGGAAATTGGTATGCTTCTTCCACACTTTCTATTTTCACATAACTGATCTCATCTTGAATAGATGTCCTCAGACCATTCAGGTATCTGGCCACTTTATCAACTTCATTATCCACATGTCCAGATCTGATATCCAATTTGTAAAATTCCTTAGTATATTTTTTCACACTCATGTCCTTTTGTCTCAGATTTTGCATTTGTCTCTTTAGACTAACCTAGTAGTCAGCTGGAAGAAACTTATTCTTCATCTTTCCAAGCATCTTCATCCATGTCTTGATCTTTTCTTTTCCTCTCTTCTGTCTCTCAGTTTGCAAATGATCCCACCAAAGAGATGCATGACCTTTCAACTTTGTAACTGCTATCTTAACCTTCTTGTTATCAGGAGTACCTTCATACTCAAAGTATTTATCCATCTTAGAGATCCAATCCAAAAGTGTATCGGTCTCAAGTCTTCCATCATAGCAAGCAACTTCAACTGCAGATCTGGAGTTAACCTTAGAAAAAACTCTCAAGAGTCTTTCCTCATCTTGTTCAACTTCAGGTTTAGGATTAGGTGCTGCCTCTTATTCATCACTAACATCTTCAAGATGTGCTCCTCTTCTCTAGGCTATCTCTATAGCTTCAAGCCTAGTTGCAATTTGCCTCAACATATCCATGATAGCATTATCATTTCCTCTTCCACGAACCATCTTGACAATCATGTTCCAGCAAGATCGTAACCTTCTACAAGTTATAGGTCAGATCTCAGATCTACCACCCTACAACCAATCCAATAAGGTTCTCCATGATCCAATCCACAAGAAAGAACTTTCTCTGATACCACTTCATGCAGGGGCATGGTAGATACAAGTAGAATCAAGCAAAATTGATTCCACTTGAATCAACAACAAGCCCTGCTTAGAGTTACACAACTAAAGCACTATATAATTCACATGAATCAAGTGAAAACACAATGGATATGAGACAATCAACTAGAAGCAACAACAAAGAATTTATATTATTTCTTTCAACATGCCTGACTGTGAGGCCTTCTGGGTTTCGGCCTTATACAATGAAAATTATGAAATTAGAATCTCATATTGCATCCTATCTTTGTCTCCAATGATGTATCTTGATAATTATATTCTTACTACCTTCTTTTCTACCTTCTACATCCACCAAGACTCCTTATATAGCTAGCTAAGCCACAAGTTGGCCAGTCGGGCATTTAATTACATTATAGGTCTAGTCTGGAAGATTTAAACTAAAAATAATGAAAGAATGATAAAAAATTAATGTGCCTTTTCATTTAGGTCCACACAAGACCCAAAAAAAATTCCTTAACTACGCAAGACCCCATTTCATCACACGAAACCACGCAAGAAGAAACACTCCACGTTTCGCGTGAAAAATGGAAGAAAATAGGTCCTTGAGAAAAATGGGCATAACTTGTTACTCATAATGAATTATGACTTGATCTCTTGGTAAATGATAGTAATTTAGGTCCTATTAAAGTCATTAAGAGAAAAAAGGCTGATTCATTAAGGATCAATGTTGCCACAATGCATAATCAACACCAAAATTGCAGGAAAATACAACTTTGATGACCAGGAAAATAACTGTAACTTTGAAATAGTCCATCCAATCTTCATGTGCTCATAGGAGAAGGTTACAAAATAGGTCCTCAACATAATGTAAGAATTAAACACCATGAAACCAACAAATGCAACAATTATAAATAAAACAACAGAAAATAGGAAATATTTTTGGTTGATGCAAGATTGCTCAAAGACCCAAGATGCTCTTGCATCACTTGGTGAAGAGATTAATTGATTGAGGAAGATCTGATGGAACATAAATTGAAATTTGCCACATTTGATAGATCAGACTACAATTCATGAAAAGATTAGATAAAAGGATATTTGGTTTTAGATGGTTACAAGACCTAGAAGCATGTGGAGACAAAGTATGTATTTCCTCATAATAGGCTTAACACTTCAGATGAAATCAAGGCATATGAGGAGAATGAAAAATAATGGTATGCTATTACTAGTGCTTTATCAAAGATTGAATTTTCTAAAATGATTTCTTTAAAGACTTCTTATGAGGTTTGGGAAAGGAGGAAAGAAAACTATGAGGTAAATGATAGGGTTAAGTTATGTAAGAAGCTTATAGCTAAGAGACATTATGAGAATATGAGAGTTGAAGATGGTGAGGATATTAAAATTTATTTTTAGAGAGTTGAGAATTTTGTGAATGAAGTAAAGAGACAACGAGGCATTATTATTGATAAAGATTTCATTGAAAAGATATTGATGACATTACCAGACAGTTACAATGATAAGATATCAATAATTGAGGAGGTATATGATAGGAACAAATTCACCAAAGAATAGTTATTTGGCACCTTGACTACGTTTGAGTGAAGGAAGTTTGGGAGAGTAGAGAGAAGATCACAAAAAACTGTCAAGGCAACTAAATTAGATGAAGATCTTGATGGTGATGATGAAAAAGAATTTGAAGCAAACTTTTCTAGAAGATTGAAAAAAGGTATTGACAAGTACAAAGGTATGTTACCTCTAAAATATTTTAGATGTTGTAAAATCGGTCATTTGGCTACTAGATGTCTAGACAAGGGTCCTAGACAGAAATTTAAGAAGTTTAATAAGAAAGCTTACTATGTGAATGTAGATGCTAGCATTTTAGATGATGATTCTGAAGAAGAAGATTGCTTGTTTTATGCTAAAGAGGATAATAAATAGGAAATTGATATTTCTAACATTTGTGATGAGGTTGATGATGATTTTGAAACTAATTTATATGTTAGAAGAAATAAAAATGAATGGTTAATTAATAGTGGTTGTTCTCATCATATGGATGGATATAAGAGTAAGTTTGTTTCACTTGACAAATAGATGGTGGTCCTGTTAGACATGGTGATGACAAGGATGCTTACATTGTCAATAGAGGGTCTATTACTTTTGATGGAAAGAATAACACTAAAAATATCTATTATGTAAATTATTTATATCACAATTTATTGAGTGTTGGACAAATGTGTGAGAATGGATATGATGTTATTTTCAAGAATGAAGGATGTGAAATTAGGAAGAGATTTGGAGATGTGATTGTAGTTGGAAAAAGGACATGAAGGAACATGTACCAACTTAAAGGAGCTTCAAAAGTATATTTTCTATCATAGGTTAATGACAATTGGCTTTGGCACCAAAGGACGTGTCACATCAAATTTGATAATTTGGTAAGAATAAGTTCATCATGAGTGGTAAGAGACTTACCTAGACTGTGCAAACCAGATAATGTGATCTATAAAGGATGTCAAGAAGGAAAATAGAGAAGAGAATCATTCAAAGAAAAAGACTATTAATCTACCGGTTTACTGGAGTTAGTACACACTAATATTTGTGGTCCTACTAGAATAAGAAGTTTTCAAGGTGATAGATAATTTATACTTTTCATTGATGATTATTCAAGATTGACTTGGGTTGCATTTCTTAGAGAAAAAATAGAAGCATTTGAGAGGTTTAAAATTTTCAAGGCTAGAGTTAAAAATGAATGTGGTAAAAGGATTAAATGTTTGAGATATAACAATAAAGGCAAGTTTGCTTCTAATGTGCTTGAAAGTTACTATAAAAAATATGACATCAAGATATAGTTTTCAATGGCTAGAACACCATAGAAGAATTTTATAGTGGAAAGAATGAATCAAAAAATTCAAGAGGCAATAAGAACAATGTTGAAGGAAGCAAGTTTACTGAAAATCTAATAGAGAGAAGAAGAACATACTACTATGTATACACTAAACATAGTTCTATACTGAAAAAATTATGGAAGACATCATATGAGTTATGGCATGGGAGAGCATGTGCAAATAAATACTTCAAAATGTTTGGAATCAAATGTTACATTTAGAAAGATGAAAATAATCTTGGAAAATTTGACAACAGAGAAAATGAAGGTATATTTTTGGGGTACTCTACAAGAAGCAAGGATTACCGGTGTTACAACAAAAGGTTGAAAAAAATTGTGGAAAGTGAGAATGTGAAGGTTGGTGATGATTTTTAGAAGACACCTGAGAGACATATTGATTATGAATCTAATATAGAGGAAAAAGGAAAAGACAACAAGAAAGAAGAGGAGACTCAATTGGCACCAACATCTGCAACTAAGAAGCCAAGGTATGTATAGAGAAATCATTATAAGAATTAGATTATTGGTGATAATAGTAGATGAGTTGTTACTATAAGTAGAGAAATACAATATCATGTTTTTTTGTGTCTACTTTCAGAAGTTCAACCCAAATCTATAGAAGAAGCATGCAATGATCCAAATTGGGTAAATGTAGAGAAGGAAGAACTTGATCGGGATGAGAAGGATCCAAATTGGGGACTTGTACCTAGACTGATAGATAAGAATGTGATTGGTACAAAGTGGGTGTACTAAGACAAGCTGGATGAAAATGGTAAAGTGATAAGAAACAAGGAAAGACAAGTTAGCAAAGGTTATACTCAAATTGAAGGAATTGACTTTTAGGAGACTTATGCTCATGTTTCTTAAATGGAGGCTATTAGAATATTTTGGGAATTTACAACACATAAGGATTTCAAAGTTTATTAGATGGATATGAAGTCAATATTTTTTAATGGAGAGATGAAGGAAGAAGTTTACATTGAGAAACAAGAAGGTTTCAAATCAAAAGAAGAACCTAAAGTAGTATGTATATTGAAGAAGACACTATATAGTTTGAAGCAAACACCGTGAGCTTGATATAGCATATTAGGAAGATATTTGATTAGGAAGAAGTTTTAGAAAGGTTCTACAAACATCAATCTGTATTACAAGAAAGATTCAGATCAAATAATCTAGATTTTTTTGCATATGTTGATGATATAATTTTTTACGGAAAGGATGATTTGTGAAAAAGATTTGCAGAAGAGATGCAAAAAGAATTTAAGACGTCTATAATAGGAGAGATGAATTTATTTCTTATATTGTAGGTAAATTAGAGAACAAAGGCATTTTCATTTCTTATTCCAAGTATGTCAAGGAACTATTAAAGAAGTTTGGGTTGGAAAATTCCAAACTGGTATGTAGTCCAATTGTTACTAATTGTAAGCTAACTAAGGAAGATGAGTCACCAAAAGAAGGTGAAAGTACATAAAAATTAATGATTTTTGGATTGTTGTACCTAGATTTTACTAGACCAGATATCATGTATACAATATTATTGACAACTAGATTTTAGTAAGAACTGAAAGAATCACATGTTATGCCAGTGAAAAGGATATTCAAATATTTGAAAGGAACATAAGGTTTTGGTTTGTGGTATCCAAAAGGTGTAGATTTCACATTAAAATCTTATACCGATGTAGATTGGGTAGGATATTTGGATAACCAAAGAAGTACCAGTGGCATCATTTACTTTCTTGGCTCCTAGTTAGTTGCTTGGTCAAGAAAGAAGCAAGATTTTGTAACTTTAACAACTATTGAATCATAATATATTGCAGTGTCCTTGTGTTGTAATTAGGAATTATGGATTAAACATACTTAAAAGGATATGGGAGTCATTTTGAAGAGCCAATTTCAATCATGTGTGACAATACTAGTGCTATAAGCATATTCAAGAACCCAGTACAACATTGCAGAAGAAAGCATATATCTATTGGGTATCATTTTATCATAGAGTATGTGTTGGATGGTTAAGTGAAGCTTGAGTATGTTCCTACAAAGGAGAAGATAGCATACATATTCAGAAAACATTTGTGCAAAAATAATTTTAAGTATCCGAGGGGGAAGTTGGATGGTTTGCTCCTTCCTAGTGCTCACTAAATGCACTAGTGTGTGAATTGGTTCATCTTGTTGCATGACTATTATTTTCTAGATTAATGCCTAGCGGCTTCCTCTCAGGGGGAGCAGAGTGAGTTTTTCAGGGGGAGTTTGGCCCTTAGTCATTGTTGTCAATGGGAGTGAAATTCAAATAGTTGGAGAGTTGTTAAAATTAATGTTGATATCATTTGGAGTTATTTTCTTTGTTATTGATGAATGTTTCCATCAATGACAAGGGGGGATATTGTTAGAATGTGAAGTTGATTTTATTCGGGTTATTGTCATTAATGGTTTTTATTGATGTCAAAATATCCTATAAATTTTCATGTTCTAGTTGTATCAGCTGATGTGTACCGATATTCTTGGTGGTATTAGTAGTTGTACCAATAGTTTGTGTGTCTTTGTAGAAGTGTCCACTGAAATATTTAATTTAGTTATCTATCCTTATTCTCTCTCAACATTGGTTCTATGTTGTGTGAACATTTGGTGGATTGGTTGTTTGGGGTCAATCCTCTTTGGAGCATTTTCATTTGTGTTTCAGTCCAAGATATTGTTATGTATCATGTTCATCATGCCCATTGGAACAGATGCATTTGGAGATGTTGTTTCATATTGGCACTTGTGAGGCAAGTTGTGTTGGTTGAGGTGGTCCACATTTCATTCCTTACCACTACAGTAATGTCTTGGTGTGACCTATTTCAAATTGTGTTTGGCTAACATGATATGATGACATCAAGTAGTATAAGAAGGGTGAGAACTCATGTTTCTCATGTGGCTTATGTTTTTCTTCTATGTAAAGTGATTGTGGATCTATTTTTGGAGATCTATGTGTCATTGATTGTGTGTGTGACAGACTGTTGGTGACAGTGATCTCGACAATGAATTCAATTTTATTTTCAAATACATATTTGGTAGTGAGCCTCTTTGTATTGGGCATGAGCCTTTTCATATTTAAGGGTAGTTAGCCTGACTCAAAGTGAGCCTTACTTGTAGTGATCATAATTGACAGTGAGCCTTTGTACAAATCACCTCACCAGTGTCACATTGATAGGTATTTTAATTCTATGAGAATTAGCTTCTCCATGGTTTTTCCCAGGTCTTTGTGTTCCTTGTGTCAGTGTCCATGTGTTTACACATGTTTAGTAAATATTTGATGTAGTTAAGGGAGAAGAAACCCCCAATGAAGATGTCCAATCTTGCAGATATAGATTACATAGTGGAAATGACAAAACAAAGAAATAATCAACACCAACAAATAAGGAACAATGCTCTTCAATTATCATCAAGTTTTCCTACAAATGCAGATTAAATATTTTCAATAGACATGCCTCATTACTAAGGACATAAACCTTATTATTGATCTTCACTATCAAATATATTGGCTATCCTCCTTATCAATCTTTTTCCACCCTAAACAAGAACTACTACCCTACTTAGCTACAAGATCTCCAGCCACAAGTTAGCCTATCCAATTAGGAATCTCCAAGATAAAGGAAATGTATTACAACATATAAGTTAACACCTAAATCCATAAGAACACCCCCAAATAGATAGATCCTGACATGGAGACATGAAAGGAGGTTAACCACATATATAAGTACATAGAATGATGCACCATGAAGCTTTACATAATGTGAATCTCCATCACAAGCCGAATCTTGCCAACTTGACCGTTAGAATAAGAAAATAATTTAGGACCAGACCTATCATAAGATAACTTCATTTGGAGACATTGGATTGAGCTATGAATATATACATAGAATATATATGATGTCTAGATCAAATCATAAGGATCACATAAGATAATGAACCAACTAGAATGATTGCTACCTAAAACACAAAAAACTTCCCAATTGGAACCAGATAACAAATAAACTAAAAAAAATATTTTTGTGTGATGCAAGATTTCCAATGATCCAAAGATGCGCCTATATAAAACATAAATCCCATGCTCATTTTTGAACCACATATCCTCCTTGTCTACAACCAAAATATTCTACAAATGGATACACCTGCTATCCAAATCCTCAAACCTAGTAGTATATAATCCCTCATCAGGTATTGATCTTCTACTTCTTCCACAACTGCTTCTTTGATTATCCAACTCAAACCAATTGATTCTTCTTTTGTCGCTCCTACATTCAACAATTAATGTTTTCTTCCTCCTCTACTACTTGAATCCACCTCTAATATCATTTAATAAATCCCTTATTTTTTATCCATTCACAAGATCCTACTTCTCATCTCATACAACTTTGGTAACCTGTTGCTGCAACACTATCTTGTCATCCTCAGCCTTCAACTACACCAGTTTAGGTTCATTCATCAAATCCTTCAGAAACTGAACCTTAGAAATCCTCTTAGCCACCTAATGCAAATCCATCACCTTCTGATTTAAAGCATTATGATCTCCTAAGGTGTAAGTCCTCATTACACCGAGACTCTTAGCCTTCCTTTCCTTTTTTAAAGGAATTAAAGTTAACTTCCTTCCATCCTTCATTACAGATACAACATTCCTTCGACAATCATGAATAGCTCCAACATCATTCTACAAAGGTCTTCCAAGAAAACATGAAAAGTACTCATGTTAACCACATCACATAACAATTCATCCCAGTATGGTCCAATGTTGAACTTAACTCAACACTGTTCTTTAGCCTCCACCATATGGTCATCCTTAAACCAACTTAACCTATATGGACAAGGGTGTTTAAGTCTCCTCAATCCAAGCTTTTGTACCATCTCCTCCGATACAAGGTTTTCAGTACTACCATTGTTCATTATCACCTTGCAATATTTATTTTTTGATTTACAAATTGTTTGAAACAACTACCTTCTCTAAATAGGTTTAGATTCCTTCTTATTCAACATAACTATTTGGAACATCAAAGATTCTCCCATCTCAAGTGTAGCCTCTCTTCCAAAAGGTTCATCCTCAAATTTCTCCTTATGTTCCACCAAGTTATATTTTCCCTTACCTTTGCTAGAATTTTAAGAACATTAGAAAGCCCTATGAACAACATTCTCACACTTGAAATAAGTACCTTTGAGACCACTGTTGTTACTTCTCCTTCCAAGAATCTTTTGATCAGGCTCCCCTTCAACATCAAGCTTTTCTTTGGCCTTATCACCAACTGGTCTGCCCCTTCCCTTAGGGTTTCCTTGTCTTCTCTTCAACTTATCTTTTGCCTTAAGGGCATATTGATAAGCATCTACAATTGCACTAATCCTCGACATACTCAACTCATCCTGAATGTTAAGTCTCAAACCATTGATATATCTAGCCACCATTTCTTTAGATGACTCTCGATGTCCTAATCTGATTTGTATCTTGTAGAGCTCCTCAATGTACTCCTTAATAGTCAAATATTTTTGCCTTAGATTATGCAATTTCTTAAAAATTTCTATTTCATAATCCTCTGGTATGAACTTGGCCTTAAGTCTAGAAATCATAACTCTCCACCTAGTGATCTTAGGTTCACCATTATCTTCTTTATCTTTCTGCAATTCCTTCCACCATAAGGCAACATGACCCTTTAACTTAGTCTGTGCGAACCTAACCCTCTGTGGATCCTTAATATCTTCAAGCTCAAAGTAATCTTCTAATTCACTAATCCAATCTATCAAATCCTCAAGATGTAATGAACCAAAAAAACAAGAAATATATCCAATCTATGACTCTTACCCATTTGTTCCATAGCTCTCAATAATATTTCTTCATCTATAGGGATCTCAACCTCGGCTGCCTCAAGATCTTCAAAAAATTCTTCACATTCATCTTTAGTTTCAAGGTTCCATCTTACCCCAGTCAAAACATTTTGAATTTTAGTCCTCATCTCATTTCTGAATTCCTCCATCATTTGTTCTAGCCTTCTAGGGTTCATTCTTCTAGGCGACATTCTTGCAAACTAAAGGAATCACTTTCTCAAATTCCTTAGCTTCGACAATGTGATCACTAATGTTGATTTTCCTAACACAATCAATCAATCTACCAACACCCACAATCTACCTCAAACAATTTTTTTGTTCAGAAAATCACCAACTTGCCTCTCAATCGATCCTCCAACTCTTCTTGCAACTCCCTTCATACAATCCTTTGAAATTGTAGGTTAGATCTAACTTCTGCCACCTCGCAACTAGGATCTTAAGGGCTTGCAATCTTTGGGATTCGATCTGATCAATCCTATTGATAAAACTCCTTTTGTCATGCTCAATCAACAAAAATTTCTATTCTTGACCACCTTGCATGAACCACAAAGTGATGTGGGTTAGATCCTCGGTTCTTAAACCCTAGAAATAATGAATCTGTAAGTTTGCAAGCTCAGGAACTCAGATCTGCAACCTCAGGAAAAATAATCGTGCTTGGATACCACTTGACATAGTCATGGGAGGATAAATCCCCAATGGAGATGTCCAACCTTGCAGCTAGATATAACACAATGGAAATGACAAAACAAAGCAATAATCAACACCAGCAAATAAGGAACAATGCTCTTCAATTATCATCAAGTTGGTCTGCGAATGCAGATTACAGATTTTCAATAGAAATGCCTCATTACTAAGGACATATGCCTTATTCCTGATCTTCACTATCTGATATATTGGCTATCCTCCTTACCAATATGTTACCCTCCTAAATAATAACTACTAATATACTTATATACAAGATCATCAGCCACAAGTCAAATTATTTGATCAACAACCTCAAAGGAAATGTATTACAACATATAGGTCTGAACCTAAATCCATAATAACACCCCCAAATAGATAGATCATGACATGCGAACATGCGAGGAATTCAACCACATGTATAAGAACATAGAATGATGTACCATGAAGATTTGCATAATGTGAATCTCCATCGCAAGCCGTATCTTGCCAACCTGATCCTTAGAGTAGGAAAATAATGTAGGACCTAACCTATCATAAGGTAACTTCATCTGGACACGTCGGATCGAGCTACGAAGCTAGACATAGGATCTCCATGAAGTCTAGATCACATCATAAGGATCGCATAAGATAATGAGCTAACTGGAACAATCACTACCTAAAACACAAAAAACTGCCCAACTAGAACCAAACAACAAACAAACTGAAGGAATGTTTACATTTTTTGTGGATGTTTTATGTGCTTAAATGATAAATCACAAGTTGTTAATATTAGTGTTTAATAGTTTACCGACATAGAAATAGTTTTGTAAAGTGTGTGGGAATAACTGATTCACCCCCCTCAGTTATTCAGCTTGTTCAACATATGTTTTATACAAAATTTACACCTCTCCATTCTGATGAATGGTATTTCCCTTACAAACCCAAACACAACAAAAATGGACAAGTAAAAATAAAATGAAAGAAATGAACACTTATTTTCTATTATCTCAATGAAATGATTTTACAATATTCACAAAATAACATGCTATAATTAGATGGGCCTTCTCATTACAATAATCTACAAGCTAGAGCCACCATATGCACGATTAGAACTGTTCTAAGTAACTATTATTTTACCTTTTTACCTAGAGAAGTATACTCACCCTAGAATGTTTTAGGTGTCGCCTCTACTATTTGTGGTTGACCACTTTTCTCTCCTTTCTCCTACCCCGAAATATGCCAAAATATGACCAAAATGAGTTTTGAGTTTTGACATCTACTGGAGTATTTTCATTTTTAAATTTTTTTCCTCCCTAAAGTAGCATAACTATTGAAGGGCATACTTTTGATTTGGGAACCCGTTTGAGCCCCTTTTTATTAAATTGAAGTTCTTGAAGAGATCTACACCATACTTTTCCCAGATCGTCATTTGATTAGAGATTCATCGAGGCCCCATTTGATCATTTAAACGTCCAAAATTTAAGTTGATTGTTTTATAACATTTCAAACGCTAAAACATTAATTTCTCCCAAACGATATAGAATTTCAACATGATTTTTTTTCTAGTAATTATATTTTCCCATTTTTCTCCTTGGGGTTAGCTTTTAGGTTTAAGTATGCACAAATGAAAACTTGCTAAAAATAGTGAACCTTCCATTTTTAGCCCTTATTAAAAAAGAAACAATATTATTTTGGGTGATGCAAGATTGCTCTTACACCCTAGATTCTCTTGTGTCACTTTATTTTTATTTAGTAAATTAAGGGTTAGAGACCAAATTTAAGGGGCATACATCATCACTAGCCAAGTGCTTTCCAAGTACATGTGCACTTGAAATGTAGAATCTATATAATTTCTCTACCTACTTGATTACTTGTCGTGTTTACTTCTTAATTTTTAATATACTTTTATGTGTTTGATGCTTGTAGATTCACATGCACACTAGGGTGTAGAAAATTATATGAATAACAATTCACACCCTACACAATTTATGACTATTTTTAGATCACTTTTCATGGATATCTTGAATACTTAGAGAAGAATTTGATCGATTTAGCAATATTTTTTTTATCAAATTCCCATATAGCAATTAAAATCCAAACTAAATCCATTCTTAAATGTTTTTAGCTCTATACTACTTGTTCCTCTACCTACTTCATTTTTTTGCTTGTAAATTTTACCTAGGTTTGTTTATGTTTGTGCATTTTTCCCAAACATTTAAATTTTTAATTTGATTATAGGCTCTAACTAACTTAGACTCAACTATTAATGATGTGTTGACTCAAATCCCAATACTTTTAAATGAGATGCCTTCGCCACATATAAAAAGACTTTCTATCAACCAACTTTTTTATTTGGTAGCATTACAATATCTCAATTATGAATACCAATTCACAAAGAGAAC
Source organism: Chamaecyparis obtusa (assembly GCA_027943335.1). NCBI lineage: Eukaryota > Viridiplantae > Streptophyta > Pinopsida > Cupressales > Cupressaceae > Chamaecyparis > Chamaecyparis obtusa. The sequence goes on along the minus strand of BSBK01007030.1, from coordinate 515,043 downwards.
CATAGGGGAAGCGTACCAGTAGTTATTATAGCTAACATTTCTCACCCACATAGTCTAAACTATACATTGGTTTTCAATGATTTTTTTTGTTGTCTTTGTATGCAACTTAACTACTTAAAACATATTTTATGGCTTCTAGGAATTAACGATGCTTGCTATAGAATTCATTAAACACTAAAGGGTCATAAAGTGGTCATTTTAAAGTGTCACTCAATACTTGATTAAAGATGTGTCAATAATGGTGCACTAAAAATTGCCAATGCTTATGGACAAATATCCCAATGGTGGTGCACAAATGGGCCAATTATAAACCAAAAAAGCTTAAAAATGATAGCCTATCAATGCATGTGTAACTTATTAATGAGCTTTTAGTTATAATTTTTTGGCTCCTTTAAAATTAGTAATTGGGGGGTTTGGTGCACAAAAAGTGCATGACTATTTAAATGCACTCGACCATCAATGCTCTTCCCCTATCTAGATTTAATTACTTTCCAAATCATTAAATTTCTTTTTACCATATGTATACACTTAATAGCCCTTTTTTAGATCACTTTTCATGGATATCTTGAATACTTCACTTAGAGAAGAATTTGATCAATTTGGAAACATTTTTTTCCTCAAATTCTCATATAGCAATTAAAATCCAAACTAAATCCATTCTTAAATGTTTTTAGCTCTTATACTACTTGTTCCTCTACCTACTTCATTTTTCTGCTTGTAAATCTAACCTAGGTTAGTTCTGTTGGCAATTTGGTTGAGTTGATTGCATAGATGTTGTCATTATGGCAACATATGATCCTCATGAAGATTGCACAAGTCAGAGAGCAAGTATGATAGAGCGCATTGCAAATTTGTCTAAGTGTGAGACAGTGTTTTACTAGTGAACCTGGATACAGTTTTTGTTTGGGACGTCGACTGGAGTAAGTTCAGTGCTTGCCCATTTGAACATAGACTCTATGATGTCTATTGATCACCCATCTCAGAGTGCAAGTCAGTACGGCATGTACAAAAGAAGTTATGACAGTTTTACCGAAGATAGTGTGAAGCCGACAGGATAGAATATGAAGACAAAACTAGTAAAGAGTTAAGGGATTATTTTGTTTATCAAAATAATGACTTAACAATATAAAGGGACGACATCCTAGATGTTAACTTTTTGATAAAGCTATTGGTATAAATGTAAATGTAATTGTAATTGTAAAGAGGTAGAGAATTGTAACAAGCAACAAGTAATTGTAGAAGTATGATGCAAAGTATATGAAGCATATGTAATAGCGATAGTGAAAAAGCAGCGAAGTGATATTGATGCAAGAAGTATAAGGTTATGTACCTTAACCTATTTTGTAATCAGTGTATATTGTACATTACTTGTTTGGGCAGTGGGCTCATCTGGTAATCACATTTTGTACTACAACTCCTAATAGGGTTGAGGCTTCTAACAAGGCCTATAGTCCCTTAATCATTACTGATACACTATATGCTTGTAATAGACTCCTAACAGGGTCAACATCCTTAACATGATACTTTTGATTAGTGGATCTTTGTGGGTACCATCCCCACCGGGGTTTTCCCTTGGCCAAGGTTTCCTCGAGAACAAATAATGTGTTATGAGTTCTTTATTGTTATGCATGTTGTTTAGCTTGTTATGTTATGCATGTATAAAGATAATTTGTTATATCCATTATTGGGCAAAAGATAAAGTTTGTAGAATACTGATTCACCCCCCGCTCTCAGTATTCCCTATTTCTAACAAGTTCATGTTTGTGCATTTTTCCCAAACATTTAATTTTTTAAATTTGATTATAGGCTCTAACTAACTTAGACTCAACTATTAATGATGTGTTGACTCAAATCCCAATACTTTTAAATGAGATGCCTTGGCCACATATAAAAAGACTTTCCATCAACTAACATTTTTATTTGATAACATTACAATATCTCAATTATGAATACCAATTTACAAAGAGAACCGTAGGGGAAGCGTACCAGTAGTCATTATAGCTAACTTTTCTCACCCACATAGTCTAAACTATATGCTGGTTTTTCAATGATTTTTTTTGGTGTCTTTGTATGCAACTTAACTACTTAAAACATATTTTATGGCTTCTAGGAATTAACAATGGTTGTTGTAGGATTCATTAAACACTAAAGAGTCAAAAAGTGGTCATTTTAAAGTGTTGCTCAATACTTAATTAAATATGTGTCAATAATGGTGCACTTAACATTGCCAATGCTTATGAACAAATGCCCTAGTAGTGGTGCATAAATGGGCCAATTATACACCAAAAAAGTTAGAAAATGATAGCCTATCAATACATGTGTAACTTATTAATGGGCTTTTAGTTATCATTTTTTTGCTCCTTTAAAATTAGTAATTAAGGGGTTTGGTGCACAAAAAGTGCATGACTATGAAATGTACTCAACCATCAGTACTCTTTCCCTATCTAGATTTAATCACTTTCCAAATCATTAAATTGCTTTTTACCATATGTATACACTTTGAAAACCTAATTACATACTAAGCATTTTTATATCACCTTTCAAACTCCAAATATCAAATTCTAAATTATCTCTCAATTAGAACAATCCTTGCATTTATTGCATATTGCTTACCATTATTTCTATCAATCAATGACTTGATATCTTAAGGGCTTGTTTAAAGGAAAAGACCATTTCTTAGCAATCTTCTTATAGATGTTTGGCAACATCATTTTTAGGTCTAGATATCTAGGCACAACTTTGTTTTCAATTACATGCCAATCTCAATGCCTGGGGTCAAACCCATGTGCCAAAGATCAATTTTGTATTAGAATCAGATTTGTAATTCTGATCTAATTCGTTCACAAATTAAAGCTAACTAAACGCTAAGAATGAACAATTTTTATTTTATCGCAATAATAAAAGATTTTGAAACACATTTAAAAATTTATCAATTGCTAAAATCAATCTATCAACTATTAAAATTAACTAAATACTTCTTTTAAACTGTATCACTTAGATATCCCAACACTAGATTAAATTATATTTAAAAGATCAAATTTCATTTCTTTAGAAATTTGACAATAAAAATAATCAATATTTTGTCAATGGGTCTTGGTATGGTGAAGTTGAATGGTTCATAATGAGCCCACTAAGGATCAAGTCTCCCTGAGTGCAAGACTCTGAAATTATAAGGGATACAACCAAGATCGTGTCCTTGGGATACAGCCAGGATTGTGTCCTAGACAAATTTGGTAGAATGAATGCCTCTCAATTGCGGGGTTCCTAGCCTAAGAGGTTCCAGCGTAAATCTTTTTTTCCATATTAGATAAGCTAAAATGACTTTGTAGATGAAAAATTCTCTATCAAAATATCTAGTTTTCGAACTCATGAATCTAACAATTGTTAATGCGAAGTAGCCAATTAGCTTATCCAAGTTCTACCCCTGTTTTGGATTCTCAAGAATTCATGGATTCCAGACTTTTTCAAAGTGCAACCATATGATTATTACTTTTAAGTGCATGGTAAATAACAATTTGCCTCTGATAAGAAGTTCAACTGTGCGCAGATCAGAGGATGGAATAAACTGAGTTGAGTCCCTGTATAAACCGAAAGCAACCCACTATTTTTTCAGAAACATTTGCGTCCACTTGCCATGAGCTTTTACATACATAAATATTCACAAAAGTTAAGATTTGAATAAGATATTGCAATGGGACCTGCTCACAAAAAGTTAATTGTATAACGACTGAAGTTCGACAGGAAAAATTCTTAAATATGTACAGAATTGAATTTCTAGGAATTGAATAAAATATCACAGTAACCTTGAGGCCTTGCCCATTTTTTCAGTACACTTTTAGATCTGCTAAGATACCATCTAGTTATTTCAAGAGAAAAAAGCTTGAATCTTGACTTATAAATAGATATTGCAGAACTTATGTCAGTACAAAAAGTTACAATTTGAAAGATGTATGTACAATTTTCATGAATGGTTCAAAAGAATAGTAACTTTAACTTTAACCTTGTCTGTCAATCATGAATAGATTATGGCTATCCTCGACACAGAGCAGGTTTTTCTGGTTGCTCACAAACTGCAATCCTTGAACCAGAACGAGGCCTTACATATCCTTCTACATTTGAAGATGGTCTTTGATGATTAATATGGTATGGGTTTTCATTATTCTTTGGGGTTGAATGAGCTGATTGCTTGCAGTGAGCAATGGCTCCTTCAATGGCACTCTCCATGTCTATGTTAGCACTGCTGCTTCTCTTAAGAAAAGCCCCATTTGGACTAGAAATTACACAGTAGGAGGCATTGGCCTTGTGAGATTCAGCATTCACTTTACTGGAGAGGCTCCCAGAGAAGGACTTTCTGCGACCCACAAGATCTTCTATCATGAATGAATTTTCTTTGTGAATAGATTTGGCCACTGCTTCTGCTACCCTGTACCCTTCTCTTGTTATATCAATGGTTCCATTTGCAGACCCTGGCTTTATTACCTTCACATAACGGTTTATGGCCTTGGTGACCATGTTTTGATCTGCTTGATCAGTACTGATTTTGTTCATTGGATCTCTTTGATCTAGTTCTTTCGTCCTCCTTTGGTGGTGGTGCTGATCTTTGGTCCCTGTGGATCTTGAGAAAAGGGACTTGAGATATGATCTGGAGGCCTTCAATTTAAGGGCCAAGGCAGCTTGTTTGGATTGGGTGGAATCCAGCAACTTCTTGGCCTTCTTCAGCACTGGCAAACGTTGGTGCTTTTGATTTTCCTTTTTTGATTCAGCTGCTGCTGCTTCCTTGATTGACACTCTGTGGTTAAGGGCTTCATAGAGTTCTGGATTGAGCTCTTGACTTGCTTCACATGAATCATAAGGTGTACCATCACAAGACTCATAAGGAGTGTGGAACAATGCAGAATCATCTGCAAGTGCAGATTCCCTATAAAAAGACCCAACTCCTACTGATTTCTGCTCTGGATTCTTCCTCCCTAAGAGGCTCTGGGGTCTGTTTTCCTTAGACTTTTCTGAAGCTAAAAGATTCTCCACCATCTGAATCCTGGGAGGAAGATGGAGAGGAAGCAGCTGACCTTTGTAGAAGAGTTCATCTGCAGGAGAAGCAACACAATCTGGATCATCCATTAAAGCCTTGGCATCGAACTCAAATTCTCTTGACTCTGCTCTGTTCCCATTCAGCTTTGTCCTGCTCACTGCTTCCCAAAACATGGCAGATTCCACTTCAATATCAATATAATCATCATCTGTGAATTCGTTGAAATCAAAGCAAGAGTTCAGCGTTCCAAAGTGTTGTCCATCCTTGCTGAAGTCTTCATTTACAAGGTCTGAAATCTTCCTGGAATTCTCATGTTCTTGGCCATGCTTATGATTGTTGTTGCTGGCTGCCATGATAGTTCTCCTTCCAAAAGCTGCCCTTTTAATTCAAGTCTGTAAAAAGCCTTTATGGAATAAGGTAAAAGGCAAAAGGAATGCTACAAAAAGTGGAAAAATACAATGAACCATTGCAAGATAGACTATGTTGGAAGTTACGTGAGGATCAGGAGCATCATCCCAATATCTCTAAAAGCAAGAAAACACAGAAAGATATGATAACCAAAGTTGATGTGTGATTTCAATGCTCATAATTACTTGATATGCACAATCATGACAAGAATAAAAGCATTTCATGTAAACTGCAATACTCCTAAATTCTAACCAAATGATTCTGCTTTTGGCCTGCTTTCATAGAGTTGGTCAAGCCCAGCTCTTCCATGAGGCTTACTAGGATGTGAAAATCCTCATGACCCATATCAACTATACCCAACTAAACTAGGATTGGCAACTGGTATCTGAAGAAAGCACTGGCAAAAGGTGATTCTAATAAGCACTGCTTTCCAACCAATACTAAGAACTCCTCAAACTTCTGTGAAAGCTCAAAACTCTTAGCTATACATACCATGCAAGAGAGTTTTCCCTATAGGATTGAACATATTCTCATACTGCCAGCTAAAGTTTTTGCCAAATCCTGTAAATAGTCCCTATTATATGCATGTACTTCCTACTGAACAGAGATTTCATAAACCTTTCTCATGAAACAACATTCCTAATGATTATCAGATTGCTGTAGTTTAAATGTTTACAGTCATAGATTGAATGGGCACCAAATACCCAAAACCCAGAATACCACCAAGCCCATTCTAAGCCCCAAAACTCCTAGGCTTTCATTCCTGGCTTATAAGAGCCACCAACTATTTGCACAGTATAAGTAGCAGAACACATAATGGGTGTTCTTCATGAACAAAACGTCACTAAAAGAACAATTCTTTAAAGACACATTGCACTATGCTAGATTATTTAGATGCTTTAAAAAAGAGTCCATTCCAAAGAGGAAAGGCCATATCACACCTGGGCCATCCTCAACAAGGAGGCAACATAAGCACAGCTCAGAGAATCTGAAAAGAAAAAACAAAACAAAAATATCACACATATGAAAGTAATCTTATACTAATGTTAAACCCTTAAAAAGCTACGGTTAAAACTTTTCAGTCAGAAATTATTATGGCAATGACTTTGACAATTTTAGTATTATAAATTGGAAGCGGTTAAGCTCCATTCAAAATGTACTATTGATCAGATTTGAAAAATCCGAAAACACAACAATTTTTTGCAAAATTTCAGTATCTATTCTTCATGATCTGCATATTTTAAATCAAAAACAACAAAAAAATTCCAAAAAAAAATCACTACATTTTTCGTAAATCTGAAAAAAAAATTCCAAATATTTTTATCGGAAACTTAGCCCCCGCCCTATAAAGCCTAATTAAGATATTCATGGTGGGGAATAGATAAATTTGAAAGCCAGGGATGATCACTTGAAGACAGAGCATGGCATGCCCGTATGGAAGACTGACAGTGTCCACATGGACATGGGCCTTCCACCATTGCAAAAGGTGTGATGAAATTCCGTGCCTATCAATTTCAGTTAGCTTTTTCCCTTGGAACTTCTAAAATGCTCCACTGTAGTCCAATGCTAAGTCTTCCAATTGACTATTTCTGTCTGAGTACCATGTGTCCATTTTTCCACCTAATCCAAATCTCATATATGATGCACAAACACTCATCATGATTCTTCATTTGGCTCCATTACAAAAACTGATGTACTGTATCCACATAACTAACTTTATCTGCACGATTTGTTTCCACTATAAGGATGTGAACAAGAGTACTTCAATTGTAATTTCATATGTTAATTGACTTTATTAAGTCGAGAATTATATTGTATAATGTGTTGGTTGAGCAGCGTTGTTGTTGTTGTGATCGTCAAAATGTCTATTGGATCATTGTGATTATAGACTTGTGGCTTTTTTGATTCAATATGATTGCGGATTTGAACCTCACCATTGTTAATTGGGATTGGGAATGAGGTCACCATTTTATGATATTATTGGTTCATAGTTCCAAAGAAAAGATGAGAACTACCTACACGACTTGTACATTATTATTGTATAACAATGGTCATTTTGTTAATTTTTATTTTTTCGTTTTAATTGAAAATGTGAGTAATATTAAGTGAATAAGTAGTGTAAAGAAATGTTTTGTTTAGTATAGGATCCAATATTCAATAGAGCAATATGCAAGTTTTTTCTTCTCATCTCATGTGACTTTAAATCTTTGCTTGGAAGTGTATTGACCATTGCGGAGATCTTGAAATTCTTTGGATTCCTTTTCTTTTTAAGCTTGTTGTCATATGTCTTGGCATTATATTATGGATAGAGTGGAGAAGAAATTATCTTACAAGATCACTAAAGCTCTCTCACAAGATGGTAAATTTTAATTCTAGTATAAGGTTTTAATGGACTTGATGTTTATTACTCCTCCTATTAGGTGTATTCTAAAGTTTCTTATCACAAGCTAAAGAAAATCTTACATGGTTTTCTATTGGTTAACTTTGACTAAACAAAAGACTTCCATAGAGTAGTGTGGGACTTAATGTTATCTTCCCAAAGGCTTTGGTTGCTTAGGCTTGATTAATTTTCATAGACAAGGAATTAAACTTTGTGTCAAATGGATTGTATGAGACACTAAAGGAAATGAAGCTTAGAAAGTCCTCTAAGGACTAAAACTATGCCTCAAGTGGATTGTGAGAACCACTGAAGGTAATGAAGCTTAGAAAATCCTTTTAAGGAATTGCATTTCCTTTGTTCCTATATTTGGAAAACCATCGTAGAAAGGCTTGGTCTTTCATTCTTTGGTTATTTTCCATATTCTTGTTAAAATCATGAGAACTTTTGTGATCAAAATCATATGAAAGGCATGACGAGCTACTATGCCATATCTTTTTTGAAATGATTATGAATTTCACAATGATCTTTCTATCAATTAGTAGTCTCATATCACATCTATTCAATATATTTTGTTAGCCAAGATTTCAAGGATTCATTCTCTCAACTTTTTAGACGAAGTGTTGATGTATGTGTTCGACACTCTTAACTTAGATGAAACTTTCTTAACAAGTTCATCCATCTTGAAAGGAATTTTAACTTCTAATGCAAAACATAACAACCAAAAGTCTTCATTTGTCAGATGTTGATGTAAAAGATAACTTAGTTGTTTCTTGTGAAGTTGTTTCAACAAAGAGTCTTACATACTAAAATTTGGAAGAGAGGGTTAGATTTAAAAAATAATATGATTTTATGCATCCCAAACCAAAATTAGTTTCAATATTTAAGATTTAATGATTTCTAGTCATATCAAAACACTTTAAAACATTTGTTATCTTCAATTTTATTGATGTTTTCTTCAATTCAAATCAAACTATTAAAAATGATAAAAGATAGATTAAGAGGGATGGGGTTAAGAGATCTAGTTTTAAAAATGTGTTGTAGTGTAAGAATGATTAAGAAGATCTAGATGCCAAATTTTCTATTATTTATTAACTAGATAACTCACAATGGCATAACGGAAGTGTAAAATTCAATAGGATTCTATTTATAAAAGCATACCAAAAAATCTATTTTTGGTACAATTTAATACATTTGTTCATAATTAGGGACATAATCACACATGACCACTTACACTCAATAAGAGATTAGTGATTTGAATGTGACATCAATCAAATGCTTAAAAAAATTGAACTTCATAACAACAAATATCTATTAAAGATGAAAAATTCTAAAGTGAGTTTTGAACAATTTTATTGAAAAAACCCATTGTTGTTAACAATTTCTTCCCCTACAAATGTACAATTAATTGTATTTTATAGGTAAAAGCTCCAAGAGTAAGCTATGAGTAGATGGCCAGGATTCACATATTTCTAGTGGTGAAGATTTACTTATATAGAATATTCCAATATCAAAAAGCATTTATCATACATCTATAACTAACATAATCCAATAGTCATGGTATCATGTCATGATATCAAAGTTTCTAAGAAGACAAGATATTAACTTCTAGATCTAGAAGTGTAATGTCCATCCATGCCTTTATCATCTTTTTATGATTACCTTGTCTCACTTGTAGTGCCTCTTGTGTTTGCATTCTATCATTGCTTATTTTGATCCAAGTTAGACTTTGTTTATGCTTTATCTTGTGACCATTTGTATATTATTCTTTTGTATTGGCATTCATGAAGCACACCCAATTACAGTTCTATTCTTTTGATCATGTTGGTATCATTGCTGATGTGGATAGTAGTTTATAAGTTGGTAGTTTTAATGATGATCATATATTATGACGACTCTATGCTAACGTGATATAATGTTATATGATGATTTCTAAATTATATTAGGACGGTACCTTGATTATACTGAGTTTTATGTGGTTACATGATGATACATTGATGGTGTTATATTTTTATGTGTATATTTTGTGTTACTAATCATGTTTTTATGTTGACCTAGTTTGGGGAATAATTATTTGCTCTTTGTTGTAGTGAAATAATATTTAATGCATTTATTTGGATGAGAGTATAATTAATGCACTATAAATGATGGTCAAATGTGTTCAAGGGATGATATTGCATTGTTTGAATACATGAGAATGCATATGATATTAAAATCCCCTTCCAATAGCTTAGTTACTTTGATTATTTTTATATATGTGCATTGGCTATCTTATATATGCATGAGCACACTTGATATGTGATTTAGTTTTAGTGATTTTAGGTATTGGGCATCAACTCCACTTGGTTCCATAGGTTTGAGAACTTTCATATCCCGACGGTGGTTACAAGAGATTGTGTATATGAGGAAATGTACTAACAAGTTCTACAATGCAGTATAAAAACAAAGCAAAAAAAAACCTTTCACCTTTGATTGAGCTAAAATAGAGGCACCTTTCTCCATTTGATTTTTAATGTGGAATGCTCTTTATTTCTTGAACATAATAAGAGATAAGGTATTGGATCTTAGATGGATGATTACAAATGGATTTGAGATGATAGAACTAAGATGATAATGGATTATAATGATGGAATTTATGGCAAGTGAATTCCTAAATGCAAAGTGATATGATAGAAATGTGATAACACTAGCTTGAAGGTATATTCTAAACTCAAAATGGCATGATAAGATTACAATAACAATGGATAGATTTTCAATGGGAGAAGACTCCAATTTATAGGCTTTTGAGAGAAATGGATAGTTGAACTTTAATGGCACAATGGAGGGCTAAGATTTCCTGGAGAAAGTTATGTGGATGCCAAGATGAAAGGGAAGGGAAGGACATGTTGATCATACAATAGGTGAGGTGTTTCTCACAGATGCGTGAGGAACCTTGGAAAAAGGTTGGAAAATGGCAAGTGGGGACATGCATGAAGGGTGAATTGTGCTCACACATGTGTGAGAAACCTTGGGAAGGGAAGAAAGTGATATGTGAGGGAAATGGAAGATTAATGCAAGATGCATGAATGTGTATAGGGGGGACAAGTGGAAATGTAGGGTGACTACAAGTGTGCAAGGTGGCTACATGTGTTAGTTAGGTGGCTACACATGTCTGAGGACAAGAGGTGGGGAAAATTTTAAATTAGAAAATTATGCTTACATGTGTGAGTTAATTTCAAGTTGTGGGGAAAAGTTCAATGAGGTTAGAGATGATCGTATTAGGCTAATTAATCTAGGATTAATTAGTGGGTAGGGTTTAGGAGGAAATGATTTTATTAGGTTTTGTTTTAGGTTTAATTAATTAGAATTAATTAAAATTTCAGATAGTGGGGATGTGCTACATTTAATGAAACAAACTAATTAAATGTTAGAGGAAAGGGTGGAAATATAATTAATTATATTAATGGGGGATGATAATTAATTAAATTAAATTTAATTAATTATGAATTTTGGAAGGATAATTAATTAATATGAATTAATAAATTCATGAGGGAAATTTTAGGCATTTACATTTTGCCTCTCTTTGATGTGGTTCCTGAAATGATATCACATCAAAGAAGAGACTAAGATGCCCAAGATGGGGAAGTTGAAGGTCAATTAAGTTGTAGAAAAGTAGCAATGTTGAAAAAGGGATGCCTCCTCAAGAAATTGGCACAAAAAGAAAATCAAGGCAATTTCTTGAAAAGGAGGGAAGAAATGAAGGGAAATAAGAGGCAAAGAAAAGGCTACAGGAAAAGCAAGCATGATCAATAAGGGAAGACAAGAGGAAACAAGAAAGGCACATGGGGGTAGGAGTGGAAGAAAGGGGGTAGAAGGGGTATAAGTAGGCTATAAAGGGCCTACAAGGGTCATTTTTGCACTTTGATTTGAAACTTAGAAGGATCTCTAGAAAGAAAGGACATCAAACATTTCATACCAAGTTTAGTGGGGGGAAGTGTGTACAATAGTTTCAACCACCAGAGCATAGGTAGCTGGTAAGTTGTCTAACCGTCATGTTTGTTTAGTATCTTGTAATTAAGTAGCCATTTGTTATCCATTAGTTAAGGTTTAAACTTGGCTAGGTGGAGGAACCAATTAGTTGATTGACATCTCCACCTGGGGTTCAAATTATACACAAGTGATGAATGTCCATGAAAATTATAGTGGGAAGAAAATATAGGACTTTAGTGCAATCATATGCATCGATCGGGTGATTGTCGCTTATACCACATATAATGGGTAGGGGAAAATGGGTATAGGAAGATTAGTGCCTACACCAATTGATGCCTTAGCCTATAGATTGGTTCCTCTGTAAGGAATGGCCAAGAAAAATGGTAGGGATAGGGGAAGGGTTCAAAGGAGAGAGAAGCTCCATTAGGGGTACAATATATGAGGTTAAGATGGGGTACGACATCATTGACAACTTTGGGATAGTGGGATTGGGTTAAGGCATATTAATGGAGAGTAACAATGGGTGTTAAATAGATATAGGCAATGCTACCACCATTCACATAGAGGGAGAATTTACCTAATATTGTGCCACTTGTGGCGGAGTTAGATGATAATGATCTTTCTCTTCTAGTGGCACTTGGTCTAGAATGAGTGCATGGGTGGTCATGGATTTAGGATCATAATGGGATGATCACAATACTAATTGAGAGGCTGGATAATGAGATGTCAAGTTTTCACTTGCCTATAAGAGAGACATCTATTACCCTGGAGGATGCATTGAAGATATTGTAAATCCTTGATCAGGGATCCATTCTAGTGTATAGGCTAGAGGACAAAGAGTATTAAATGTACAAGGTATTTTGGAGGTTAATGTAGAGAGTGCTAATTAACAAGACCAACAATGGAGCCAACACAAGGGCTACCAAGATTAGAACTATATCTAGCAAGTGTGGTGAGAAGACAATTGATGCCTAACTTGGGAGGGCATTGATTTTATAGTGGATGGTCAAGGGTTCTACATCAAATGATTGAGGATGTGGTGACTTACTACTCAGGTTATGTTATGCTAGGTTAGTTGTATCATGAGATGCACATGTGTATGTATCGAGGACATAAGAACCTAGGTACAAGGGTTACTCTTTTACATATCTGGGTGTGGGAGCACATAATAGTGTTTAGACCAATAGGCAAGAGAGACACATGGGATAGAGAGCCATACACATGTAGATATCAAGGCTCATTGCATCACACATGAGTGGGGGTGGTGGGATTCTAGAGGAAGGTTTTGAATGAGCTACTAGACTTTACATGGGAACCCTATAGGTTTTGTGAGGATTGGATATAGGGGATTAAACATAGTGTTTTCTATTAGGATAGACAATCTATATTGTAGAAAAATATATGTCGTATAGGATGAGGTGCCATTTTGGGCATAGATAAGAGTTGGTAGGGGAAGAGATTATGATGTAGGAGCATCTTGGGTGTAAGAGCAATCTTGCATCACCCAAAAATATTTCTATTTTTCTATTCAATAAGGGCTATTTTGTGCAGAGCTGCTATTTATGGAAAGTTACTATTTTTGGTAATTTTCGTATGTGCTCAAAATGATCTGATTTCTTTCTTGGAGGTTCATTTTGGTCATATAAGTCTGCCAGTAAAGTTTCATTGCCAGATCAAGTGTATATTGGAAGATATTGAAGATTTTTGGTATTGGCAGTAGGGTACAGAAACTTTGAACTCAGTTTTGAAGGCTTTAGAGGCCCCGGATGAGGTCAAAAATTTGGGTGATGGGCGCTTGCGCCAATCAAGCCTGTAGAGCACTTCGTGGCATTTTTGAAATGGGGTTATAATAGCCGATCGGGTCAACTAGTGATGACTTATGGTCTTCGGAAGTTGGGCCACCTGAAATGGCAAAAAATAATTTTCTTCAAAATTTTTGTTCGGGTTTCAAAGGTTATCTTGAGCCGACTATGATGTAATAAAATGTAAAATAAAATAATTCTAAGTTTGGTCGGCCTTATTGGCTAAAATTCTAGAACCTTCCCAGGCGGTGGAAAATTGCCTATATAAGGAAGGCTGTATTATTGTCTTAGGCAGTACAGAAAAGTTCTGGGTAGTAGATCTGGGTATCGATTCGAGGATTTTTCATACAGAATATTGTAAGGGAATGCCCATGTGGCTTTGCATATTGTAATTCTGAAAGTTTGTAATTCCACATTTGTGGAGATAATAAGAAGCCAATTTTCTGTTCTTGCATATTATTGTTGTTGTTTCTCTATTTCTGTTATGTGTTTGTGGTACTAAGGGGAGAACCCTTCATCAAGTGGTATCAGAGCAGGAGTTCTTGAGTGTGTAAAAAAATCACCGGCTGTGAGGTAGTTTGCACCAGGACCGTGGTTAGGGTTTCAGCGCGCATCGCAAAAATGCCTCCACGAAGGGAACGTGGCGGAAGAATTGGTGTTGTAACACCTGAGGTTAGGGAACTACAGAGACAAGTGCGAGCATTGCAAGAAGAGATTCGTAAAGGAATGAATCTTAATGTCAGAGATGAAAGCGAGGATGAAGCTGAAGAAGAATATTAAGAAGGAGAAGTCAAAATTATGAACCAGGAGGAAGAAAAACTTTTTCGGGCCATTTGTAAGATTGGGAAAAGACCTAAGATTGAGGTTCCTACATTTTTTGGAAATCTTAACCCAGAAGAATTGATCGACTGGATCAATGAATGTGAGGAATATTTTGAGTATGAAGATGTTGAGGATCCTGATAGGGTCAAATTTGTGAAGGCCAGACTGAAAGGTCATGCAAAGATATGGTGGCAAGAGATTCAGTTGGAATGAAATAGAAGGGGAAAGGACAAAATCACGAGATGGGATCAGATGGTGGATAAATTGAAGAAACAATTCATTCCTATTGATTATGAGCTTGACCTACTGAAGAAAATGCAAAGTTTGAAGCAAGCAGGAAGATCTGTTCAGGAGTATACAGAGGAGTTCTATCGACTCCTCATCAGAACAGGCCATGCAGAAGCTAATAAGGAGAAAGTTGCCCGATACCTTAATGGGTTAAGGCCAAGCATTCAGAAGGAGCTGAATCTGGTTCGAATGAACAGTATTGAAGAGGCATACCAGTTTGCCCTAAAAGTAGAGGAAAAGCTGAACAAGAAGTTTGAGATAAGACAAAATGGAAGAGGTCGCGGTGGACGATCTGGTGGATGGTCATATGGTGGCCGAAATGAAGATCCAAAAAAGAAGGATGAGGCCAGTAGCAGTCAGAATTAAAGAGAAAATAATTTTAATCATTTCTAGGATCAGAATAATAGAGATCAGAGAGAAAGAGGAAGAGGACAAGGATCTGGAAGAGGTGGCTTCCGTGGAACATGTTTTCACTATGGAGAAGAAGGTCATAGGGAATTTGAATGTACTCAGTGCCAAGGCAGAATAGACAGGAGAAATGAAGGCCAGGCTAGAGTTGCACATGTAGATGAAGATGACAGATCATCAAATTCTAAAGATGCTGAAAGAGGAGAAACACTAATTAATAGAAGAGTCCTGCTGAGTGGTGAGAATGAACCTGAACAAAGGAGGAGCCTGTTTCACACCAGGTGCAAGTGTGAAGGTAAATGTTGTGATGTGATTATTGATAATGGAAGCACTAACAATTTGGTGTCAGAAGAGATGGTGACAAAGTTGAAGCTCAAGAGACAGAAACACCCACATCCCTATTAGATTTCCTGGGTGTAGGATGACCACAACGTCATGGTCAATGAACAATGCCTGGTGAAGTTCAAGATTGGCGGATACCAAGATGAGGTACTATGTGATATCATCTCTATGGATGCATGTCATATGTTGTTGGGTAGACCGTGGCAGTTTAACAGATGTGCTGTACATGATGGTCATGCGAATACCTATTCCCTAACAAAGGATGGAGTGCGACATAAGCTAAAACCATTGAAAGAGATTGAAGAAAAGGTATGTGGTAATGCAAAGATAACTTTTGTTGATGGAAGAAATTTTCTAGATGGTATGAGGCATGAGCATGTATGTTTTGCTTTAATTCTAAAAGTTGGTAAAGAGGAAGTAGAAGATGTTCTTGTAGAAGTTGTAGATTTGTTGAATGAGTTTCAGGATATTGTATCCGATAACGTGCCTGATGGATTACCACGAGTCAGGAAGATCAGTCACCAGATGGACTTGATCCCAAGAGTGAGTTTTCCGAATAAGGCAGCACACAGAATGACACCTGCAGAAAGTGAGGAGTTGAACAGACAAGTACATGAACTGTTACAGAAAGGATTGATCCGTGAGAGTCTAAGTCCCTGTGCTGTACCAGCGGTATTAGCACCAAGAGGAATGGAGAATGGAGGATGTGTATAGATTCTAGAGCAATAAACAAGATCACAATCAAGTACAGGTTTCCATTGCCACGAATGGATGATATTATGGACTATTTGAGTAGAGTTGTGTATTTCTTAAAGATAGATCTGAAAAGTGGATATCATCAGATTCAGATCAGAGAAGGACATGAATGGAAGACTACCTTCAAGACAAAGGAAGGACTATATGAGTGGTTAGTCATGCCTTTTGGGCTAACCAATGCACCGAGCACTTTCATGCGGCTCATGAACGAGGTTCTGAAAGAATTTCTAGTTAAGTTTGTCATTGTTTACCTAGATGATATTTTGATCTTTAGTAAGACATTGGATGAGCATATGATACATATTCGTATGGTATTTGAGAAGTTGAGAGAAGAGAAATTGTTGATTAATTTGAAGAAGTACAGTTTTGTGAGGAAAGAGTTGGTGTATTTGGGGTTTGTAGTTTCAGGAGAAGGTCTAAAAATGGACCCAAAGAAGGTATAGGCTATCCTTGAATGGCCTACTCTGAGGAGTGCTACTGAGGTAAGATCTTTTCATGGTCTAGCTAGCTTTTACAGAATGTTTATCAGAAATTTTAGCAGTATTTGTGGACCCTTGACTGAAACAATGAGAGGGGATAGAAAAGAGTTGAAGTGGACTAATGGGGCAGAAAAGAGTTTTCAATTGTTGAAACAAAAGGTTACAGAACAACCTGTTTTAGCACTTCCAAATTTTAATAAAGTGTTTCAAGTAGATTGTGATGCTAGTGGTACTGCAATAGGAGCTGTTATGAGCCAAGAAGGTAAACCTGTTGCTTATTTCAGTGAGAAGTTAAATGATGCCAAGAGGAAATATTCTGTCTATGATCAAGAATTTTATGCTATAGTTTAGGCATTAAAGAAGTGGAGACATTATCTGCTTCCTAAGGAGTTTATTTTGTATACTGATCATCAAGCGTTGCAATATTTGAATAGTCAAGGAAAGTTGAATCAGAGGCATTTGAAATGGGTTGAGTTTTTGCAGAGTTATACATTTGTTTTGAAACACAGGAGTGGAAAGTCTAATAGGGTTGCAGATGCTCTTAGCAGAAGGCAACTATTGCTGACAGAAATGCAGATTGAAGTGGTTGAGTTCAAGGAACTCAAAAATTTGTATCCAGAGGATCTTGATTTTGGTGAAGCTTGGAAAGCTTGTACAGAACCTGTTACCCTAGACAGGATGAAATGGTTGGATTTTATCATCCAAGATGATATGCTATTCAGAGTGAGTTAGCTGTGCATTCCAAGAAGTTCTATGAGGGAGAATCTCATCAAAGAGAAGCATAGTGGAGGATTGGCTAGATATTTTGGTTGTGATAAAACTTTTGCTTTGGTTGGTGAGAATTATTATTGGCCACAATTATAGTAAGATGTGAAGAAGTTTGTATAGAGTACCAGAGTATGTGAAATGGCGAAAGGAGTGAAGCAGAACACAGGGTTGTATTAGCCATTACCCGTACCAAAGAAGCCTTGGGAGGATATCAGCATGGACTTTGTTTTTAGTTTATCGAGGACTCAGCGGGGACATGATTCAATTTTTATGGTGGTTGATAGATTTTCAAAGATGACACATTTCATTCCCTGCAAGAAGACTAATGATGCTGTTCATGTAGCAGAATTGTTTTTCAGAGAAGTAGTGAGACTTCATGGTTTGCCAAAGACCATAGTTTCAGATCAGGACACTAAGTTTGTTGGAAATTTCTGGTGTACATTGTGGAAGAAGTTGAAGATAGATTTGAAGTTCAGTTCATCACATCATCCACAGACTGATGGACAGATAGAGGTGGTCAATAGAAGTTTGAAAAATTTGCTAAGATGTTTGGTTGGAGATAAGCCAACAGGATGAGATTTGATTTTACCACAGGCAGAATTTGCATACAATAATTCTGTCAATAAGAGCACTGGTAAATCACCATTCCAGATTGTATATGGAAGTAGTCCAAGAAATGCATCTGAATTGAGGAAGATAGATAAAAGAGAAATAAGTAGTGCTGAAGCTGAAGATTTTGCAGAACACTTGAAGAACATCCATGGGGAGGTGAGGAAGCATATTACCAAGATGAACACACAGTATAAGGCTAAGGCAGATGAGAAAAGGAGGTATAAAAAATTTCAGGTTGGTGATGAAGTCATAGTTTATTTGCGGAAGGAGCGGTTTCCGGTTGGTACATATAACAAGCTGAAAATGAAGAAGTTTGGACCATGTAGGATACTGAAGAAACATGATTCAGGAAACGCATATGAGGTAGAATTGCCTACTGAGTTAAATATTTCACTAGTGTTTAACATTTTAGATCTGATAGAGTATCATGAAGGAGGTGTTGAAGATGAGATCACAGCAGCACAGTGGAGTATTCCAGCAACTAGTTTAGACACTAAGGAGATCGAAGATATACTAGACAGTCGTGTTGGCAGAAGCACAATGAACAGGACATATGAAGAATATCTGGTCAAGTGGAAAGGAGGAGCTGTTGAAGATTCATCATGGCTGACAAAGGAGGAGGTTAGCCATCTTGGTTTTCCTCTGCACACCTGAGTCGTGATAGGGTCACTTCTCAAATTACCCTGGGTGTCTGATGCAGGAGCATCCTGGGTGTAAGAGCAATCTTGCATCACCCAAAAATATTTCTATTTTTTTATTCAATAAGGGCTATTTTGTGCAGAGCTGCTCTTTATGGAAAGTTACTATTTTTGGTAATTTTTGTATGTGTTCAAAATGATCTAATTTCTTTCTTGGAGGTTCATTTTGGTCATATAAGTCTGCCAGTAAAGTTTTATTGCCAGATCAAGTGTATATTGGAAGATATTGAAGATTTTCGGTATTGGCAGCAGGGTACAGAAACTTTGAACTCAGTTTTGAAGGCTTTAGAGGCCCCAGATGAGGTCAAAAATTTGGGGGACAGGTGCTTGCGCCGGTTAGGCCTGTAGAGTGCCTCACGGTGTTTTCAAAATGAGGTTATAATAGCCGATCGGGTCAACTGGTGATGACTTATGGTCTTCGGAAGTTGGGCCACCTGAAATGGCAGAAAATAATTTTTTTCAAAATTTTTGTTCGGGTTTCAAAGGTTATCTTGAGCCGACTATGATGTAATAAAATGTAAAATAAAATAATTCTAAGTTTGGTCGGCCTTATTGGCTAAAATTCTAGAACCTTCCCAGGTGGTGGAAAATTGCCTATATAAGGAAGGCTGTATTATTGTCTTAGGCAGTTCAGAATAGTTCTGGGTATCGATTTGAAGATTTTTCCTACAGAATATTGTAAGGGAATGCCCATGTGGCTTTGCATATTATAATTCTAAAAGTTTGTAATTCCACATTTGTGGAGATAATAAGAAGCCAATTTTCTGTTCTTGCATATTATTGTTGTTGTTTCTCTATTTCTGTTATGTGTTTGTGGTACTAAGGGGAGCACCCTTCATCAAGTGGTATCAGAGCAGGAGTTCCTAAGTGTGTGAACAGATCACCGGCTGTGAGGCAGTTTGCACCAGGACTGTGGTTAGAGTTTCAGAGTGCATTGTAAAAATGCCTCCACGAAAGGAACGTGGCAGAAGACCTAGCGTTGTAACACCTGAGGTTAGGGCACTACAGAGACAAGTGCAAGCATTGCAAGAAGAGATTTGTAGAGGAATGAATCTTAATGTTAGAGATGAAAGCGAGGATGAAGCTGAAGAAGAATATCAAGAAGGAGAAGTTGAAATTGTGAACCAGGAGGAAGAAAGACTTTTTCGAGCCATTTGTAAGATTGGAAAAAGACCTAAGATTGAGGTTCCTACATTTTTTGAAAATCTTAACCCAGAAGAATTGATCAACTGGATCAATGAATGTGAGGAATATTTTGAGTATGAAGATATTGAGGATCCTGATAGGGTCAAATTTGCGAAGGCTAGACTGAAAGGTCATGCGAAGATATGGTGGCAAGAGATTCAGTTGGAGTGAAATAGAAGGGGAAAGGACAAAATCACGAGATGGGATCAGATGGTTGATAAATTGAAGCGAGAGTTCATTCCTGTTAATTATGAGCTTGACCTACTGAAGAAAATGCAAAGTTTGAAGCAAGCACGAAGATCTGTTCAGGAGTATACAGAGGAGTTCTATCGACTCGTCATCAGAATAGGCCATGCAAAAGCTGATAAGGAGAAAGTTGCCCGATACCTTAATGGTTTAAGGCCAAGCATTCAGGAGGAGCTGAATCTGGTTCGAATGAACGATATTGAAGAGGCATACCAGTTTTCCCTAAAAATAGAGGAAAAGCTGAACAAGAAGTTTGAGAGCAGACAAAACGGAAGAGGTTGCGATGGACGATTTGGTGGACGGTCATATGGTGGCCGAAATAAAGATCTAAAAAAGAAGGATGAGGCCAGTAGTAGTCAGAATCAGAGAGGAAATAATTCCAATCATTTCCAAGATCAGAATAATAGAGATCAGAGAGGAAGAGGACAAGGATCTGGAAGAGGTGGCTTCCGTGGAACATGTTTTCACTGTGGAGAAGAAGGTCATAGGGCATTTGAATGTCCTCAACGCCAAGGTATAATAGACAGGAGAAATGAAGGCTAGGCTAGAGTTGCACATGTAGATGAAGATGCGAGATCATCAAATTCTGAAGATGGTGAAAGAGGAGAAACGCTAATTAATAGAAGAGTCCTACTGAGTGGTGAGAATGAACCTGAACAAAGGAAGAGCCTGTTTTGCACTAGGTGCAAGTGTGAAGGTAAATGTTGTGATGTAATTATTGATAGTGGAAGCACTGACAATTTGGTGTCAGAAGAGATGGTGACAAAGTTGAAGCTCAAGAGATAGAAACACCCACATCCCTATCGGATTTCCTGGGTGTAGGATGACCACAAGGTCATGGTCAATGAACAATGCCTGGTGAAGTTCAAGATTGGCAGATACCAAGATGAGGTACTATGTGATATCATCTCTATGGATGCATGTCATATGTTGTTGGGTAGACCGTGGCAGTTTGACAGATGTGCTGTACATGATGGTCGTACGAATACCTATTCCCTGACAAAGGATGGAATGCGACATAAGCTAAAACCATTGAAGGAGACTGAAGAAAAGGTATGTGGTAATGCAAGGATAACTTTTGTTGATAGAAAATTTTTTCTAGATGGTATGAGGCATGAGCATGTATGTTTTTCTTTAATTCCAAAAGCTGGTAAAGAGGAAGTAGAAGATGTTCCTGTAGAAGTTGCAGATTTGTTGAATGAGTTTCAGGATATTGTATCCGATAACGTGCTTGATGGATTACCACGAGTTAGGAAGATCAATCATCAGATGGACTTGATCCCAGGAGCGAGTTTGCCGAATAAGGCAGCACATAGAATGACATCTGCAGAAAGTGAGGAGTTGAACATACAAGTACATGAACTGTTATAGAAAGGATTGATCCGTGAGAGTCTGAGTCCTTGTGCTGTACCAACAGTATTAGCACCAAAGAAGAATGAAGAATGGAGGATGTGTACAGATTCTATGGCAATAAACAAAATCATAATCAAGTACAGGTTTCCATTGCCACAAATGGATGATATTATGGACTGTTTGAGTGGAGCTATGTATTTTTCAAATATAGATCTAAACAGTGGATATCATCAGATTCAGATCAGAGAAAGAGATGAATGGAAGACTGCCTTCAAGACAAAGGAATGACTATATGAGTGGTTAGTCATGCCTTTTGGGCTAACCATTGTACTGAGCACTTTCATGCAGCTCATGAATGAGGTTCTGAAAGAATTTCTGGGTAAGTTTGTCATTGTTTACCTAGATGATATTTTGATATTTAGTAAGATATTGGATGAGCATATGATGCATATTCGTATGGTATTTGAGAAGTTGAGAGAAGAGAAATTGTTGATTAATTTAAAGAAGTGTAGTTTTGTGATGAAAGAGTTGGTGTATTTGGAGTTTTTAGTTTTAGGAGAAGGTCTAAAAATGGACCCAGAGAAGGTAGAGGCTATCCTTGAATGGCCTACTCCGAGGAGTGCTACTGAGGTAAGATCTTTTCATGGTCTAGCTAGCTTTTACAGAAAGTTTATCAAAAATTTTAGCAGTATTTGTAGACCCTTGACTAAAATAATGAGAGGGGATAGAAAAGAGTTTAAGTGGACTAATGGGGCAGAAAAGAGTTTTCAATTGTTGAAACAAAAGGTTACAGAACAACTTGTTTTAGCACTTCCAGATTTTAATAAGGTGTTTCAAGTAGATTGTGATACTAGTGGTACTACAATATGAGCTGTTATGAGCCAAGAAGGTAAACCTGTTGCTTATTTCAGTGAGAAGTTAAATGATGCCAAGAGGAAATATTCTATCTATGCTCAAAAATTTTATGCTATAGTTCAGGCATTAAAGAAGTGGAGACATTATCTGCTTCCTAAAGAGTTTGTTTTGTATACTGATCATCAAGCATTGCAATATTTGAATAGTCAAGGAAAGTTGAATCAGAGACATTTGAAATGGGTTGAGTTTTTGCAGAGTTATACATTTATTTTGAAACAGAGGAGTGGAAAGTCTAATAAGGTTGCAGATGCTCTTAGCAGAAGGAAACTATTGCTAACAGAAATGCAGATTGAAGTGGTTGGGTTCAAGGAACTCAAGAATTTGTATCCAGAGGATCCTGATTTTGGTGAAGCTTGGAAAGCTTGTACAGACCCTGTTACCCTAGACAGGACGAAATGGATGAATTTTATCATCCAAGATGATATGCTATTCAGAGGGAGTCAGCTATGCATTCCAAGAAGTTCTATGAGGGAGAATCTCATCAAAGAGAAGCATAGTGGAGGATTGGCTGGACATTTTGGTCGTGATAAAACTTTTTTTTTGGTTGGTGAAAATTATTATTGACCACAATTGCAACAAGATGTGAAGAAGTTTGTACAGAGTTGCAGAGTATGTCAGATGGCGAAAGGAGCCAAGCAGAATACAGGGTTGTATCAGCCATTACCCGTACCAAAGAAGCCTTGGGAGGATATTAGCATGGACTTTGTTCTTGGTTTACCGAGGACTCAGCGGGGACATGATTCAATTTTTGTGGTGGTTGAGAGATTTTCAAAGATGAAACATTTCATTCCCTGCAAGAAGACTAATGATGCTGTTCATGTAGCAGAATTGTTTTTTAGAGAAGCAGTGAGACTTCATGGTTTGCCAAAGACCATAGTTTCAGATCGAGACACTAAGTTTGTTGGATATTTCTGGCGTACATTGTGGAAGAAGTTGAAGATAGATTTGAAGTTCAGTTCATCACATCATCCACAGACTGATGGACAGACAGAGGTGGTGAATAGAAGTTTGAGAAATTTGCTGAGATGTTTGGTTGGAGATAAGCCAATAGGATGAGATTTGATTTTACCACAGGTAGAATTTGCATACAATAATTCTGTCAATAGGAGCACTGGTAAATCACCATTCCAGATTGTATATGGAAGTAGTCCAAGAAATGCATCTGAATTGAAGAAGATAGATAAAAGAGAAATAAGTAGTGTTGAAGCTGAGGATTTTGCAGAACACTTGAAGAACATCCATGGGGAGGTGAGGAAGCATATTACCAAGATGAACGCACAGTATAAGGCTAAAGCAGATGAGAAAAGAAGGTATAAGGAATTTCAGGTTGGCGATGAAGTCATGGTTCATTTGCGGAAGGAGCGGTTTCCGGTTGGTACATATAACAAGCTAAAAATGAAGAAGTTTGGACCATGTAGGATACTGAAGAAACATGATTTAGGAAATGCATATGAGGTAGAATTGCCTACTGAGTTAAATATTTCACCAGTGTTTAACATTTCATATCTGATAGAGTATCATGAAGGAGGTGTTGAAGATGAGATCACAGCATCACAGTGGAGTATTCCAACAACTAGTTTAGACACTAAGGAGATCGAAGATATACTGGACAGTCGTGTTGGCAGAAGCACAAGGAATAGGACATATGAAGAATATCTGGTCAAGTAGAAAGGATGACCTCTTGAAGATTCATCATGGCTTACAAAGGAGAAGGTTAGCGGTCTTGATTTTCCTCTGCACACCTGAGTCGTGACAGGGTCACTTCTCAAATTACCCAAGGTGTCTGATGCAGGAACATCTTGGGTGTAAGAGCAATCTTGCATCACCCAAAAATATTTCAATTTTTATATTCAATAAGGGCTATTGTGTGCAGAGCTGCTATTTATGGAAAGTTACTATTTTTGGTAATTTTTGTATGTGCTCAGAATGATCTGATTTCTTTCTTGGAGGTTCATTTTGGTCATATAAGTCTGCCAGTAAAGTTTCATTGCCAGATCAAGTGTATATTGGAAGATATTGAAGATTTTCGGTATTGGCAGCAGGGTACAAAAACTTTGAACTCAGTTTTGAAGGCTTTAGAGGCCCCAGATGAGGTCAAAAATTTAGGTGACAAGCGCTTGCGCGAGTCAAGCCCGTAGAGCGTTTCGTGGCATTTCTGAAATGGGGTTATAATAGCCGATCGGGTCAACTGGTGATGACTTATGGTCTTCGAAAGTTGGGCCACTTGAAGTGGTGGAAAATAATTTTTTTCAAAATTTATGTTTAGGTTTCAAAGGTTATCTTGAGCCGACTATGATGTAATAAAATGTAAAATAAAATAATTCTAAGTTTGGTCGGCCTTATTGGCTAAAATTCTGGAACCTTCCTAGGCGGTGGAAAATTGCCTATATAAGGAAGGCTGTATTATTGTCTTAGGCAGTTTAGAATAGTTCTGGGTAGTAGATCTGGGTATCGATTCAAAGATTTTTCCTACAGAATATTGTAAGGGAATGCCCATGTGGCTTTGCATATTGTAATTCTGAAAGTTTGTAATTCCACATTTGTGGAGATAATAAGAAGCCAATTTTTTGTTCTTGCATATTATTGTTGTTGTTTCTCTATTTGTGTTATGTGTTTGTGGTACTAAGGGGAGCACCCTTCATCAAGTGGTATCAGAGCAGGAGTTCGTAAGTGTGTGAACAGATCGCCGGCTGTGAGACAGTTTGCACCAGGACTGTGGTTAGAGTTTTAGAGCGCATTGCAAAAATGCCTCCACGAAAGGAACGTGGCAGAAGACCTCACGTTGTAACACCTGAGGTTAGGGCACTGCAGAGACAAGTGCAAGCATTGCAATAAGAGATTCGTAGAGGAATGAATCTTAATGTCAGAGATGAAAGCGAGGATGAAGCTGAAGAAGAATATCAAGAAGGAGAAGTTGAAATTGTGAACCAGGAGGAAGAAAGACTTTTTCAAGTCATTTGTAAGATTGGAAAAAGACCTAAGATTGAGGTTCCTACATTTTCTAGAAATCTTAACCCAGAAGAATTGATCGACTGGATCAATGAATGTGAGGAATATTTTGAGTATGAAGATATTGAGGATCCTGATAGGGTCAAATTTGCGAAGGCAAGACTGAAAGGTCATGCGAAGATATGGTGGCAAGAGATTCAGTTGGAACGAAATAGAACGGGAAAGGACAAAATCACGAGATGGGATCAGATGGTGGATAAATTAAAGTGACAGTTCATTCCTATTGATTATGAGCTTGACCTACTGAAGAAAATGCAAAGTTTGAAGCAAACACGAAGATCTGTTCAGGAGTATACAAAGGAGTTCTATCGACTCCTCATCAGAACAGGCCATGCAGAAGCTGATAAGGAGAAAGTTGCCCGATACTTTAATGGGTTAAGGCCAAGCATTCAGGAGGAGCTGAATCTGGTTCAAATGAACAGTATTGAAGAGACATACCAGTTTGCCCTAAAAAAAGAGAAAAAGCTGAACAAGAAATTTGAGAGAAGACAAAACGGAAGAGGTCGCGGTGGACGGTTATATGGTGGTCAAAATGAAGATCCGAAAAAGAAGGATGAGGCCAGTAGCAGTCAGAATCAGAGAGGAAATAATTCCAATCATTTTCAGGATCAGAATAATAGAGATCAGAGAGGAAGAGGAAGAGGACAAGGATCTGGAAGAGGTGGCTTCAGTGGAACATGTTTTCACTATGGAGAAGAAGGTCATAGGGCATTTGAATGTCCTCAGTGCCAAGGTAGAACAGACAGGAGAAATGAAGGCCAGGCTAGAGTTGCACATGTAGATGAAGATGCCAGATCATCAAATTTTGAAGATGCTGAAAAAGGAGAAATGCTAATTAATAGAAGAGTCCTGCTGAGTGGTGAGAATGAATCTGAACAAAGGAGGAGCTTGTTTCGCACTAGGTGCAAGTGTGAAGGTAAATGTTGTGATGTGATTATTGATAGTGGAAGCACTGAAAATTTGGTGCCAGAAGAGATGGTGACAAATTTGAAGCTCAAGAGATAGAAACACCCACATCCCTATCGGATTGCCTGGATGTAGGATGACCACAAGGTCATGGTTAATGAACAATGCCTAGTGAAGTTCAAGATTGGTGGATACCAAGATGAGGTACTATGTGATATCATCTCTATGGATGCATGTCATATGTTGTTGGGTAGACCATGGCAGTTTGACAGATATGCTGTAGATGATGGTCGTGCGAATACCTATTCCTTGACAAAGGATGGAGTGCGACATAAGCTAAAACCATTGAAGGAGACTGAAGAAAAGGTATGTGGTAATGTAAGGATAACTTTTGTTGATGGAAGAAATTTCTTAAATGGTATGAGGCATGAGCATGTATGTTTTGCTTTAATTCCAAAAGTTGGTAAAGAGGAAGTAGAAGATGTTCCTGTAGAAGTTGCAGATTTGTTGAATGAGTTTCAAGATATTATATCTGATAATGTGCCTAATGGATTACCACGAGTCAGGAAGATCAGTCATCAGATGGACTTGATCCCAGGAGTGAGTTTGCCGAATAAGGCAGCACACAGAATGACACCTACAGAAAGTGAGGAGTTGAATAGATAAGTACATGAACTATTACAGAAAGGATTGATCTATGAGAGTCTGAGACCCTATGCTGTACCAGTGGTATTAGCACCAAGAGGAATGGAGAATGGAGGATGTGTACAGATTCTAGGGAAATAAACAAAATCACAATCAAGTACAAGTTTTTATTGCCACGAATGGATGATATTATGGACTGTTTGAGTGGAGCTGTGTATTTCTCAAAGATAGATCTGAAAAGTGGATATCATTAGATTCAAATTAGAGAAGGAGATGAATGGAAGACTACCTTAAAGATAAAGGAAGGACTATATGAGTGGTTAGTCATGCCTTTTGGGCTAACCAATGCACCGAGCACTTTCATGCGGCTCATGAACGAGGTTCTGAAAGAATTTCTGGGTAAGTTTGTCATTGTTTACCTAGATGATATTTTGATATTTAGTAAGACATTGGATGAGCATATGATGCATATTCGTATGGTATTTGAGAAGTTGAGAGAAGAGAAATTCTTGATTAATTTGAAGAAGTGCAGTTTTGTGAGGAAAGAGTTGGTGTATTTGGGGTTTGTAGTTTCAGGAGAAGGTCTAAAAATGGACCCAAAGAAGGTATAGGCTATCCTTGAATGGCCTACTCTGAGGAGTGCTACTGAGGTAAGATCTTTTCATGACCTACCTAGCTTTTAAAGAAAGTTTATCAGAAATTTTAGCAGTATTTGTGGACCCTTGACTGAAACAATGAGAGGGGATAGAAAAGAGTTTAAGTGGACTAATGGGGCAGAAAAGAGTTTTCAATTATTGAAACAAAAGGTTATAGAACAACTTATTTTAGCACTTCCAAATTTTAATAAAGTGTTTCAAGTAGATTGTGATGCTAGTGGTATCGCAATAGGAGCTGTTATGAGCCAAGAAGGTAAACCTGTTGCTTATTTCAGTGAGAAGTTAAATGATGCCAAGAGAAAATATTCTGTCGATGATCAGGAATTTTATGCTATAGTTCAGACATTAAAGAAGTGGAGACATTATCTGCTTCCTAAGGAGTTTATTTTGTATACTGATCATCAAGCGTTGCAATATTTGAATAGTTAAGGAAAGTTGAATCAGAGGCATTTGAAATGGGTTGAGTTTTTGCAGAGTTGTACATTTATTTTGAAATAGAGGAGTGGAAAGTCTAATAGGGTTGCAGATGCTCTTAGCAGAAGGCAACTATTGTTGACAAAAATGTAGATTGAAGTGGTTGGGTTGAAGGAACTCAAGAATTTGTATCCAGAGGATCCTAATTTTGGTGAAGCTTGGAAAGCTTGTACAGAACCTATTACCCTAGATAGGATGAAATGGCTAGATTTTATCATCCAAGATGATATGCTATTCAGAGGGAGTCAGCTGTGCATTCCAAGAAGTTCTATGAGGGAGAATCTCATCAAAGAGAAGCATAGTGGAGGATTGGCTGGATATTTTGGTCGTGATAAAACTTTTGCTTTGGTTGGTGAGAATTATTATTGGCCACAATTGTAGCAAGATGTGAAGAAGTTTGTACAGAGTTGTAGAGTATGTCAGATGGCAAAAGGAGTGAAGTAGAATATAGGGTTGTATCAGCCATTACTCATACCAAAGAATCCTTGGGAGGATATCAGCATGGACTTTGTTCTGGGTTTACCGAGGACTCAGCGGGAACATGATTCAATTTTTGTGGTGGTCGACAGATTTTCAAAGATGACACATTTCATTCCCTGTAAGAAGACTAATGATGCTGTTCATGTAGCAGAATTGTTTTTCAGAGAAGCAGTGAGACTTCATGGTTTGCCAAAGACCATAGTTTCAGATCGGGACACTAAGTTTGTTAGATATTTCTGGCGTACATTGTGGAAGAAGTTGAAGACAGATTTGAAGTTTAGTTCATCACATCATCCACAGACTGATGGACAGACAGAGGTGGTGAATAGAAGTTTGGGAAATTTGCTGAGATGTTTGGTTGGAGATAAGCAACAGGATGGGATTTGATTTTACCACAAGCAGAATTTTCATACAATAATTCTTTCAATAGGAGCACTGGTAAATCACCATTCCAGATTGTATATGGAAGTAGTCCAAGAAATGCATCTGAATTGAGGAAGATAGATAAAGGAGAAATAAGTAGTGTTGAAGTTGAGGATTTTGCAGAACACTTGAAGAACATCCATGGGGAGGTGAGGAAGCATATTACCAAGATGAACACATAGTATAAGGCTAAGGCAGATGAGAAAAGGAGGTATAAGGAATTTGAGGTTGGTGATGAAGTCATGGTTCATTTGCGGAAGGAGCGGTTTTCGGTTGGTACATATAACAAGCTGAAAATGAAGAAGTTTGGACCATGTAGGATACTAAAGAAACATGATTCAAGAAATGCATATGAGGTAGAATTGCCTACTGAGTTAAATATTTCACCAGTGTTTAACATTTCAGATTTGATAAAGTATCATGAAGGAGGTGTTGAAGATGAGATCACAGCAGCACAGTGGAGTATTCCAGCAACTAGTTCAGACACTAAGGAGATCGAAGATATACTGGACAGTCGTGTTGGCAGAAGTACAAGGAACAGGACATATGAAGAATATCTAGTCAAGTGTAAAGGATGACTTGTTGAAGATTCATCATGGCTGACAAAGGAGGAGGTTAGCCGTCTTAGTTTTCCTCTACACACCTGAATCGTGACAAGGTCACTTCTCAAATTACCCTTGGTGTCTGATGTAGGAGCATCCTGGGTGTAAGAGCAATCTTGCATCACCCAAAAATATTTTTGTTTTTTTATTCAATAAGGGCTATTTTGTGCAGAGCTGCTATTTATGGAAAGTTACTATTTTTGGTAATTTTTGTATGTGCTTAGAATGATCTGATTTCTTTCTTAGAGGTTCATTTTGGTCATATAAGTCTGCCAGTAAAGTTTTATTGCCAGATCAAGTGTATATTGGAAGATATTAAAGATTTTCGGTATTGGCAGCAGGGTACAAAAACTTTGAACTCAGTTTTGAAGGCTTTAGAAGTCTCGAATGAGGTCAAAAATTTGGGTGACGGGCGCTTGCACTAGTCAAGCCATTAGAGCGCTTCATGGCATTTCCGAAATGGGGTTATAATAGCCAATCGGGTCAACTGGTGATGACTTATGGTCTTCCGAAGTTGGGCCACCTGAAATGGCAGAAAATAATTTTCTTCAAAATTTTTGTTCGGGTTTCAAAGGTTATTTTGAGCCGACTATGATGTAATAAAATGTAAAATAAAATAATTCTATGTTTGGTCGGCCTTATTGGCTAAAATTCTGGAACCTTCCTAGGCGGTGGAAAATTGCCTATATAAGGAAGGCTGTATTATTGTCTTAGGCAGTTCAGAATAGTTCTGGGTAGTAGATCTGGGTATCGATTCGAGGATTTTTCATACAGAATATTGTAAGGGAATGCCCATGTGGCTTTGTATATTGTAATTCTGAAAGTTTGTAATTCCACATTTGTGGAGATAATAAGAAGCCAATTTTCTGTTCTTGCATATTATTGTTGTTGTTTCTCTATTTCTGTTATGTGTTTGTGGTACTAAGGGGAGCACCCTTCATCAGATTATCCACTTGATGGTTATACAAGAGGTAGGAGCATGGGTGGAGGCACTAGATATTATATTGATATGGAAAATATTTCTATCTATGGAGTTGGTATTATGGGATCTATAGCTCAATATTATCGATGCAAGCATATTGTCGGAGTATGCAGAATGGTGGGCACAATACAAGCCTATAAAACATATATTTTTAGGGTGGTTAGAGTAGGATGAGAAGAGGCCCTTGGTGGACATAGATGTGGGAGGGGATGAGGGAGAGATAGGATATGAGGATGGAAAGAGGGATGGAAAGGGGGATGTACCTATGGTAGAGTCATTAGGAGAATTAGGGGCACAACCACAGTGACAAAGACCACCACGAGTGGAAATGCCACAAAGGTAGGGAAGGAAATAGGTTTAGGATCCATAGGTCTAGGGAAAAAGATAGGT
Organism: Chamaecyparis obtusa; assembly: GCA_027943335.1. Taxonomy (NCBI): domain Eukaryota; kingdom Viridiplantae; phylum Streptophyta; class Pinopsida; order Cupressales; family Cupressaceae; genus Chamaecyparis; species Chamaecyparis obtusa. The sequence continues at coordinate 484,019 of BSBK01007030.1, read as the reverse complement.
ACTATAGCCCAGACATGCATAGGAGGAGGAGGAGGGATACTAGAAAGGATTGTAATGATGACCAAAAGAGGAAGGTATGGTGCCCCAGGATTAAGTTGATAGATTATAGGTAGAGAGAGATGTTATTGCTTGGGCCAAGGATGAGGTGAGGGCTTGATCCATGAGCCTTGAGGTGGAGAGGGATATATCCAAAGTCAAGAGGGATAACTTATAGGATAATTTTGTGTCAATGTAGAGAGATAATGATGTAAAGAGAGCTTGGGAAGATAGCACTAGATACAACATTGATTGATAGGGATTATTATAGAGTAGAGGTAGAACTATTACATAAAGGGTTGGGACCTATGGTGGGGGAGTTGGGGGATTCTATGATATTAGAGATGGGAAGAGATGATAGATGTGAGGAGATAATGGAGCTTAGGAGAAAATTAAAATGATTATAGGGATAGGTATAGATCCTATAGGGTGATTTATATGCATCTCAAGCACAAGAAGCATGATATAGGGTAGAGTGAGAGTTATCATAGTACATGTTCACACCACAGGGGCTAGGTGACATATTTTGATAGAATGTAGTGGTCCAGAGAGAGAATGATATGATGATAGATGAGGCACATTATTAAAGTATTATATTATTAGGTTGTACTAGAGAGTGCTAGAGATCTGAGATTCACAAAGAGCACATGATCAATGTGGATAGGTGGATGGGTAGTCTCAAGAGGCTTAGTGGGTGTGAGGGCCCTAATCAATGATGGAGAGAGACCTATTAGTTCAAGTAGAGGGAATGTGAACTAGAGTCCCTATTATGCACATAGACATATATGAAACTAGTTTTGTGACATTGATGTACTATATCTCACATTTATAATGAGATGATTTCAGAAAACTATATGAATTTGTGTTTATTTATATGATGGATTGTGGACTATGATTATGGATTATTTCTTATGATTATGCAAGATGATATGGTTCTATATTAATGTATGTATTTCTTTTATATAGATGATCTATATGTACATAAGATGATGTACTAACATTTGTGATGCAGGATGTATGAATATGCATGATGGACTAACATGTTTATGTTGTATGTGGATATGGATATGGATGTTCTATGTGATGCACACACACACACACACAAATATATATATATATATATATATATATATATATATATGATGATGATGATGATTATGATGCATGGTATTCTAATTGTCATGCCCCGCAAGGGAACCGGGGAAGAGAACAAAGATTCTGTTTGTAAGAGAAAACCTAAGTAATGATTTATGAAATTTTTTGAACTTTTAAAAGAATCAAATAAACAAAACATAGATTAACTTAGATTCCTCCAAGGTTCCCTTTTCATTTAATGTACAAAACATTAAGTCCATATAGTGCACTAACAAATTGATTTATTTCTTAAGCGACTACATCACAACATTTGTAGATTCTTTATAAATAAATATAAAGTAGTTCCATTTCAATTTTCCATTTAAATCCATCTATATTCCTAAGTATCTTTTATGAACAATATAGCATTTAAAACATTAATCCCATATAATAGAATCATCTAAACATTTGATACATTGCAAATGATACATTTGTTTTTCAATATCTTTTCACTTAATCAATAATGAGAAACGTACTATTTTTCTTGAGATGTTACAAAATCCTTTTTCTTTCCAACATACATCTTGTACATAAAGTTTGTGCTTTCCCTTTTCCCTTTTTCCTAAGTCTACCCATTTCAAATACATCATTTTTAGATACATTAATGATTACATTACATTCATCTCCTCTTGGGAGGTAACAATAAATTTACATCATGAAAGATAAATACAAATCTTCATCCTTGAAAACTGAAACATAAGCAAGCACGAATCCTTAAGCACTGCATCCGCAAAAGATACCTCGATAAAAAGATTTACCACCCAACCACGTGGATACCAAAAGGCCCACTCCCCCGTGCTAGGAGATAAACACCAAGGTCCACAAAGAAGGAATAGCTAGGCCATACCTAGAGTTGGGTAACCTTTCCCAAATAACAAATGAAAAGAAGATCAAAGTATAAATCTTTTCCCCAAAGGTTCTAAGGCTTGGTAGAAACTCTAAGCAACAACCTAAGTGAGTATCATCACATAGCCCTCACCCCTTGGTTTGTCCTGGTACTAGCCACTCTAGGCCCTGGCCCCCAAGTAGGCACATGCAGAACCAAATGCCTTTCATACAGACAAGCGCCATTCGATCGTACCTATGCATAGGCACCTTCTCCCACTCCCATCCATAGCCTTTACTAGAACTAATGGCATGGGTGAGGAACATTTAATTTTTTTACATGTTTGAACCCATTCCCATAAGTTTTAATTAAATTATCACTTGTTAAAATAACTCTTAAGTCCGTTATCCTAGTACTAGCCACTTAGGGCCCTGGCCCCGCACTGAGAGCCACTCACTTAGTGTCCTTAGGTTTTCTACCCTTAACCCACACATCAAAAATACATCATACATGAAATAAAGTACATCATAATCACTTTTAAGAACTTACATCAAAGAATATAATAGTTTAGGGATGTTTAGGAAAATTAGGAGTGGTGTAGGGAGACCTAGGATAGTCCTGATCTTCCAGACAATCCTAAACCCTAACCCTACTTCCTACACACATCCTAACCCTATTAAGACATCTAAATGCACCATATAACTTTCATCAAACAAGAAATGATCATATATAAAGTTTACACAAATTTCCATATAGTTTATACAAAATTCCATATGCTTGAAATTTCACTAAGTCTGAATTTTTAAGAAATCTCAAAATTAGAAGTTGCATCTTAACTCTTATGAAGCTAAAACATATCTCAATCATCCCAAAAGGTACCTAATTCCTTTATACAAGTATAACTTAAAGTATAAGAAATTAAAGTACCGTAAGTGAAGGGATAAATAAATTTTATTTAATAGAACTATAAATCTATGCCTCCTAAATTTAAGGGTGGCAAAACCAGTTAATATTATTTCTAGGAATAATTTACTAATAACCATGGTAAAAGAATTTTCCAAACATATTTCTATTTAAATGAAAGTATCACAATTTAATTAATTTATTATATAATAATATATATTTATATATGTATTCATAGGCATATGTGTGCACCCATATGCTTATGGTACATATACCATAAGTAAGACACATTATTTAAATATTATAAATATCATTATTATAAAATATATCATTTATTCATACACTTATCCATATTCTTTTACAAAATACAATAGTGATATATATATATATATATATATATATATATATATATATATATATATATATATATATATATATATATATATATATATATATATATATATATATATATATATATATATATATATATATATATATATATATATATATATATATATATATATATATATATATAAGGTGAAATATGCTACTATTATTCAAATATTTATTATTATTATTGCCATAGGCATCTTATTATTATGGATATTATAAAACATATTAATACCATAAATTCTTCACTATTATTGATATTAAAACCACATCAATAATATACTAATAAAATTGAACATACTATAAAGACAATTAGAGCCACCATACTCAAAACCTCATTCTCAACAAATGCAAAAGACACAAAACCATCTTTAGGGTCCACAAAGCCAACAAACTGAGAGAATGCAAAAATACATCATCCATACAAGGGACTGACTCAAGAACTCCCCTCCTAAGGATAAAAGGATCAGAGTTAGAGTTCCTTTCTGTGGAACCTGGTGATATCTCCATAACAACAACAATGATTGAGGATTTTGAGGGATCGCTCAGACCTATGAAGCCAGGTGGAGACGATACTTGGTACCTACAATCCTGCATCACCAAGAAGAGATACATGTATACATATGGATATACATAAAAATCAAATATATGCAAACAGATGACCATGATCGATACATCGTGTGGACCTCAACTAAGTGAGTAACTATGACTTCGTCTTGAGTCATGAAGACACATCAAACACATATCCATAAAACATAAAACATCATAATGGTTAGATTAAAATCCTTGGGTTAGCTCCATAAAACATACAAAGATAGATGGGTTTTCTAATTTCATAAACATATAAATGATAACCATAAATGAGCATATTAATCATCTGATGAACATGTCATCATCCACAAAACATAAATGTAAATGTATAGTTCTAACCATCATAATAGAATGTCCAAATCAGAAAGTCCAAGTATCACCATAGGAGAGGGTATTACACTAACAATGTGCAACATTGGATGCGACATATGTTATTTATGTATGTGTTATGAGACTAAATGAATGATGATGATAATGATTCTAAATGATAACAAATCTAAAATATTATTTTAGTGACAATGAGATGAAAAAATAATGCAAGAAAAATGATAAGGAAATGAATCTAAATGAAAATAGAAATGATAATGTAATCAAAATGACATATTCATTAAAAATGTTAAATGCAATCTAAACGATAAATGTAATGATGATGAGTCTAGATTATTCCAAAGATGTCTATGAACTTTCCTTATCAAAGATTAATAATATGTTGAGAATAAATTACACACTATATGCCATAGATATCCATGATTATTACTCACTCAACTAGATGAGATAATAATGGTATAATTGCTACAATATCTAGGGTTGCAAATTTTGGGGACAAAGTGATAATCTGTAAAAATGATATCCAAAATAAGAAAGGCCACCAACTGAAATGTATAATCATTCAAGATTGAGTTATTGGTGTAGGTGTATCAAGTGTGTATTATGACATTGACCAAGATTTTGTTTGATGTACTTGTTGCCACATAGCAAGGCCATCTAATTGCACACTTAGTAACTCTAATAAAAAATATTGGGAATGGACATGTTGAGTATGAAGGACATTTTCTTGTTTCAGCTAGGATTATTGTTGACTATGATTTAGACATTTTCTTGTTCTAGATAGGATTTTTGTTGACTATGAAGGAAATTTTCTTGTTACAATTAGAATTTTTTATGAATCTACATGTTTCAGTAGAAAGGTATAAGCCTACATATTTTATGTCACTAATATAAATTAGGCCCATGTAAGAGATTATAAATTTTTCATTTCTTCAAGCCTCACATTATTTGAAAGACAAAGGTAATGACACTATCCATGAGATACAAAACTAAAAATAAATAATGCAAGGTGGAGTGAAAGCATAATGTTCTTGCAAAAAATTTCCCCATATCCAAGAACCATGTGAGGGTTAGTAATGTGTATAGTATGAGGTGGCAGGAAAAGTAAAATTGACTCATGAACACTACAAAAATTGAATGCATAGTGCAAAGGAGACATAATGGATATGGTGGGTGTAGATATGGGTTATGAATTCCATTAAATTTATGAATCTAAAATATGTACAAGGGTCATCACAACATGACACGTGATGAATAGTGCAAGCCATGCAAAACAATCAAGAATGACAATCCTAAATATAAATGCAATGCACATATAGAAGTGATGTGTATGTGTAATATTTTTGTTTTCGACATGGTACAAGGGAAGAAGGGGTTGAAAGAAGCAAGAAAAAAAGTGGATCCTTGAACTCATGATGTGTAGGATAATAAATATGAGGGAATGATATGGGGTGGGTGAGAGGGATTTTGGTGTTGATATGTGGAGAACATTCCTATTTTGTGATATTGCAAGAGGAATTATGCACCATAGGATATAGAAGCTAAGATGAAAATATTCCTTTTCATGGAATATACTCTTAGATAGAAAGGTAAACTTAGCTCTATTACAAGGTGTGTTCCCTTTGTATCCTTTTGATATGAGTGTGGTGCTTGGGTTCATGGAATGGCTTAACTGCTTCCTATTTTCTATAATTCTAGTGGTTGTATTAAGCATTGAAAGGTCGATCTTTTGGTGTAATGGAAACTAAGAATTGGTATCAAATCCCAAGTCATGGTTTCAAAACCCATGCTTCACTGGGGGGATCATTGCAAGGTGTGTACCCTTGGTCTCCTTTTGATATATAGTGCAAGACTTAGGTTCACAACATGGCTTATCGATATTCTTGTTTTATAACTCTAGTAGTTGTATCATATATTAAATTTTATAATCTTTTCATGCAAATAAAACCAACAAGGTCATTCAAGTTTATGTTTAACCAAGATGATACCTATGGAGTATGAAAATATGATGAGATTCTAGCGCACCCAAGCCCTTGGTGAGCTTGGTGGGAATATGAAAAAGAAATTTTCACATAATCATTCCTACATAAACATTGTTAAGAAGTTAACTTGTGGGGATCATGATCAAAGTAGCCAACAAACATGTCATACTACAAAAATAATGCCCCAGTATACACCAATCAAGACACACTAAGATATAGATAGATTAAGGCAGACTCAAGTATGTATATTCCTTGGACATAAAAATAAAATCAAAGAAAAAGGCCTTAGGAAAAAGTAGTCATTCAGCTAACATTTCTTCCCATAATGTCAATCAAATGACGATGATGATGATGGATTGATTGCACCAATCTTGAGAAGGATACATCCCTAAGGGCATTGATTAATGATTGATAAAATGTGTAATAATATAGGAAATAGATGTGGGAAATTTTAAAAAATTGAAGTAAGATCTCAAGTCTTATTTGATGAACACCATGCAGATGGATGTTTGTGATGCACTCAAGTTGGAAGCTGAATGTACAAGAGTTAAGCTTAGTGTAATTGGATAAAATCTCAATTTGATGGGATGATCTTTATTCCAAGCATGGGTGTGCTAACACTCCTCATCTCATGTAGAAAAGTGATGGTGGAAAAAATGTATGATGAAGATGGAGACAACATTGTGAAGAAATATTTTGAAAAGATCACAAAAAAAGAGGATAGGGAGGTGGAAAAAACTCCCAAATAGGAGGAATGAGTATTGGTGAAATAAATGGTGTTATGCAAGTGGATGGAAATATGAGGCAAGGGGACAAATTTCCAAGCCATGAATAAAGAGTAATGAATGTATGAAAGTTAATATAACATGGTGATGAAAATGGGATGAGGTGTTATAGATAAAAGTAAAGTGAGATGGGTGAGTGGCCTAAATAGATGATAGATCAATTGATTACCCATTTGGCAAAGTACTTTGTAGTAGTAATAATGAATGTTTGGCCATTGGAAGATGGAGGGTGTATTTTTATAATGAGATCAAGCCCATAGTAAGAGAAGGGCCATGGACTAATGATAGTTTACAATGACTTAGAAGGTGGATACATAAAATCACTGTTCTATTGATAGGAAACACATTTCTTCATAAACTGATAAGAATTTGTTATGCCTTGCATACCTGTCCCTACATATTGTTTGGAAAAATGTCAGGTCCCCTTTTGCATTTGGTTGTTGTTTTTAGTGTCCTTGTCTTTTGTTTCTCTGGGTTTCTTCTTCCAAAGTTTTTCTTGTCGGTCATTGAGAATTTCAAACTTTGGGGTCCGACGGTGTCATTCCTGTCTTCATTTAAGGAGTGAACGCTGAGTGTTTGCGGGTCCAAAATTTAGGGCTTATCTGCCTCAAGATTCTAATAAAAAATTAATGTGCTCACTTAGACATTATAAAAGGCCTTTTATCCCCTCATTTTTATAATTACCCAAAGCATAATTACCCTATGAGAAATGAAATTTATAAGTGCAAATTCTCCCAAGCCTAAGTTTCTTGTGCTAGTGTTTTGAGTGTTGAGGTTCATGCTCCTGTGTTTTGAAAAGTAGTCCGAGTTCCTTGAAAAGTGAGTGTGTGAACATCTTCATCAAAAAGTTCTTTTGTTCTAGGTAAGCCCATTTTGGCCTCCATTTTGCTTTTTTCTTCCCGCTTTGTTTTCCTTTCATTTTTCTCTTTTGTGTTGCTCTAGGAGCTTCACCCTATAAATAGGGTTGGTGTGAAGTTCTGGTGAGTACGGGCATTTTAGCCCATTCGGTTTTTCTTTTTGTGTTGTCCCTTTGGTTTGTCTAGTCTTTGTATATTTTTGTGAATTCACATATATTTTTGTAAATTCATGTAAATACTGTGAGCTTGTGTAAGTTGGTGTAATGTAGGGTAGTGTTAGCAATCGTCCCTTTTTAAATTGTTGTAAGCCAATATAAGCTTCTTTTAATAGCATCAAGTCTCCATCTTGTACATGCGAGTTCATAAATAAGTCTTTTAGCTCTGGTAGAGTTCTTCTGGTGTGTGTGGTGTCGAGAGTTGGCTTTCCTCTCATGCTAGTACGATACCATGCGAGTTGTTTTTAGTGTTTTAAAGGTCCCCTCATAGGGACTAGTGTAGTTTTATTCCCCTAACTAGTTTGAATATGTTCTTCTTGAATGATGTTAGGTAGGAACTTGTTGTAGATATCTTCTATAGGTTCAGTCTCATTTTTGAATTCTTTATGAGGCCAATTTAAGGCCTATTTGGTTCATGTTTTTTATATGTTTTTATGGTTGGGACCTAGGAACTTTATGATCTTTTGATGGACTTATTCAGACTGCTTATGTTTAAATTTATATATGTGTGTGCACTTTAATGTTTCTAATATTAAATGAATATGTTGAGCATATATGTTATATAGTTGCATGGAATGGAATATTGTGTCTTTCTATCTTGCATTGATTGGGTAGTTCTTCATGTAGCCATGTGATGAGAGAAAAGCTAAAACAAGAAAAACTTATTATGAATTTTATCTTGGATATGTATTGTGATTTTTGCATGTGCATGCTAATCTTTTTCAAAAAAATGATCAGTCAGCAAGAAAAGAAGAAGTCATCATCAAAAGACAAAGTGGTGATAAGAAGTTGGTTAATTTTTTTGAACTCATAATGATTCCATTACTTTCAGTCATCAGCAGTTATCATTGTAGACTGAGTCAACGTGGTTATCAACCATTATGGAGTAAATCTAGAAGTCATGAACTGCTAAATTCATGTGCAAATGAACAAAACCTACTCCTGTATTAAATGATGTTGTTTTGTATCTTCAATATTATCATATCCCTAACATTGGAGAATCCTAGATTTAGGGAGTTCTGTTCTATTTTGATGTTATAAATAAGCTGGAGTTTAGGTTCCTGAGTTAGCTAGTTTTTGTGTAGAATCCTTTTGTAATCCAGCAGTAGTGAGAAATAAAATTATGTTGCTACAATATGTACTTATGTTTTACTCATGAATGAAATGATATTTACAATTCTAAATCTCTATGTTTCTATTTATTCACTCTTCCATGGGGGCTCATGCGGGAGGTGAACTCATTTTATAGCTAGGTAGGAATTAAATTTAAGTTCAATAGAAGTATTTAGAACTTTGTTGCTCCTGCAGTCATATGGTAACAAAACTATTGGTTGTTTCCCACAACATAAGAAAATAGTTAGTTTCCTGTTTGTAGCATTATTCTAAAGTACTAGGTTAGATTGTTATTCCATTTCTTAACTTAGTATTTTCTTCAAAATTTTGATTGTATAAGTTATGATGACATTTAAGATGGGTTAGATCATATACTTTGCAGGCATCATTTCAAGTTTACGTCCCTGGTCAATAATTTAATGAGTTTAGTATGTTATTCTAGTATGATATTTGACACTTCTTAAATATAGAGTCATTATAAGAGGGATGTCCAATCCTTAGTTATAGAGTTATTATACTGACTAATCATTTTTGGTGCTTTTGCCGAGGATGGTGTCAATCTAATCTAGTCCTGGGGTCATTGCCTTAGTTTTAGTTTTTGCATTATCTTCTATGCATAGAAGAAGAGATCATCTTGGGAGATTCCTTCCTCACAATATTCAGGTTGAACTGTTTGATATCTTTAATCCTGAGCCTAAGGAACCCCAAGTTGAGAATGAAGAAGAAGAAGAACCATTTGAAAACCCATTTGCTGATGCACAAGAATAGATATCTTCACCATTATCTACTGAAGAATCAATACATTTGAATGATCTTTTTTCTGAACCTGAGTATTAAGACAATCCATTAGCTCTTGTTATTTATCAGCTACAACAACTAGTTCCACCTCCAAGTATGGCTCAACCTACCTTTCCCTTCCCCATCCCTGATCAGCATGACAATAATAATCTAAAAAATATACTTGCCTCTGCACTTCCCAAGTTTTATGGCCTTCTCACCGAAGACCCTGAAACCTTCCTTTTTGAATTTGACATCCTTTGTAGGAGTTATGATTATACAACTAATGCCCATAAGCTAAAATTATTTCCATCCACCCTTAAAGAGGCCTCTCTAAGATGGTTCATGGGGTTAAATGCCAATGTTATACCAGATTGAGATGCAATGAATAATATATTCCTTGCTAAATATAAATAGTATTGTAGGGGTCATGATATGAGGGGAGATGACATCTTCAAAATGTCATAAAAGGAGGATGAGACCTTGGAAGACTATGTCTCAAGGTTTATGTTTAACTTGCAGTGCAATACCCAACATCAATTGAATGAGGAGTCAGAAAAACATCTTTTCCTGAAAGGTATAAATATGGAAGTATTGAGGCCTTAGACCTTATGGCAAGAGGAGACATCACTCAGAAGATCTGGGATGATATAAAGAATGTATGCCTTAAGTACTCAAGATCTACTATGAAGAAAGGTAGAGGACTTGGGGCTATGACTAATAATTCCAATGGCTCAGGAGTATCTAAGGTGGAGCTATCTATTCTTCTATCTGATTTCAAATAGGAAATCATTAATGATGTTTCCACTCAGCTAGATAGCATGCAAGAAAGAAGGAGGAAGGAAGAAGCTGACACTATGTTAGTTGAATATTGTCCACATTGCAGGGAAAGAAAGAGGAATTGCAAATGCAAGAATATTGCAAGTCGGGAGCCGCAACCAATACCTATTGAATTCAAAGCTATTGATGAAAATGGAGAGGTACTTTATGTTTCTCAATGCAGGCCATGGGCTCAAAGACCAGGTATTCCACAAGACCCTCTACAAAATCACAATAATAATAATCAATGGAAAAATTACCAGAATATAGGTCCCTAAGGATTTAGTGGGCATAGAAATTGGTCCAATCAACCTCAACAAGGTTGGTAGCAACCTCAACAAGGTTGGAAACAAACTCAACAAGGTTGGCATCAAACTCAATGAGGTTGGCAAAAACCTTAGCAAGGTTGGAAAAAGCCTAATCAATGGTCTAACCAATCCAATCAGTAGGCCTTAATGTCACCACCTTAGCAGCAAGATATAATGCCTCCTCCTACAAGCAATAGAAATCTGCCTAAGAAAACCCAGCTGCCATCATAGCTTAATCCTAATCCTAATAATAGCAAGCCACCAGATTAGCAACAAAGCTATGCTATCTCTTTAAATGATATCCATTTAAGGTCAAGAACCACCCTTGATTCACCTCAAAGACCTATAATCACAGAAGTTGAAGATCCTCCTATTGAAAAGGTAGAAGTGCCCACTCCACAAGTTTCTCCAACAAAAAAAGATCCCCCATTTCCTCAAAGGCTAGTAGATCTAGTTGTGCCCATAGAAAACCAAGCTGTAATGGATTTTGTCAACCAACTAAAGCATATGATGGTTAAATAACCATTACTAGATGCTATAAAATAAGTTCCTATTTATACTAAGGCCATTAAGGAAGCTTGCATAAAGTAGCCATGGAGAAAGAGGAAAGATCCTAAAACTATTCATGTCTTAGGATAATTATCTGACCTTATGTTGGAGAAGCTGATAGTACCTTAATATTCTGACGCTGGGAGCCCTGTAGTTACTATCACCATTCATGGAATTCAAGTACAAAATGCCTTGGTTGATTTAGGAGCATCTATAAATGTAATGACAACAAAATTCTTGTCTCAATTGCATATTATTGGCCTTAGAGAAATGTCAACCATTCTACAACTTGCTGATATTTCTACTATCAAACTAGATGGGATGGTAGATAATGTCATAGTTACACTAAACTCTTGGGAATACCTTGTAGACATTTTTGTCCTTTCCCCAAAAGCCAATATGGGTGGGTATCCTCTCATCCTAGGAAGACCATGGTTAGCTACTGTCGATGCTTACATAGCTTGTAGGTCTAAAAAGATGACAATATCTAATGGGATGCATACTAAGAACTTGACCCTATAGTCTCCCGCTCAACCTCTATTACAAGATGATCAAGTAGTTTGGCCTAATTTAGGAGATGATGAATCAAAACTCAACAACTTATGATGATAGGTAGAGATCCATTTGTAGCCCCTCAATAAGAAGATGTTGTTATCACATTTATTGTCGCGAATGAATATGGTGTAGATTCTTAGTTGTGCTCATAGTCAAGCTATATCTTGGAAACTATTCTGCTACCTCCAAATGCACCTCAATACTCAGCATCCTCCCAATTATTTCATTCATTGTTACCCCATGAGATGAATTCTTCTCTAGTTTCTCAAGTATCCATGATGGAGAAAGTAATTAAGATTGAGGTTAGCCCAATGAGAGAATTAATTATTAGCAGTGCTTTGTCACCACCATATCAGAAAATTATACTAAATCTGTTGTAGGAGAATCAAAAAGCATTTTCTTGGGATTATACAGACATGAAGGGATTGGATCCTAAACTTTGTAGTCATAGGATTTACATTAGCCCATAATATAAGCCTGTAAGGTAGCCTCAAAGAAGAGTTAATCCTATCTTAAGAGATATAGTTATGACTGAATTGCAAAAATTGTTAAATGCTAGTTTTATCTACCCAATTGCTGATAGTCAATGGGTTTCACCTTTAGTCATAGTGCCAAAGAAAGGAGGAAAATGGAGAGTTTGTGTAGATTATAGAGAACTAAATTTAGCCACTAAGAAAGACCATTTTCCATTTCCCTTTATAGATCAAGTTCTTTTAGCTAGCAAGAAGTATTTCTCTTTCCTAGATGGTTTTAGTGGCTATAATTAGATTCAAATAGCTCCAGAAGACCAAGAGAAAACCACCTTTACATGCCCATGGGGATCTTTTGCATACCCAGTCTTGCCTTTTGGATTTTGCAATGCACCAGCTACATTCCAAAGAGTTGTTATCATTATTATTTCTGACATATATGTTGAATGTATAGAAATTTATATGGATGATTTTATTGCCTATGGGAACACTTTTGAAGAACCTAAAACCAATTTGGAAAAAGTTATCAAACAATGCCAAGACTACAATCTTTCTCTAAACAATGAGAAATGTTTCATGATGATGGAGGAAGGTGTTGTATTGGGTCATTTCATTTCATCACACGACATTTAGGTAGATCCAACAAAAATTGAGGTAATTAGAACTTTGCCTATGCCTGAAAAGTAGAAGGATGTAAGAAGTTTTCTTGGACATGCTGGGTATTATCAAGGATTTTAGTCAAATTGCAACACCTCTCTACAACTTGTTGAAAAAGGATTTTGAATTCTCCTAGGATTCTAAGTGTGACAAGTCTTTCCTGTAACTTAAGGAGGTTCTAACCACAGCACTAGTATTGAGAGGTCCCAATTGGGGATCTCCATTCCATATTCATACAGATGCCTCAGACTATGCCATAGGAGTAGTGCTAGGACAAAAAGAAGAAGCAGTGGAGCATGCCATTTATTTCATAAGTAAAAATATGCAAGGAGCAGAATTCAATTATACTATGATAGAAAAGAAATTGCTTGCAGTTATTTATGCACTAAATAAGTTCAAGCATTATATTACGAGTTATGAGATATTTGTCCATACCGATCATTCAGCTATTAAATACTTGATGAATAAACCTTCCATATTAGGGAGGTTGGCCAGATAATTACTACTTATGCAAGAATTTGACATCACTATTGTGGACAAACCAGGAAAGGCAAATGTAGTAGCTGACTTTCTATCTTGTTTACATGTTCCTGATGATCTTGCAGCCATTGATGACAGTTTTCCAAATGAGCATATTTTTCTGTTATCAACACAAAATATATGGTATGTTGACATTGCAAATTACCTCACCATAGGAAGGAAACCAACTCACTTCTCTCCCAAGAAAAGAAAATTATTAGTAGAGAGAAGTTTTAACTTTTCTTGGATTTTTGGATTTATGTTTTACACTGGTCCTGATCAAGTGATGCGTAGATGTATAAGAGAAGATAAAACTTATGATATCCTTTAGGCATGTCATGATGATCCATGTGGGGGTCATTTTTCCACCAAAAGAACAACATTTAAAATCTTGACCACCAGATACTATTGGCCAACTCTCCACAAGGATGCAACTAAGTACACCGAGAAATGTGACAGATGCCAACGAATGGGAAGGCCTACTAAATTAGATGAGATGCCCCTACAACCGCAGGTTGTTGTAACACCTTTTGATAAATGGAGAATTGACTTTGTTGACCTATTGAACCTACTTCACAAGGTAAATCTTATATTTTGGTTTGCACTAATTATGTCACCAAGTGGGTAGAAGCCAAGCCTGTGAAACATGCTATGGATAATAATGTTGCCAAATTTTTATATGAATTCATTTTCACAAGATTTTGTGTCACTAGGGAATTAGTATCTGACCAAGGAGCTTAATTTACTTCAAATGTCATAGCTACTTTGATGGAGAAATACAAAATTAGGCATGGTAAATCTTCACCCTACCATCCAAAAGCCAATGGCCAAGTAGAGGTAACCAACAGGGAGCTTGAAGAAATCCTTACCAAGACCATGTCAGTTCATAAGAAATATTGGGAAACCAAACTTCCTGAAGCACTCTGGGCTTATAGGACTACATGGAAAACTACCATGAGATTCACACCCTTTCAACTTGTCTATGGTAAGTCAACTATGATGCCTATGGAATTTGAGCAAAAGACTTTAAGGACAACATTGGAACTAAATATGGATCTTACTATTGCCCAAAGGGAGTAGATTTTGACTTTGAATGGACTAGATGAATGGAGGAAATCTACCTTAAATAATACATAATTGGTGCAATAGCAAAGAAAACAGTGGCATGATAAATTTATAAAGGATAAAAAATTTATACTTGGGTGACTAGGATCTCCTATATGATTCCAGATATAAACATACCCCTAGGAAATTTCAAACCAGGTGGTTGGGACCTTATGAGATTGTTGTTGTTTTTCCAAATGATGTCGTTCAATTGTCAATTGTTGACCATGTGCACTTCAAATTGTTGGTAAATGGACAAAGGGTTAAGCTGTATCATAAGCCTCAGAGTTGAGAGGAGTTCCTACAACATTTTCAATCCAAAGTTGACAACGGGTCTCCTGGAACATTTGGACATGAGTCATCCACCCATGTCAGTTCTTCTCTTTAATGTTCAAATCACCTCATAACTTTCTTTATGAAATTATCTTCTCCGTAATAAATTCCATATTTCCAAGTCATCATTTCTAGTCTATCCACCATTCCACCTCATCATTATCCACCAATAGATTGTAATATCCTGGCTAATCTCTACTATGAATTTCTATTTCATTTGGTATGTGAGAGTTGGTTTTAAATTCAAAGTTCAGATTTGTACACTAGCATCACCAACAAAATTTCCTCATAAAATGCTAGGACCAGGCATGTAGATACAACTTCCAAATCAAGAACATTCACTACTAATTGAGATGTAAGACATTTACAATATGTACTCACCAAATACTCTTTTAATATAAATTCTTAAATGTATAATATAGGATTATGAATAACAACTGATATTCGATAACAAGAAAGATGAAATCTAGGATAAAATCATTTATTTTATTGTCAATAATAACAGTTAAAATTGCTATAAAGAGACTAAGATGATAGTCAAATTAATCCAACTTGGTATGTGTTGCTAATAGAGACACACATTGTTTGCATTGGTCTATGTATGCAATACTAGATAACACATTATGGGACCATGCCAATGATTGTGCATGAGCTGACTGGAACTGGTAGATGTGTCTCACTCCTTGTTGCACAGTAGCTACCTGATTGTGTGCTATGGCACCTTCCCTATCTGATACCTGTGCCTCTGCATTAGACCTCATGCACCATGCTGACGTCCATGCATGATCCAACATCCACTATCATCAACTGGGATATGTCACCTCACCCTCGAATAGGATATGAGAAGTTGGTTACTTGGACCATGATGTAATTAATGGTGTGCACATTCAAGATTCTCTAGTCCCCTTTCCCTATTACATGAGGATGTAGATATCCATTTTTAGTGATTATCTCTAGCTCGTATTCCTATGGTGCTTCCCAATGACCTTGCTGTTGTTCCTAGAGATTACCAATAGTGTCGTCCAAGATTGATGCTACTATTATTTGTGTATAATCATCTAGTTCAAAGGTGGTAATACTTGTGAGTTTGGTTTCAACTTCTAGAGTGCCACTAATGTTTTTCACTTGCTGAAAATGAAGTGCAATAATGCTGGTGTTCAAATAAACCTTTCTACTGCTTATAATACTAGAGATAATAGATTTCCTTACCAATCCAATGAAGCTCACTATGAAAACTAAATGCTTCCACCTTGAAGAGAGATGTGGCTACATCAAATCTCTTCCCAAATTCCTAAGGGTTTGCATCCTTGGAATAACTAGTCACAAAAAGCAACCGGATTACTTTTTCTTGATTTTATATTTTCTGATGGTGCTTTTTCTGAGATGTAGTTTTCTCTTTTATAACCTCAAAGTGAGTGCAAGCACACCAAACTAAGCCATGTGGGATAAAAGCTCACTTAAGTCACTTTTATAACATAAAGTAACTTAAAAACATAAAGAAACTTTATAATAAGACATAAAGTGACTTTATAATAATACTTTATAAAATAAAGTGATTTTGACTATAGAAACAAAGACCAAGTAATAAATATTTGTCCACGCAAACCTATGACTGGCTAGCATCCTTTGAAATGAAGTCATTAGCCTATTTGGATGGATAAATAGACTAATCAGGCATCCAAATGGCTTACTACTGGGAAGAGGACATTACAGTCCTTCCTTCCCAAGATTGCTTTCCCTCAAGAAATCTCAATGTAGGGTGCTACAGAATCATCTCACCCTCCCAAGTGGCATCCTTGTAAGGTAAGTCCCTCCACTGAATCAAGTACTCACAGATAGTCCTATTCCACAAGTTCCTCTCCCTGACCTCAATGACCTTCGCTAGAACTAAAACTAGTTTACCCTCCTCATCTAGTGGGGGTAATCCATCTGAAACCACTATCTACTGTCTGATTTCCTTCTTGAGGCACGAGATGTGAAAAACATTGTAGATCCTATTGTTTGATGGAAGCTCTAGCTCATAAGACACCTCACCAAATCTCCCCAAGATGCAAA
Source organism: Chamaecyparis obtusa (assembly GCA_027943335.1). NCBI lineage: Eukaryota > Viridiplantae > Streptophyta > Pinopsida > Cupressales > Cupressaceae > Chamaecyparis > Chamaecyparis obtusa. Next base: position 466,714 of record BSBK01007030.1, on the reverse strand, counting down.
AAAGGACCATAGAACCTAGGTCTAAGCTTCTCTAACCCACTCCGCTTTAGTGAGATCTATTTGTAGGGCTGTAGGTGAAGGTAAACCATGTCCCCTATCTTGAAGCTCCACTCTATCCAGTGATAATTAGCACACATATTTTACTGATTTGGTGCTCTCTAAATGTTCTCTCTAAGAGATTTGAGTATATCCTGGTGATCCTGTAACCAATCTGCCACAATAAGGGCCCTACTATCCTGAAGATCCAAATATATGAAAGAGAGTGGCTCACTACCATAAAGGGCTCAAAATGGTGACATGCCAATAGACATGTTGTATGTGTATTTGTAGAAAAAATCCCCCAAGTACAACCATCAGACCCATGCTCTCTGCTACCCCGCTACATAACTTTGGAGGTAGCCTTCCACCCATTTGTTTAAAATCTTTATCTAGTCATCTATCTGCCAGTGGTAATTGGTATTAGGAGTCAACTCAATGCCTGCCAACCTGAAAAACTCCTTCCAAAAGGTGCTAAGGAAATTTTTGTCCTTGTCACTCACAATGCCCTTAGGGAGACCATGCAATCTAAAGACCTCACGAAAAAATAACTTTTCTACCTATGAATTTGACCAATCCATGGTGATAGCAAAGAAGTGAGCAAAATTGGTGAGTCTATCGACCACCATATAAATATTTTCCTTGCCTTGTACTCTCAGCAAACTAGTGATGAAATCCATTGATATACCTAACCATTTCTGATGGCCATCATACACAGACTCTTTTCCTATATCCTCCTGCTCAACCCCAAATGGACTTAGCCTCACCAATCTAGCTTGACATAGGAGAAGAACTCGAGGTTATCAAATCAGTGTCAAAATTGATGATGATAAAAAGGGACCCCTTTCTGTAGCTTCAAGATAAAGACAAGGTAATCATCAATATCCTACAAAATCAGTATGGATCAAGCTTGAATTCATTGGGATGTTCTTCCAACAACTTCTCTCTGCAAGTTTATAACCTAGATTGCCTATGGCCTTCTCCTATAGCCAAAGAGCTCTATCACCAATTGCTTCCTCATGAGATACAAGTACCCTCATTTACAGATGCATCTATGATAGAGTTAACTAAGAAAATAGAGATCTCTTCTAACCATTACCTAAACATCAATCGTAAATTAACCACTCAATAGAAAACATCTTTGACTGAAACACTGAAGGCCCATACTAGAGAATTTTCTTGGGATTATTTTGACATGAAAGGTTTGGATCCAAAACTATGCACTCATAGGATCTATCTAAAAGAAGATAAACCTCTAGTAAGGTAGTTCCAGAGGTGAGTGAATCTAGCATTACGAGAAATCGTTGAAACAAAATTGCAAAAAATCCTCAATGCTAGATTCATTTACCCCATATTTGACAGTTAGTGGGTTTCTCATTATTAATTGTGCCAAAAAAAGGGGGAAAATGGCATGTGTGTGTGGACTATAGGGAACTCAATAATGCAACCAAAAAGGACCATTTCCCTCTTCCATTCATTGACCAAGTATTAGACTCTTTAGCAGGCAAAAAGTATTTTTCCTTCCTAGATGGGTATAGTGGGTGAATAGAAATAAAATGGATTCACCTCTATTCAAATATGTGAGAGAGTGGATAGATAGATGTGTGGGGAAATATGAGATCTATTCCCAAATCCAAATTCCCAAAAGAGAGATCCAATTTGATCAACCAAGAGGTTAATGCACAATCAAAATAATCTATAAAGAATATGAAAGAGAGAGAGAATCCAATGTTTCCCTATAAAGGAATTATGCTTGAAATCTGAAATAATTGAAATACAAATACTAACCTCAAATTAGGGCAGATCTGGGAAATGTCAATTTTTTATGTCTGTGTGTACTCTCAGGCAATTCTACAACCTATTTTGGACTGGAAATGCTGAGATAGAGAAAACCCAAAAATATTTCTCCAAGATGAGCTGAGGTCAACTTTGACCCCCATAAAAGGTCAAATACTACATTCTTTATTTGAAGGGTGATTCTGATTCTATTCGCAGATCTCAGAAGTTCACCGAAAAGGGTATCCAAATTTGCTCTCATATCCGAAATCCCACACATGTACCTACAAGAAAATGTGGGTTTTTGTTGTATGGGGGCTTTTCCTTGGTCAAACCCCAATTTAGGAATTAACCTTGAAATTGAATTGAAATATAGTGTGCATAAACAAAGTAATTGAAACAAATCACCTCGCTTATGTTGAAGTCCTTGTAGAGGATTCGAATCCTCAAATCCACAAGTAGGAATGCTTCAATGGATGTAGAATGAATGTAGGATGTCTCCAATCAATGGCATTTGATCTTCAACACCAATCTTGACTTGATCTTTGCATATGAGAAGGCTTGAATGAATGTAGAAGGATGGATCATCAAAGGGGGCTCCAAAGAGATTAAATCCTTTAATAGCTAACAATGGATCTCCTTGATGGATGGATGCTTGAACACTTGAATTCTTGAAGAATTCCTTGAATGGTTGAAGACTTTCTTGAATTCTTGAAGACTTTCTTGATTATGGATATCTTCTCACAAAACTTGATGATCAAAATGAGAGAGGAAGTTCTCCTTTTATAGTGAACTAGGGCACAATCCTTTAGAGGGGCCACCTTGGAGAATTAAATCCAATTAGGTCCTAACCTTTAGAAAATATACCTAGATTAAATGAAATTAGAGAATTTACCATCCTGAAACTTGAAATGGCCAACTCAGAGGTGGGAAAACAAATATCCCGAAAGCCTGATGCTCAAAAATCAAGGATTCTGGAAATTTGAAGGAAAAGGGAAAAATCAAGGTTGGGACTGACCTACTTAGGTACAACCTCAATCCTGACCTAGTCAGGTTCAAGCTTGATCTTGACCTAGTCAGGATCAACCTCAAATTTGACCTTGGGCCTAGATTCAGTCAGAACCAGGACAGGAGGTCCCGAGGATGCCCAAAGACCTAGAAATGATATTAGATAGGGATAGAATGCTAGGGATAAGCATAAAATCCTATGATAACTATGATGAAGGCTAGGAGGACCTATTTCTAAGTCCTACCTAGAAAATAGAGCCACAAAAGAGGGAAATTTAGGAGAATCCTTGAGATCCTATCCCTAATTTCACCTAGAATGAAGAAATCAAGTGCAGGAAAGAAGTGGAAAGTGGGAAGAAAGCCAAATACATGCAAAGACCTGATCAAGTTGCTTAACATGACCCCAAACCACTTACTCAGAGGGCTAAACACTCTTATCATGGAAGTGCTTCCATTTTAAGACGATACATTAAGCCCCCACTTTAGCAAGAGTATGGACTCGATGCAAACTCTTGGTAAAGGAGATCAAAATGAAAAGATAATCTTATCATAATCCAAGGGACAAAAGGAAACCTTAAGCCTCCAAGGACTCAAGTCTTCATCAACTCCTAGATCACAATATGAGAGACATCTCTAGAGAAAGAAGGTGTGATTATCTCTCCCAATGAGAACTTATGTCCCATTGTGAACCACAAAGGAAAATGATGCAACTGGAAAGATGGAATTGAACCACCTAGTGAATGTGGCTACTCACTAGTCAACCCATCAAGGATTCATTCTTAGGAATATTCTATTCCATAAGAATAAAAACAAAAACAAAAGAGATCCAGTCTTAAGGACACCTCCGACCTTAAGGGATCAAAATATGTGTGTATTTGAAATTGGAGGGATCAAGAGATCCTAAAATATAAATCCATGCTTTAAGGATTAGTTACTAATCCAAAAAGGGAAAAAACAAGTATCTTGAAACATAATATGTGCATATCAAAAAGTGTGTGTGTGCAACAAGTGAGTAGAGCATATGCCCCCATGTTAAAGTCATTGTTGACACTTTAACAGGAGTAATGGCTTTAACGGAAACATAAACAACTCCACTAAGTACATTTCCATGTCAAGATTCCCCCAGACAAAGACAAATCAAGGGAAATATCATAGAAACATACAAAGAACACATAAGGGATCTACTTACTGTGGGGTTAGTATGATCATAAGATAATATATATATGATATTATTGCAAATGAATTGACATCATTCCCCAAAGAAAGTAGAACTACAATCACAAAGGAGGAAAGATCACATAAGATATACGAAGGAAAATCTTTTTGGACCATGACATGGAGACCAAAAAGAATTAGTGCTACCATATCTCGAATCCAAGCAGATTACACAAGGAAACATTTATGAACACTAGCACAATTATGACATAACATTGAACAACACATAGAAGAATAGAGATACATATAGAAGAATTTGAACAACAACTTCAATTCCTTCATCACCTTGCATCAACTGAGTAAAAAGGATCATATAAAATAATCTAACAACATTTAGCAAACACATTATGAGAGAAGCATAGTACAATAGGAAAACACACAACAAAGGTACCATGAAGGACAAACTAATCAAGCGTCCAACCTACTCTCCCCATCTTTTTGTATATCATTTAGGGAAGGTGGGTAACTCGCAAGAGGGACTATATCCAACATAGTAGGAATGATAGCCAGTTCCAAACAAGGATCCTCTTGAGAATCACAATGTTCGACACTAGGTGTAAGAGTTAATTGGGAGGAAAACATATTAGGTAAATCAATGTCAATGTCAATAGTTTCATATTCATCATTAACATCATCAGTATCATCAAGAGTATCTTCTTCATCCAAATTAATCAAAATAAGATCTAAGATACAAATAGAATCATCATAATCATGCATGTGAACATCATTATTAGTAACAATCTATTCTACCACATTATTGATAGGTTTATTCAAGGAAAGTAAAGATTTTTGAGCTTTAGCATGAGCACGATGCTTTTTACGATGTTCATTAGTAGAACGATTACATTTTAATTTATTTGAAATACGTTGAGAACTAGGAGGAACAATCATAGGATCCTTCACAGGTTCTTTAGGAAGATCAATAGGATTATTAACCATAGGAAAAACAATCATAGGATCTTTGATAGGTTCGGTAGAAGGAACTTGATTAATAGAGCTAGAAGTCATAGTTAAAGGAGGTATAGAAGGTGTAGGTAAAAGACCACAATTAAGATCTATAGGAGGTATGCTTAATTCAAGAATCTTACGATGAATATAAGCTTGATATGATTGAAAAATATTATTAGGTCGAGGAGGACATGAATTAGGTAATGAAGGCCAAAAGAAATCCAGAGCAACATAATCTCTAGGCCTAGAAGATTGATATAAACTATGATTAATCATCTTCACTTCTTCATTATGAATGAAATTAAGACACTTATGGATAGGTGAAGCAATAGCATGCATGGCATTCAACCAAGGAAAACCTAGCTTAACTTGAAATTGATCAGAAGTAGGAACAACAACAAAGGTAGTGTTCACAATTTTTCCACAAAGTTCAACCGGTAAAGTAATAGAACCAAAGGATGGATAAAGAAAGCCATTGAAAGTTTGAATCCACACATCTGATGTATCATAAAAGAAACATTGTAAGATTTTCATAAAAATATTTTCTTTAGTGATAACATTGACTAAGGATGTAGGATCAATAAGACAACCACGAGTAGGTTTCTAAGAAATCCTAGAAGAAATGTAAAGGGGACCATCAGGAGCTTTAATAGTCTCAGAGTCATCAAAGGTAATCAAAAGTTCCCGAGGTCTTTTATTCTTAAATTGTTGTTGAGGTTTAGGTTGAGTTCTCATTTTAGGTTTTGGTCGAGGTTGAGATTGAACTTGAAATTGAATCTAAGGTTGAGGTTAAGGTTGAGGTTGAGGTGGAGATATAGATTAACCAACATGCTCCACTTGATTAACAACATGATTGAGATCATCCATCTTTGAGTCATACAAAATTTCCATAGCAGATGGCTGAGGGATGGTATTAGTATCATGCGCAGGTAAAGGATTCGTATAGATTTGAAAGTTTTGATTAGGAGAAGAGACAAATTTGTTCCCAAAACCATCAAGATTATTGATAGATAAGGCATTAGAGTCAATTAAGTCTTGAACCTTACGTTTTAAAGAATAACATTTCTTAGTATCATGACCATTTTGACAATGATATTGACAAAAAGAATTTTGATCAAAAGATTTAGAGGCAATCATGACAGGTAAAAGAGGTTCGAATAGGAGGTAAAGTAATCATATTAGTAGTTAACAACCTATTCATAATAGCATGTAAAGATTCAGAAAAAGGAGTAAACATATAATTTAATCGAAAAGTAGTGGATGAAGAAGTGGCATTGTGAGATGCAACAACAACTTGATCAACAACTGCATTCATTTGTTTGTTTATCTTGACATAGTTGTTGAATTTTTTTAATTTTTTTGGATTAGGAGCAACATCACTCTTATCAACTGGAACATGAGCCATTTGAGTGTTTCTCTCAAATTGACTCACTTGTAATTGATAATGATGAAGCACTGCACAAAGTTGTTGAAAAGAGGTAAATTCAGTAAGTAGAATATTATCTCTAATATCCTTTTGCAAATTTGAAATAAACATACATTGAATATCCATATCAGGAACAAGATAGGAAATTTGAGCATACAAATGCTTAAATCTACCAATAAATTCAGTCAATTTTTGTTTAGCACTTTGTTTACAATGCATCAAATCAGTCAAAGACATTTGCGAGCCAATGTTGTTTTGAAATTGTTGAATAAAGGCATTATCAAGTTGCAAAAAGGAATCAATAGAATAAGGAGGCAAGGAAAAATAACATTGTAAGGCCTTGTCATAGAAGGTTCTAGCAAATAGTTTGGCTAAAATCCTATGGTTGTGAGCATAATCACTACAAAGGATTTGAAATGTTTTAACATGATGAACATGATCTCCTTTTCAGTTATAATTCTCAAGATGAGGCATCTCACCTTGTTGAGGAACAGGAGTATGAATAATGTCTTGGGACAAGGGACTTCCCATGTCACATGTAGGAATACTAAACTTGTTTTGAGTTAAGGAAGAAAGTTGTTGTTGTAAGGATGACATAGTCTGAGCCAAATTGATGATTTTTGAATCATTAGAGGAAATAGGAGGAGTAGCAACATTAGACACACTAGGTAAAGTGTAAGAAGCTATAGGAATAGAAGACACAACTGGAGGAACACTAGGAACTGCAATTGGAAGCAAATTGGAATAAGTAAAAGGAACATTATGATATGAAGGTTGTTATGTAGGAAGGGACATAGGAGGAACACTCATAGGAACAAAGGGAACCGTCATAGTCACCAAAGAAGGAGTATAGGTAGGAATACTAGGTAAAGGATTAGAAGCAGGTTCAACACCAGTGATAGGAGGAATCAACCCTAAATCTTGAGCTTCTTGAACTAAAGGTTTAACATTTGAATGCACAAGGTGAGTAATACCATGCAAGAGGTTAACACCTTGATTAGTATCATGGAGAAATTTATTAAGAGCCCCTATAGATTGAATGGAGTCTTGATTATGGTTCTCTTGAATAAGCCAATTACCCATTTTATCAAGTTCAGTGGAAAGTTTTTGGACTTGTTCAGGAGGAACTCTTAAAGCATCATCCTCATCATGAGATGAGTGAGAAGAGTTTTTCTCCATAGTGGGATTGGAATCATGAAGAATCAAGTTATCATCTGGGATCCTAAGGAAAGGAGAGGAATATTTAGGATCAAAGGCACCCATGAGTCTATGACTTCTTCTAACCGAAATGTTATAAGTAGGACTAGTGGTAGTAAAGCTCATAAACCAATGTAATGTAAATGAACTAAACTAAGAACATATAAAGCATGAATATGAAATCTAATTAGCATGAAAGATCTAACACAAAGGAAAAATCTAATACTAACAAGATAAAAGGATAGCACAATAAGGCATCCAATTTCACAATAAGAAGAGAGAGGAATCTAACACCAAAAAAGAAAGAGATTAAGCTAGTCGGGTTCACCAAAATGAATAGAAGTAAAATGGATTCACCTCTATTCAAATATGTGAGAGAGTGGATAGATATATGTGTGGGGAAATATGAGATCTATTCCCAAATCCAAATTCCCAAAATAGAGATCTAATTTGATCAACCAAGAGGTTAATGCACAATCGAAACAATCTATAAAGAATATGAAAGAGAGAGAGAATCCAATGTTTCCCTATAAAGGAATTATGCTTGAAATTTGAAATAATTGAAATAAAAATACTAACCTCAAATTAGGGCAGCTCTGGGAAATGTCAATTTTTGATGTCTGTATGTACTTTCAGCAATTCTACAACTTGTTCTGGACTGGAAATGCCAAGATAGAGAAAACCCAAAAATCTTTCTCCAAGATGAGCTCAGGTCAACTTTGACCCTCATAAAAGGGCAAATACTACATTCTTTATTTGAAGGGTGATTCTAATTCTATTCATAGATCTCGAATGTTCACCAAAAAGGGTATCCAAATTCTCTCTTAGATCTGAAATCCTGCACCTGTACCTACAAGAAAATGGGGGTTTTTGTTGTATGGGGGGTTTGCCTTGGTCAAACCCCAATTTAGGAATTAACTTTGAAATTGAATTGAAATATAGTGTGCATAAACAAAGTAATTGAAACAAATCACCTCGCTTATGTTGAAGTCCTTGTAGAGGATTCGAATCCTCAAATCCACAAGTAGAAATGCTTCAATGGATGTAGAATGAATGTAGGATGTCTCCAATCAATGTCATTTGATCTTCAACACCAATCTTGACTTGATCTTTGCATATGAGAAGGCTTGAATGAATGTAGAAGGATGGATCATCAAAGGGGGCTCCAAAGAGATTAAATCCTTCAATAGCTAACAATGGATCTCCTTGATGGATGGATGCTTGAACACTTGAATGGTTGAAGACTTTCTTGAATGCTTGAAGACTTTCTTGATTGTGGATATCTTCTCACAAAACTTGATGATCAAAATGAGAGAGGAAGACCTCCTTTTATAGTGAACTAGGGCACAATCCTTTAGAGGGGCCACCTTGGAGAATTAAATCCCAATTAGGTCCTAACCTTTAGAAAATATACCTATATTAAATGCAATTAGAGGATTTACCATCCTGAAACCTGACAATGCCAACCCGGAGGCAGGAAAACAAATATCCCGAAAGCTTGATGCCCAAAAATCAAGGATTCTAGGAATTTGAAGGAAGGGGGAAAAATCAAGGTTGGGACTAACCTAGTCAGGTATGACCTCAATCCTGACCTAGTCAAGATCAACCTTGAATTTGACCCTAGGCCCAGATTCAGTCAGTACCAGGATAGGAGGTCTCAGGGATGCCCAGAGACCTAGAAATGATATCAGACAGGGATAGAATGCTAGGGATAAGCATAAAATCCTATGATAACTATGATGAAGGCTAGGAGGACCTATTTCTATGTCCTACCTAGAAAATGGAGCCATGAAAGAGGGAAATTCAGGAGAATCCTTGAGATCCTATCCCTAATTTCACCTATAATGAAGAAATCAAGTGCAGGAAAGAAGTGGAAAGTGGGGAGAAAGCCAAATAAATGCAAATACCTGATCAAGGTGCTTAACATGACCCCAGACAACTTACTCAGAGGGCTAAATGCTCTTATCATGGAAGTGCTTCCATTTTAAGATGATACAGTGGGTACAATCAGATCTGAATCTTTCCTAAAGATTAGGAGAAGACAACTTTCACTTGCCCTTGGGGAACTTTTTCCTATTCTGTTCTTCCATTTGGTCTTTGTAATGCTCCAGCAACCTTTCAAAGAGTAGTCGTCAACATTTTTGCTAACATCTCTCATGACTGTATGGAGATCTATATGGATGATTTCACAACCTATGGTGAAACTTATGAGGAAGCCTTAAGCAACCTATACAAGGTCCTAAAAAGGTGTGAAGAACATAATGTATCCCTCAATAGCGAGAAATGCTTCATGATGATGCAAGAAGGGATAGTACTTGGCCACTATATATCTACAATAGGAATACATTTGGATCTGACCAAAATTGAGATCATTCAAAACCTTCGCACACCAACCAAGAAAAAAGATGTCCAAAGTTTTCATGGACATGTAGGCTATTAAAGAAGGTTCATAAAGGATTTCAGTAAAATGGCTAGTCCCCTTTACACTCTGCTTACTAAAGATTTAGAATTTAACTGGACCCCAACTTGTGAAGAAACCTTCCTGCAGCTTAAGGTAGTCCTTACAATAGCCCTAGTCTTACAAGGACCAAATTGGGAACTTCCATTCCATATACATACTGATGCCTCAAATCATGTCATAGGAGTTGTGCTTGGCCAAAAAGAGTATCCAATAGAGCATGCTATATAATTCATCAGCAAGAATCTTCAAGGAGATGAATTGAATTATACGGTCACATAAAAGGAGCTTCTGGTAGTCATTTATGCCCTCAATAAATTTTTCCATTACATTATAGGGTATCAGATCTATGTGCACATAGATCATGCAACCATTAAATACCTTGCTAATAAGCTTGCAATCACAAGCCGATTGGCTAGATGGCTTCTATTGTTGCAATAATGATATCACCATAGTGGATAAACTAGGAGAATCCAACATGGTTGCAGATTTTCTCTCATGACTATAGAACAAGGATGAACCCCAGCTAAATGATGACAACTTTTCTGATGATCACCTCTTCTCTATTTTAGCCAAAACTCCTTGGTATGCCAATATTTCCAATTACTTGGTCTCTCAAAAGGTACCTCCCTATTTCTCACCAAAATAAAAGAGGCTCCTCATAGAAAAAACTTTCAATTTTTCATGGATTGCTGATTGTCTATTCTATAATGGGCCATATCAAATATTAAGAAGGTGTGTTAAGGAGGATGAAACCTATGACATTCTTCATGCATGTCATAAGGAGCCTTGTGGAGGGTATTTTGTAGCTAAAAGAACAATGCTGAAGATACTGAACACATGATATTATTGGCCAACCATCATAGAGATGCTATCAGCTATACAGGGAAATGTGACCGATGCCAAAGGATGGGATGACCAACAAAATCTTATGAAATGCCTCTCTTTCCATAGGTGGTAGTAACTCCATTTGATAAATGAGGATTAGATTTTGTAGGTCCCATTACTCCATCTTCCAATGAAAACTCCTACATCCTTGTATGTACTAACTATATAACTAAATGGGTGGAAGTCTGTGCTATGAAACATGCTTGAGATAACAAGGTTGCTGATTTTCTGTATGAGGAGATCTTCACATGGTATGGTGTTCCAAGAGAGCTAGTTACAGAGCTGGGTGCTCAATTCACTTCCACACTGATTACTACACTTATGAATGAATATAAAATTTTCCATAGGACATCAAGTCCATACCATCCATAGGTGAATGGAAAAGTTGAGGTTATAAATAGGGAAATAGAGGCCATTTTAACCAAAACCGTGTAGCTACATAAGAAAGACTAGAGCACAAGGTTACAAGAAGCAATCTATGCATATGGGACAACCTGGAAAACCACAACTAGTTTTACACCATTTGAGCTGGTTTATGGAAAACATATTGTAATGTCGATAGAGTTTGAGCATTAAAGATTGAGAACAACATTACAGTTTAACATTGATCTTCCAATAGCACAACGTGATAGGATCCTGTAGCTCAACCGGCTAGATGAAATGTGAAAAGCCACCTTACAACACACAAAGATGATCTAGGTCCAACAAAAATGGTGGCATGATTCCCACATCTTGAAAAAATGATTCACTCCTGGTGAGTGGGCCCTCCTGTATGATTCTCGCTATCAAGAAAACCAAGGTAAGCTCACTACTTGATGTCTAGGTCCCTATGAAATAGAAAATATCTATGCTAATGGTGCAGTTCAGCTATCAACCATTGCCCTAGTACATTTCAAATTATTGGTGAATGGGCACATACTCCGTCTATATCATAAACCACAAACAAAAGCTGAGTTCCTATGACAATTTGAGATTTCTCCTGCCAACGCTAAACCTACTGCTGCTACTAATGATCCTACAACCATTGAATCCACCACACATTTCAGACCTCCTCCAGCTAAAGACATTCAAAAGGAAGATGGACCTCCTCATGTGGGTGATTCTCCTACTACCAAACCAACCATCCAATCATCACATTAATTCTGCATGACTGTAGCCATAATAAAATTTTCGTTTCCCATGAAAATATTCTCTTTCATAATAAATACTTCATCCCATCACCTTTTTCTTCACCACTCATTCATCCGTCACATATTTTTCACCCCGTACTTCTCTTTGTATGATACACGTCATCAAATATTTTTGGATTTTGACATTTATGGTGCTTTCACATCAGGTATGCACTCACCTATTCTTTCATATACTTTGTACTTGTTTAAACATAATTATCTTTTATGCTTCATTTAATTTAGCAGTTATATTCAAGCATTGCTGTACTTTTTAACCACGCATGTGAGGACACTTGCATCCTTTCCCTAGGGAGCAGTATGATGATATGAGATGAAAAATTTTGCCAAGATTTTGATTTAATTGTCATTAATAGCACACAATCTCTGAGTGTAATCATTATTCCACCAGCCTTATATTTCGGCTTCTTTAAAAAACCCCTAAAAACCAAAGCTGGCTACGATATTATTTGATATTTCCACTTCCATTCCTACTTAGCCATAACAAAGAAACCCTGAGTTAGAACAGAGTAGGAATTTTTGGAAATTAGGAGGAATTGTGAAATATTGAGCTAAGAGCAAGAGTTGTAGAAATTTAAGTATGGGTGGGCCGCCTATTTGGTCTGAACTAGCTAGTCATACGTCATTGCTACAAGATCAAGTGAGTGTTCAGGAATTCAATCGTGTGGGTTGGATAAGCTATTTTATCAGATTAAATGGTCATGATGAAGCTATTGTGGTGGAATTCTTGTGTACATTCAGCAATGGCATAGCATATGTGAAAGGGTTGTGAATTGAAAGGTTGTTGGAGCATTACAAAGACCAAATGGAAGAACAAAATAGGAAAATGTTCCCCAAGAGCAAGTGAAAGTTGTCATCTCCTGATCTTCATGAAAGATTTAGATATGATTGTACCCACTATACCCATCTAGGAAGGAAAAATACTTTTTTCCTGCTAAAGAGTCTAATACTTGGTCAATGAATGGAAGAGGGAAATGGTCCTTTTTGGTTGCATTATTGAGTTCCCTATAGTCCACACACACATGCCATTTTCCCCCCTTTTTTTGGCACAATCACTAATGGAGAAACCCACTAACTGTCGGATATGGGGTAAATGAATCCAGTGTTGAGGATTTTTTGCAATTTTGTTTTAACAATTTCTCGTAATGCTAGATTCACTCACCTCTAGAACCGCCTTACTGGAGGTTTATCTTCTTTTAGATAGATCCTATGAGTGCATATTTTTGGATCCAAACCTTTCATGTCAGAATAATCTCAAGAAAATTATCTAGTATGAGCCTTTAGTGTTTCAGTCATAGATGTTTGCTGCTGAGTGGTTAATTTACCATTGATGTTCAGGTAACGGTTATGAGAGACCTCTATTTACTTAGTTAACTCTATCATAGATGTGTCTGTAAATGAGGGTACTTGTATCTCATCGGGAAGCAATTGGTGATAGAGCTCTTTGGCTGTAGGAGAAGGCCATTGGCAATCTGGGTTTAAAACTTGCAGAGAGCAGTTGTTGGAAGAACATCCCAATGAATCTGGGCTTGATCCATACTAATTTTGTAGGATATTGGTGATTACCTTGTCTTCATCCTGAAGCTGCAGAAAGGGGTCCCTTTTTGTCATCATCAATTTTGACACTAAGTTGATAACCTTAGCTTCTTCTCCTATGTCAAGCCAGATTGGTGACGCTAAGTCCATTTGGGGTTGAGCAAGAGGATATAGGAAAAGAGTTTTTGTATGTTGGCCATCAGAAATGGTCATATGCCCTGAGAAACAACCAATGTGAGCATCAATAGTTGCTAGCCAAGGCCTACCTAGTATAATAGGATATCCTCCTAAAGTATCCTTTGGTGACAAGATCATGAAATCTACTGGGTATGACCATGTTGCAAGGTCAACAACTATATCTTCAATCATTCCATCAGGTTTTATAGTTGAACTGTCTGCGAGCTGCAAGATAGTAGGAGTGGTTCAGAGGTTGTATATGCCAAGTTGTTGCATTATATCCCTGGTCATTACATTTATAGCTACTCCAATATCTATCAATACCTTGTTAATGGTGGTCCCATGAATAATGAATTCAACAATAGGGCTCCCTGGGTTGGAATATTTTGGGATGGTAAGCTTTCGTAACATAATGTCAGTGAGCTTTCCTAACACATGCACTGTCTAATGATCCCTTTTCTTATGACCAGGCTTCTTAAAGAAGGCTTCTTTTATGGATTTTTTGTAGGTGGGTACATCCTTAATTGCTCAAAATAAAGGTATTTGGACATTGACATTCTTTAATTGATCAAGGATGTTAAATTCAATTTCCTTGGTAGGCTTAGGACTAGTTGGTTGCAACCTTTGTGGAAAAGGTGGTCCATTAGGGTGGCTTTGATCAGCAACAGGCTGTGTCACTGGAAGCGGGATAATATTTTTTGTTTGTATAGGCTCCTCTTGGGACACTTTAGTTATGATTGGATGCTCAGGGGCAAGAATAGTAGTCCCAGACTGTAGGTGTATATCATCAAGGGTGATTGCATAGGTAGGATATTGCATTTGATTAGTAGTGTACATAGTTTGCTAAGGTGTGGGAGGCCTATTGTTTTGGTTTGGTTGTGGTTGCATAGGCAATTGGGTTGGTTTTGGAGGTTGGGTATTAGCAGCAGGTGGTGGTAAGAGTGCTTGCTATTGCGGTGCTTGAAGATGTGGATTCAGATATCCTTGGGACTGAGGTGGCCATTGTTGGTTTCCTTTCCACTGAGGATTCTGTTGCTAATTACCCTACAGTGGTTGCCATGCCCCTTGGGGTTGTTGCCAATTCCCTTGTGGATTCTGCCATTGTGGACTAGGGTAATTTTGCCATTGATTCTGATAGTTGTTCCAAGGAGGATTTTGATAATTCATAGAAGGTTGCCATTGATTGTTATAAAATGGATTACTAAATGTAAGTGGGTCCTAAGGCATACCTTGTCTTTGTGCCCATGGATGTCTTTGAGCAACAAAGAATAGCTATTCATCCACTAGTTCAACTAGCTTGTAGTTAGTTGGCCTCTAGGTGGCCTCCATATTTGCAACCAGTTTACACCAGCAATCTCTCTTCTTCTGCCGATAGTGTGGGTAGAATTCTACTAATATAGCCTCTGCTTCCTCATGCTTCTTCTTGGCCTGTAAAGTATCTAGCTATGTGGCCATATTGTTGATGATATCCTACTTGAAGTCAAATAAGAGATGAGTTATCTCTAATCTGGAAGTGCTTGAACCACTTGTCCTTCCTTTGCGGGTTTGTATCCTCTTCCTCTCTTCCCACTAGCTCATGAGTACTTGAGGCATATTTTCTTTATGTCATCCCAATTGGATTGAGTTATGTCTCCTCCTGCCATCAAATCTAAAGCTTCAGTGCATCCATCTTGTATACCTCTAAGAAATAGTAGCTTCTAAGATTCCTCATTAAGCTCATTCTCTGTATTCCTTTGTAGACTATACATGAACCGTGAGATATAGTATTCAAATGACTCATCCTTGTTTTGAGTCATTTTAAAGAGGTCTTCTCCTATCATATCAGTTCCCCGACAATACTCCTTATACTTGGTCAAGAATGCTTCCTGCATCCCTACCCAATCATGGACAAAATCCCATCCTAGGCCCATAAACCAATGCAAAGCAGACTCCTTAAGAGTCACAAGAAAGAGTTTGAGCTTGTGAGCATCAGTGGTGCAGTCATAACTTCTACATAAGATATCAAACTTGAAGAGAAACGTATCTGGGTCTTCTGTTACTAAACCATAGAATTTTGGCAAGGCAAAAGAAGGTATGTTTTTAAGGTTGTTATTGTCCCGTTAGTCAGTAATAGGGAATGGAAAAGTAGGGGATTAGCCATCCTGGTAGGATTTATAGGTCGCAGAGGTGGTAGATGATGAGGAGGTTGGTATACGATCAATTGTAATGAGTTTTCTTGTTTGACTAGATTTTCAGGAAAATAGGCTCTCAGATGAGAGAAGACGTCTACAAGTGCATTAATTTCAGGTTGCTCTTCAAAGGAATCAACCTACTCTTCTTTAGAAGATGAGGAGGATGTAGTTTCAAGGAGGTCAATGGTGGCATCTACAAATAAACTCTCTTCCTCAAATGGATGATTGAATTGGTTTGGCAAGTATCATCCTCTGACATCTCTTCTTCGGTTATGCATACAGGTAGTAGGGAGTGATGTGATTTGCAGAGCTCTCCTAAAAGTAATGTATTCTAACAAAAAATGGAAATGAAATAAAGTCTAAGAATGTCTTATTGAGGACTTGGTTCAGCACCATCCCTGGCAACAGTGCCAAAAATGATCACTTCCTATAAAGACTTAGAAACTAGGTATAATTCCAAACTCAAGGATTGGACATCCAATCAAAAATCTTATCCTCTTTATAGAAATTCATTTAGTAATTCAGACTAGGGACATATTACTTGAAATGGGCCAGCAAAGTATATGCACCAAGTATCATTCAGCCACACATTTATCATTGCTGCAGGAAGGAAATGCTAAAGGAAAACTATACTATGATTGCAAGAAATGAATGCTAAAGTAATGCTTAAGTTGAAGTTTGTAGAAAAGTAAGTGCTGGAATAGAAAATACAAAAGTATAACTGTTAATAAGACATGAAGACTCTTACAAACTATGCCATAGTACTTCTACTATTCTATGACTTTGGCTGTAGGAGACATTAATTGATCTATAGCTTTGGCTACAGGAGTAGTTCAACACTTGGCACTTAAAATAATAGAAATGTAGGAAATGATTCTAGTTAGTATGAATCTATTTTATTGTGGATTTCTCACCAAGTGGGCCCCCTTGGATGAGTATCCTAAATCACAATTATACTCAACTGAATATCAACACTTCATTTTATTGATTGAATGTCAAAGTACATAATTCTTATAACATAGTGAAACTAACTAAAAACTATTTCTATAAGCTTGACAATGCCCTCCCTCCTTATGCTCATGCAGGAGCGGGGCTTTATCTAAAAGAAAAAATCCTGACTGTGCCATAGAAAAGAGTGGATCTTTATTGAAACATTATTGACTAGAAAGAAGGAAAGTCTTAAAGACTGAATAGATTAAATCCAAAGTGGAGGAGAGAACTACCATGACAGCAAATCCAACTTCCCACCTACACCTAGATTTTCTCAGAGAAGTAACACGCCACCTTTCTCTTCACTAGAACTACGACCTCATCCCTTCAACTAGCACTGTATTGAATGTTCTTCTGCTAAAAGCTATAGGAAGATTGAGTGGAACACTCCATGGAATGAATGCACCACACCTGGTCAAAACAACATTCGCTATTCCAATGCACTATGCCTTCAAGGGTTAGGATAAGATATTTATGACAATAATTTCTAGAACACACATAATCAATCATATTCAAACATCTATTCTACTCATTGAAACACAACAATATCTTTTAGAACAAGAAATATAGTAATTTATCCAAGCATAGCATATTTAAGTACATTTAAACCATGTTAAATCTTTGTTGGTAGCATGCCATATAGTAGCAGAAAAACATAAGAGTCTTGTGGTAAATGTATCAAAATGAAGCAAAAGGTATATAAAATATTATTGCAGGGCATTCTAAAGTATCACATTAATATGCCTCATCAATACCTTCCCACTTTTGAGTTGGAATGGGAAGGGGTTGCAATAACCCATCTAGATGCTCATGCTTTGAATTGTTCTACTAACAAGTCTAGAACTCTCTGACATGCTAGAGTATGTCATCCTTGAGGCCCTTCCAAGAGAAACCCTCTCTAACCTACCTGTAAGTCTTGAAGAATCCTGGATGTCCTATTGCGGGTGCATCATGAACAACCCTCAATATCTTAGCCTTAAGCTTGGAGGCCAGCACTAGGTAGATCCTATCCTTATAAAGGATAATTTCATTAACCACCATGTACCTACTATCCAAAAAATGACCATCCAAAACTTGACAAGCTTGAGTATTCTTAGAATACTTCACCAGCAAAAGAGATTTCCAATCAGTTGAAATCTTTGATAGTACACAAAAAATTTCTACTGAAGGTCTCCTATAGAGTGCATCAGCTATGACATTATTCTTCCCCTTGACATACTCAATGTCAAAATCATATGCTTGAATCTTACTGACCCATTTTTGTTGTCTCTCATTCAACTCCTTCTTCTCTAGGAAGTAGCACAAAGTATTATGGTCTGTTTTGACTATGAACTTGCCACCCACTAAATACTATCTAAATTTAGCCAAGGCATGCATAGTGGTAGGAATCTCCTTGTCATAAGTGGAATAAAGCCTCTCACTATCCTTAAGATTCCTACTCTTGAATGCTATGGGGTGCATGTCCTACATCAATATTGTGCCAATCCCATTCCATGAGGCATCACACTCTAAGATAAAGGAGTGAGGGATGTCAAAATGAAACAAGTGATCATGACATTCTTTAGACTATCAAAGATTGCCTCAACCTTATCTATCCACCTGAAGGCCCCTTTCCAAGTAAGATTGGTGAGGAGAGCCTCTTTTTGAGAAAATCCCTTAACAAACCTCTTGTAGTAAGAACATAGCCCAATGAATCCTCTCAAATATGATACATTCTATGGTGGTGGCCAATCCTATATTGCCTGGATTTTCTCATGGTGCACCATAACTCCATCTACCCCTATCCAATGCCCTAGATAGAGAATCTCAGTCAATCTAAATTTGCACTTGGATTCTTTCACAAATAGAGACTGACTCTCCATGACGCTCATAACCTCATCCAAGTGTTGTAAGTGGTCTACGCATGTCCTGTTGAAGACCAAGATGTCATCGAAGAACACCAGGATGCTCTTTTGTAACTACATTTTAAAAATGTGGTTCATGCAAGACTGAAATATGGCAGGTGCATTAGTGAGCCCAAAAGGCATCACTAGAAACTTGTAGTGTTCGTACTGGCATCTAAAAGTTGTCTTATGGACATCCTCATCTTGGACACGTATCTGATGGTACCCCAATCAAAGATCAATCTTCAAGAAATAAACTACCCCATGCAACTCATCTAGAAGCTCATCAATCCTAGGGATGGGGTACCTGTTCTTGATGGTCCTCTTATTCAATGCACAGTAATCAATACACATGCGAAGAGTGCCATCCTTCTTCTTCACCAAAACTACAGAGTGAGCAAAAGGGTTGGAACTAGGTCTGATGTGCCCCATGTCTAAAAGCTACTTAATATTCTTCTCAATATCCTCCTTGTAGTGCGTAGGATGACAATAAGGAGTGGTGATTATGGGCTTGCCCCCCTCCTCCAACTATATGATATGCTCGAAGCCCCTATCTAGAGGTATACCTAGAGGGATGTCCTCAAAAACCTACTTGTACCTATCAAGAACATCTTGTATGTTAGTGTGAATCTTCTGCCTTGAATCTAGTGAGGGTCTAAAAGATATGAGGCACTGGTCTTCCCACTCCATGTTGTTGTGTCTGATGATGGCTTCCATCCTATGAGCTGAAACCACTCGTGGTCCACTATCTATCATAGCCTTAAGCATAACCAACTAATCACCCTACATAAAATCTAACTATCTCAACTGGTGATTGATAGTATATCTCTCTAGGGTCTCTAGCCAATGCATTCCTAGGATGGTGTTAAGACTATCCAAGTCTATGACGTAGAAATCTTTTGCTAGGAGATAATCTCCAAAGTGAATCTAGAGTCTTGAAGTCCTCCATGTGTGACTCAACAAGACTCCCCCAATCACCTTTACCTCAAACTTTGAAATGCTATCTATTAGGAGTCCTCTCCTAGAAACCAAACCGGTGCTGATGAAATTATGTGTTGCACCTATGTCAAGAAGGAAAATGATTTGTTAGGAATAGGAACACTAAGAGGGGGGGGGGTGAATAAGTGTTCACTAAAATTTACTTTTCACTTTAATATTTATACTGATATTTAAATGCTTAAGTACTGAATTAAACATTCACATAAACATGAAACATGAAATCAACACTTGACACCAATATGATTACAGGGAAACCCAAATAGGTAAAAACCCCAGTGGGAATTGACACCCACTAATATTTTGCACTAGTGTTTTGTGATCCTTGTTAGAAGATCCTTTACCCTGTTAGGAGTAGCTTTAAAATGCTTTAAGTATAGTAGACCTTGTTAAGGCTCAGACCCTATTAGGATTCTTTTACAATGATCCCTATTAGGGGAGTGGACTCACTATCCTAGAGCTCACTGCTCAAATGGTGAAGGCTACAACCTTCTGATATCAGATACACACTATATCTACCTAGTGAATTGTTACTGTGACACTACTTGTCAGATCAGTTCCTTTGGTGCGTTGATGCTTTAACCTCTAGAAAAGCTCTAATACATCTTATACTATATTCACATACCTCTTCTCTGCTTATCACAATTCTATTTCAACTTCCATACCGAATACAATGGGTGCACCTTATATTTATGCACTCATACAAAATACACAATTAGGTCAGCCCTATAACTAATTACAAACAATGCTTCCAAATGAATTGGCTTAAGTGTGCTTATAATTATACATATAAAAATGTTAGAAACCTAAATACAATAGGCGCATAGCCTTAACAATATTACATTACAATCACAAACCAAAATACTGACTGTCGGCTCCATGCTCTATTCTTTGTTGGCACATACTGGCTGTGCAACTTCAACTGACTATAACTTTCACATCTTTGTACATCTAATTATGTTCTCATAGACTAAGCATAAGTATAGTCTAACAAACTTAACTTCCAGGGTGCATACCATGATTCATCCGTACACATGTGCACTGATGCTTTGAGATGGAGGAACTCTATACACTATCCAATCTTCAACACTTAACTGAATTCTAATCTTTACATCAAGTGTGTTGACTCCAAACTGCTATATTACTATGTTTCCATAATGACAACACTATATCTAGTCATATACCTCAGTATAGACAACTTGCCAACAATCTCCCCCTTTGTCATTGATGGTAACAAAGGAATATGGACAAGTTGCTAACTGTCCCTTAACACAAATTTTTTTGTCTTCTATACATTATCTTATATCTCCCTATACATATATATACTCCAGATTTTATACACATTTCCCCCTTTGACATTAATGACAAAGGTGTAGCAAAAAACTGTATCTTCACATACTTACTTAGGGAAAACATCCGGATATGCTATCTTGAGATTCTAGATCTCCTTCTTCCAAAAAAGTTGTCAATGAGTTAACTATCTAGAGATGGGCGCATAAAGCATATTGAAGCTTCTCCATTTTCTTCCAATCTATGCTTAGACCTTGATCTTAGGTTATCATTGTGGCATCAATTTCCTTTATATTTTGATTGAGAATGTCTAGTGAGGGCGCAAGAGCATTCCTCAACTGAGTCTATCTAGACCTTATCTTTTCCATCTCTCTCTCCACCTTATCAATTTTGTCCATCTGACCTTGGTAGATATTGTTGCACATGTTTACATCAGTGGATGTGTCTATCACTGAACTCTTCACCTGCTCAATCATATCTTCTGCTTCTTTTATATCCTTGAAATGGGCATTAGTAAGCTTATCCTGATCCATGCAGTTTGCAATGAATTTCCTTCCTTGAATAGAAAATTCTTTTAAGGATGCTTGTCCTATCTTGAGTGAATTTAGATCTAGAGAAAATTTTCTCATCAAATCAATCAGTCTCTTCTCTAGATACTTCTCTTCTACAACCTTGGATGCAGATTCTTCAAGGCTTGAAAAATTGCTTTTGAACTATGAGATGACTGTACTCACATCATCAACTGAGTGTACCTTATTCACTTTCTTGTCTTCTAGCAATAAAATTTTCAATATGTTCACAAACTCCACAAGGAGAGGATTTCTCATGACTTGTTTCTCCTTTGCTTTCTCCATATCCAAGATGCTAAACTTAATTAGGTCTTCCTCTTTCCATGAGTCCAAACTTCTTGTGTTAGGTGTCAAACTTGACAACAATGCTAAGGAAGGAGTGATGGGAGTGCTATCCATCACTTCTTGTTTCACTAAGACCAGTTCAACAGAAGATTCATTTTTATGTTTACTTTATTTTTTCTCTTCTCCTTCTTTCTTTTCTACTTCTTTCTCATCCAATATATCTTCAATAAGCACTTCTTCTTGATGAGTGGGAGGAGTGCTACTGCATAACATCTCAGCTTCTTGTGTGCTCACAAAAGCTTCCTCAAACTTGTCTAATTCTATGTCAGTGGTTGCCATGGCTATCTCTACATTATCAATGAAAATGGTGCTATCCTTGAGTGCTTTTGACATGGGTGTAGATTTGTCTACCTTTTTTTGTGCTTCCACTACAGGCACTAAATCTTGAGGACCTGTAGATTGTACATTGATGGTCTCTTCTACTTTGTCTTGCTTACTAGGTGCTTGAGAGATGGGTGTAGACTTAGGTTTCATGTGCTGCTCTAAGAGTACCTTCTCAAAAGCCTTCTCTATTTCCTGAGAAATCAGCTCATAGTCTTTATTCATGAGGTGAAGTGTCCTCATCTTTGTTCTTAAGTGTGGCTTCACTAGATTTAGTAAGAGTGGAATCAAGAATTTGTTCCCTTATTCTGAGATCTTCTTCAGTGGCTTGTCTTTTTAAGGTGTCCATTATTTCCCATACCTTATCTAGAATTTCTATTTTCAATTCAAGAACTATCTTCTTGAACTTTATCATATGTTTGACAATCATATCATGTATCTTTGATTTGTCAATCTCACTGTAAGTTTCATAAAACTTCCCTACTTGATCAATTCTGCCCTCATCAACAATTCTAGTGCTCAATACTTTAAGGCTAGGGTTTTTGCAACTGACCAAATGCACTGCAAACACTGATAGTTCAATCTCCAAATCTTCAAAACAACTTCCAAGGCTCTTTCTGCTCTCTATCACTCTAAATTTGAATGCAATGAGCAATCAAATAACTTTCTCTGTACTTAAAAGTGAAAATTCTACCATTAATGCAAGTCGCATAAACTAGGCTGTTACTTCAAAATTTGCAACTTGAGTTCTGCTAACATTTAGCATGTGCACTCTTGCACAAAGGCTCCTATACACTCCAAAAGCTTAAGTCCAAAGGTGCATACTCTGAGGATGAGTATACTAGCCACATAGGGGTCTAGAGCTAAATTAGCTCCCCCTATGACCCTTACGGCCATTTATCTAGATGTAGAGGGTGCGTCCACTATGGATGCATCCAATACATTCTCATCAGTCATGACCTTCCTTTTCTTTGACCAAATCATGCTTGCATCATTTGAGGCTTTAACAAAATTAACTTGTCCTACGGGATCCAAAACTAGTTCTTCGGTCTTTTTAGGGCTTCCCTGACCTTGCGTCCTTGATCTATAGAACCTTGAGATATGTCCAGCCTTGTTACAAGAGTGAAAAATGACTGGAGGTCTTATATTCCTCGATGCATTGACATGAGTCACCATTCTGCATTGTTTTGCTATGTGACCATTGTAGTTACATATCTGGCATGTAACATTTTGAGAACATCTTACATTTGTCTGATTCTGATTTCTTTGATCTTGCTGAATCCTATTCTTCTTACTAGTCTTGCAATTCATAGCTCTATGACCAAACTTGTTGCATGAATAATAGTAGCCATTAAAAGGTCTTACCTCTATACAGTTCCCTGCAATGTGTCCATGCTTGTTACATGCAAAACAAGTGCATTCTACTTGCTTGCCCTCATTCTTAGGTGGTCCACCATTATCTTTGGTTTGATCTTCATTCTTTTCAACATCAGTAGAGTCCTTTTGTGAATCCTTTCTTGCTCGCATATTGTCAATCTAATTTTGTGCTTCATTGTATCCAATACAGCTAGTGTCTCCTTTGGCTCTTCTTGCATAAAACTGAGATTCTACCAAATCATCACTGGTGTGTAACCTATCAATATGATCCTTTGCCTTTTTAATTCAGATTCCAAGCTTTCTTTGATATTCCTTAGCTCCAAGACTTGCAAGTTAGCTTCCCTTAGTTCTTCATTGAGTTGAAGATTCTCTTTGATCTGTTCATCATAGAATTCCTAATTATTAGACAGCTTATCATCAAACTCTTCAAGTTGTTCTTTCAAGGATTTATTTTCTTCATTCAGCTTCTTAACCATTGTCCCTATATCACTAGCAGAGCATTCTTTCAAATATTTCTTTAGCTTTTTGATGACTAATTGAGCATCACTGAGTTTATCCTTTAGTTCTTCAGATTCTCTTTCTGACTTGTCCAGGTCTTCAAGAGCAGCTTCAAGATTTCTTTTCATATGTTTCATTTCTGCTTTTTCCATGATCTCCTCAAGTGGTTAAACTTATTTGCTGAGGGCCAAAGCTCTGATACCAATTGTTAGGAATGGTAACACTGAGAGGGGGGGGGGGGGGTGAATCAGTGTTCACTAAACTTTACTTTTCACTTTAATCTTTATATTGATCTTTAAATGCTTAAGTACTGAATTAAACATTCACATAAACATGAAACATTAAATCAACACTTGACACCAATATGGTTACGGGGAAACCCAAATAGGTAAAAACCCCGGTGGGAATTGACACCCACTAATATTCTGCACTAGTGTTTTGTGATCCTTGTTAGAAGATCCTTTACCCTATTAGGAGTAGCTTTACAATGCTTTAAGTACAGTAGACCTTGTTAAGGCTTGGACCCTATTAGGAGTCTTTTACAATGATCCCTATTAAGGGAGTGAACTCACTATCCTAGAGCTCACTGCTCAAATGGTGAAGGCTACAACCTTTTGATATCAGATACACACTATATCTTCCTGGTGAACTGTTACTGTGACATTGCTTGTCAGATCAGTTCCTTTGGTGCACTGATGCTTTGACCTCTAGAAAAGCTCTAATACATCTTATGCTATCTTTGCATACCTCTTCTCTACTTATCACAATTCTATTTCAACTTCCATATTGAATACAATGGGTGCACCTTATATTTATGCACTCATACAAAATACACAATTAGGTCAGCCCTATAACTAATTACAATCAATGCTTCCAAATGAATTGGCTTAAGCGTGCTTACAATTATACATATAAACATGTTGGCAACCTAAATACAATAGGCACATAGCCTTAACAATATTACATTACAATCGTAAACCAAAATACTAACTGTTGGCTCCATGCTCTATTCTCTACTGACATAT
This sequence comes from Chamaecyparis obtusa, assembly GCA_027943335.1. Classification (NCBI taxonomy): domain Eukaryota; kingdom Viridiplantae; phylum Streptophyta; class Pinopsida; order Cupressales; family Cupressaceae; genus Chamaecyparis; species Chamaecyparis obtusa. The sequence continues at coordinate 441,397 of BSBK01007030.1, read as the reverse complement.
ACTGGCTGTGCAACTTCAACTGACTGTAACTTTCACATATTTGTACATCTAATCATGCGCTCATAGACTAAGCATAAGTATAGTCTAACAAACTTAAATTCTAGGGCACATACCACGATTCATCCATACACACATCCACTGATGCTCTGAGCTGCAGGAACACTGTACACTATCCAGTCTTCAACACTTAACTGAATTCTGATCTTTACATCAAGTGCCCTGACTCCAAACTACTATATGACTTTGTTGCCATAATGAAAATACTATATCTAGTCATATACCTCATTATATACAACTTTCCAACATGATCTACTATCCCCAAAACAATCCCTTGAGATGGAAAGAGTGACATGCAAGAATACCTGAGAGGGATGCTAAAGTAATAGGGGGTTGCCCCGAACAAACCTCCCTCTTCTTCCTCTCTGCTGAATGCTCATCCTGAGCCTCCGCATTGCTGCTTTCATCATTGTTTCCTTTCTACTACTCACAATCATCATTGGATACCACCTCAATGTATAAGTGTACCTGGCCTTTCCCAAGTCACTTGTGATCCAAAGGCCAAGGCTCTCTGCATGTGAAGCACAATTTCTTCCTTCTCAACTCATTTTGAGTCTCGAACTCAAGTCTAGGAGGTGTGCTCTTATTCTGATTTTTATTTTTCTAAAAGGAAGAAGACCCCTTAAAGGTTTTCTTCGGTGGCTATAGGATGGATGATGGTGAGTCCAATTCATGTGCCAAGTTAATGGCATCATCTAGTGTGTCTAACTTGAGGACTCTAACCATCCCTCTGAATCTATCCTGTAGTCCCTCAATAAAAAAATTTACCTTCCTCTTCTATACCATATCTAGAACCATGATGGATATCCTTTGAAACTCAACAATATAATGGTCCAATGATCCACTCTGTCTCAGCTGAGATAACTCACTGTAGTAGACCTCAATGTCCTTCTGGTCAAAGTGGGTGATCAATTTAGTGCCAAAGATCTCATAAGATGCAATCAACCTGTGATTCTAGGTGACGAGGTCATGATGCCACCAATCATAAGAGGCACCCTCTAAATTAATAGTTGCAAACTTAATCACCTCTATCTTTGACCTGGGGTTCAGGGTTAGGAAGCTATCTAGCTTGTGAATCAAAGATCTTGTGGAAGTCCTACCACTTCCATCAAAAGTAGGGAGGGTTAATTTATTCATAACATGTTTAAGATCCTTGTTCGGCCCCCAGGGCCTCCTATCCTACTATGCTCTGCCAAAATCCCTCTTTTGTGTCATATACTAAACAAATTTTATGTCAGCCTTGACTCTTTCAGGTAACATATCCCATTCGTCATGTGTGGCTACAACATTATCTAAGAGTCTAGTTTTTGCCTCGGGTTGGACTACTTCTTCCTCAACATTATTCCCTATGAACGTGGGCATAATGGGCCTATTTGTAGTGCAAGTGGCTGCTCTAGAAGCTCTAGGTGACCATACTATACTACTACCACAACTATGATGGCTCTGGAGCATCCTGTCTATCAATGTCAGCTGCTGCATAACCCCTATGAGCTGGTGTAACACATCAATGATGTGGTCCTATCCCTCACGAAGAGCCCTCATTTTTTCGCTAACCTCTCTGTCCTCATTTTCCATGCCTGTACCTCAATTTCCCTATTCAAAAATAATATCATCATCCTCCTTTGTATGAATATTCTCAATATCTACCTGTATTGATGGTTCAGACTATCCCTGTTCAACCCTATTATGTCTGAAATGATATTCCCTGTGTCTACTATGCATGCTTGGACAACATTACCCAAGCTATAAATAAAAGCCCACTAGGTTGGAAAGACCATTAGCTCTAATAACACTATAATATCTTGGCTAATCTCTTCTATGAATTTCTATTTTGTTTTTTATGTGAGAGTTGGTTTTAAATTCAAAGTTCAGATTTGTACACTGGCATCACCAACATAATTTCCTCATAAAATGCTAAGACTAGGCATTTAGATACAACTTACAAATCAAGAATATTCACTGCTGACTGAGATGTAATATGTTTTCAATATGTACTCACCAAATACTCTTTTAATATAAATTCTTAAATGCATAATATAGGATTATGAATAACAATTAATATTCAATAACAAGCAAGATGGAGTCTAGGATAAAATCATTTATTTCATTGCCAATAATAATAGTTAAAACTATTGTAAAGAGACTACGATGATAGTCAAATTACTTCAACCTGGTATGTGTTGCTAACATAGACATACATTGTTTGCATTGGTCTTTGTATGCAAGACTGGATGACACGTTATGGGACCACACCAATGACTACACATAAGATGACTAGAATTGGCAACTGTGTCTCACTCCTTGTCATATAGTAGCTACCTAGTTGTGTGCTATGGAACCTTCCCTATCTGATACTCATGCCTCTACATTAGACCTCATGTGCCATGCTATTGTCCATGCTTGAGCCAACACCCACTGTCATCAACTGGGATATGTCACCTAGCCCCCGACTAGGATATGAGCAGTCAATTACTTGGACCATGACACACTTAATGGTGTGCACATTTAGGATGCTCCGATCCCCTTTCCATATTATGTAAGGATGTAGATATCCATTTGCAGTGATTATCTTTGGCTTGTATTCCTATGGTGCTTCCCAATGACCTTGCTATTATCATTCCCAAAGATTACCAACAGTGTCATCCAAGCTTGATGCTACTATTATTTTTGTATAATCATCTGGTTCAAAGGTGGTAATACTTGTGAGTCTGGTTCCAACTTCTAGAGTGCCACTAATTTTTTTCACTTGCTAAAGATGAAGTGCAACAATCCTCATGTTCAAATAAACCTTTCTACTACTGATTATATTGGAGATAATAGATTTTCTTACCAATCCAATAAAGCTTACTGTGAAAACTGAATGCTTCCACCTTGAAGAGATCTAGGGCTATGTCTAATCTCTTCCCAAATTCCTAAGGGTTTGCATCCTTGGAATAACCAGTCACAAAAAGAAACTAGATTACTTTTTCTTGATTTTATATTTTCTCATGGTGCTTTTTATGAGATGTACTTTTCTCTTTTATAACCTCAAAGTGAGTGCAAGCACATCAAACTAAGCCATGTGGGATAAAAGCTCTCTTAAGTAACTTTTATAACATAAAGTAACTTTAAAACATAAAGTGACTTTATAATAAGACATAAAGTGACTTTATAACAACACTTTATAAAATAAAGTGATTATGACTATAGAAATAAAGCCCAAATAATAAATATTTGCCCACACAAACTTGTGACTGGCTAGCATCCTCCAAAATGAAGCCATTAGCCTATTCAGATGGATAGATAGAATAATCATGTATCCAAATGGCCTACTGCTGGGAAGGGGATATTACATGGATGATGATTTATTGCTGCCGTTAGCACCTTTCCAGGTTCATACATACTATCCAAGGTATATATTTTACTAATTTCTTTTTCAAATTAGATGCACTCTTGTCACATGTGCAATAGTGGGACCAATTTCTCAATTAAGTTGGGGGGAGAGATATCATATTTTTGTTTTATGTGTCTATATAATTATTGTATATGCTATTATTTTAACTCTAGCCACATTTGCACTTTCGCATGCTTTTGCCAAATTTAGCTTTGCATGATGTGACAACTTTAAAGGAAGTATTTATTTTTGCACATAATTTGCAAAGGTTTTTGGTACGAGAAGTCTGAAGAGGTAATTATGAGTAATTGACTCGTGATTTGTTGAATATTTGCAATCATGTTTCCATAAGGGCTTAATGCCACAAAATTCTATATTTGGAGTTCTCCTGTGCTTTTTCCTTTGTCGTCTCCACATTTAAAATTTCTCTAAAAAAAACCTTGTTGTGACTGTGAGTTTGTCTTGAATTGCTGCAAGTATTATTTGTGTGTGTGACTTGGTAATTTGAGAAGATGTGAGGAGACTTGCCTCGGTATGAACCTACAGTCCATGATATCTTGTTAAATGACTAGGCATGCATGCCATGTTTTCAAGCTAGAGGTTGGCTTGACTACATTCAGAAGCTTACTAGCTAGGATGGTGAAGTAGCTTCTCAGTTTCTGATCACATTGAGTAATGGTGTAGCCATGGTCAAAGGATTAAGGGTTCCATTCACTCAAGAAATTGTGGCAAAAGTCATGGGGTTGGCACAGGAAGGGGAATAATTTTTAGAAAATCTTGATCCTACAACTACCAGAGCTCAATTTACATTACATATAGATCCACCATTGGATGTTGACAATAAATAAGGCACAAAATTTTTTTAGTTATGAGACCCTTACAGGGATTGTGTAGTATATGTCATAAAGTATTTCACTTGTGAAGGTTGGAAAACATTTATGCATTCTATTCATTTCAAATTTTTAAGCTACTTACACCATGACAACCGACCGATGAATATTCCCATCTTTTTATTCCATATTCTAAAGAAGAGGGCTTCACTTGTGCAAGGAGGTAAGCTCAATGTTGTTTCATGTTAGAAAGTTGACTATACTAGTGTATATGGCTTAATATAATGTTTTCATTATGGCAACCAAGTCATATAGTGTTTTGGAGTCAGCACACTTGATGAGAAGATCAGAAATTGGCTAAGTGTTGAAGACTAGACAATATACAGAGTACCTAAAGGTCAGAGCATCAGTGCACATGCATATGAAAAAATTATGGTATGTGCCCTAGAAGTTAAGTTGGTAAGATCATATTCATGCTAAGTCTAAGAGCGCATGATCAAAAGATTCAGTATGAGGAAGATAGAAAGAGTTCAAGTTGCATAGACAGTGAATGCCAGAGAAGAACAGAACAAGCAACTGACTGTTGGTATTTTGGGTAGAAGTTATATTATTATTGTGTAAGGGCTATGCGTCTATTTTAATTAGGTTTTAGACATATAATTATGTTTTTTTGTAAACACGCTTGAGCAAATTAAATTGGAAGTGTTGTATGTAATTGGTTAAAGGGCCGACCTAGTTATTTGTTTTGTATGCACATATAAATATTAGATGTGCCATTGTAATTAAGTATGAGAGTTGTTATAGAGTTGAGATAAGAAGATTAGAAGTGTGCAAAGAGATGATAAGATGTATTAGAGCTTCACAAGAGGTCAAAGAATCAGCGCATCAAAGGAACTAATCAGACAAGCAATGTCACAGTGACAGTTCATCCAGTACATATAGTGTGTATATAAGATCCGAAGGTTGTAGCCTTCACTACTTGAGTAGTGACCTCTAGGAAAGTGTGTCCACACCCCTAACAAGGTTATTGTAAAAGAATCCTAACAAGGTCTAACCCTTGACCAAGTCACTGTACTAAATACATTATAAATCAACTCCTAACAGGATTAAGGATCTTCTAACAAGGATCATAAAACACTAGTACAAAATATTAGTGGGTGTCAATTCCCATCAGGTTTTTTACCTATTTGGATTTCCCCATAACCATATTGGTGTTATGTGTTGTGTTCATGTTTCTTATTTATGTTGATGTTCATTTCAATACTTAAGTATTCAAGTTAAGATTAAAGAGCTAAGTGAAAGATTTAATACACTGAACACTAATTCACCCCCCTCTCAGTGTTCCCATTCCTAAAATTTGGTATCAAAGCTTTGGTCCTAAGAAAAGAAGTTTACCCACTTGAGGAGATCATGGAAAAAGTAGAAATGAAACATCTGAAAAGAAATCTTGAAGTTGCTCTTGAAGACTTGGACATATCTGAAAAATAAATTGAGGAACTAAAAGAAAAAGTCATTGATGCTCAAATAGTCATCAAAAGGATAAGAAAAGATTTGAAAGAATGCTCTACTAGTGATTTAGGGATAATGATCAAGAAGCTCAATGAAGAAAATTCATCCTTGAAAGAACAGATTGAAGAATTGGATGATGAGTTGACTAACAATCAGGAAGTCTATGATGAATAGATCAAAGAGAACCTTCAACTTAATGAAGAATTAAGGCAAGAAAACATGGAAATCTTGGAGCTAAGGAACAACAAAGAAAGCTTGGAATCTGAATTGAAAGAGGAAAAGAATCACATTGATAAATTACACACCAATTCTAATTTGATAGAATCTCAGTTGTATGCAAGAAGACTTAAAGGAGATACTAGCTACATTGGATATAATGAAGCACAAAACTAGATGGAAACATGCAAGCAAGGATAAAAGCACCAAAAGACTCTATTGATACTAAGGAGACTAGAAGTCAGACTAAAGATCATGTTGAACCATCAAAGGATGAGCGCAATCTAGTAGATTGCACTTGTTATGCATGTAACAAGCATGGACATATAGCAAGGAACTGTAAAGAGGTAAGACCTTTTAATGGTTACTATTATTCATGCAATAAATTTGGTCATAGAGCTATGAATTGTAAGTTAAGTCAAAAGAAAAAGACTTAGGATAATCAGAGAAATCAGATCAGCCAAATGTAAGAAGTTCTTAGAATGTTACATGTCAAATATGTAACTATAATGGTCACTCAGCTAGATAGTATAAAATGGTAACCCATGTCAATGCGCCGAGGAATATAAGACCTCCAATTATTTTTCACTCATGTAATAAGGTTTGACACATCTCAAGGTTCTGTAGATCAAGAATGTAGAATTAGGAAAGCCCTAAAAAGCCAGAAGAAATAATATTGGATACCGAAGGAGAAGTCAAGTTTGTGAAAGCTTCAGAGAATGTGAGCTTGATTTGGTCAGAGGAAAAGAAGGATAAGGTTGATGAGAATGTATTGTATGCATCCATAGTGGATTAACCCTCTACATCTAGATGAATGGCCCTCAGAGTCATAGGGGGAGCTAATTTAGCTCTAAACCCCTGCGTGGTTGGTATACTCATTCTCAGAGTATGCACCTTTGGACTTAACCTTATGGAGACTAGCAAAACCCATGTGCAAGAACACACTAGCTAATTGTTTATAGAATGAAAGTTGAAAATTATCAGTGACAACCTAGTTTGCATGGCAAGCATTAATGGAAAAATTCTTACTTTAAAGTACATAGAAGCTTTTAGATCTCTCATTGCATTCATATTCAGAGTGATTGGAGAGCATAGGAGCCCTAGCATTTGATAGCAAAGGATTGCAGATTGATTCACCAGTTATTAGTAGTGCATTTGATCCATTTTGGAAGCCCTAATCCATTGCACTGATTCAGAAGTCTTTGAGATCATTTGGAAAGAGATATACAAGTAATGGCTACTCCCATTGTATTTGATGTGGTGGAGAAGAAGAGATATGTGTTTAAGAGGCATTAGTTCAAGTCGACATTAGATGACCTAGAAGGTGCATTCTCCTACACTCCCATGGGTGTTATGCATGTGGAAGATATTAGGGCATACATATATTGCAAGAAGGAACTAGTCGGTTTGGATAGAATAAGAGTGCACATGGAAACAATGATGAAACTTGAAAAAACCTTCATGGATGAGTAAGCATAGTTGGATAATCATCCTATAGTGGAATATGCTATGACATATGATTTCTATGAATCAGAATGGATCAAGATCCTACTCAGCAGGATCCATGATGACCTATTTTGGATAGGTGAAGTGCTAATTAGGATAACAAGAGATCTAATTCATGAGATGACTGGATTCTCAAGGAATGGTGCCATTCTTCCAATGGGCAAGGACACTAGAAAACTTGTAGAACATGCTTACAAATCAAAAAGTGATAGGTGCAGAATGACAATAGAGCCTATAGAGGAGAAAGACATCAAATTGATGTCCATGATAGTGGGATATAGGTTCTAGCACACTAGTAGAGTAAACAGTGTGTCAACGGCTACCATTCTAGCATCAATAAGGTTGGTAAGAGAGAATCAAGAGTTTAATCTATGTGAAATCTTGCACACAAAATTGATAGACAACATAAGAGCCATCAAGCATGAAAAGACCAAGATATTTAGGTTTGGGTCTCTGATAATCTACATGTACTTCCATATTCTTGGAGAGTTGTCTAATTTGTATCTAGACAAATCTATTCCCACAATGCCACAAATATCTCTCAAGGAATGTACTGAAAGTACATTGAAGGATTATATGAGACTGGAATTGAAGACATTCAGGGCCAAAATGCAGATGAGATACATAATTCTAGAAAAGATTGTTGAAAAATAAAAGCATAGTATTTGTTTCATGGTAGAGACTGATACAACATGTATGGAGGCTATAGAAACAAGAACAAAGTGGATTCATCCATTGGGATATGAAGTTGAAGAGCCTATTCTAGAGGCTTATGATCAAGTTCTATTGCCATCACCTAAGGACCCCAATGAACCTAGATGGGGAACTTATGAAGAGAAAACAAGAGAAGTAGATGCTATATTGAACAGTGCAGCAACAAAAAGAAAGGTTTCCAAGGTTACTTTGGAGATTCTAAAAATTCATGGAGTATCCCAAGAAGACCTAGACAAAGAAAGGAAAGAGAAGATTGCTTTGGAAATAGAGAGCACAGCTACAAAAATGACAAAATCTGATGATCCAAACATGAAAAAGGTAAAAATTGAGAAATTTGATGATTTAAAGGGTAAAATAGATGATAACCCTTCTATGCCCAAGGAAACTATTGACCTTACTACTCCTCCAGAGTATAATCCAGAGTATAAGGAAATTCCTAAGAGGAAGAAAGAGATTAGCACCAATCATCCATCCTCGTGAGTAACAATTAATAGAAAGAATACTCAAGCACCTCCAAAAGTAAGCTTCAAACCTAGTCTTAATGTGTTGAGTTCAAGGATTATTGATGAAGGCAGGATAGATCAAGTAGGGAAGTTCTATGAGAAGTATAGTGAAATTGACAAATCATAAATTCATGGAATGATTGTCAAAAATATGATGAAGTTCAAAAAGACAGTCCTAGAACTGAAGACTATGATTCTAGATAATGTGTGGAACATCTGAGAAATCCTAAAGAGATAGGCCATTGAAGAGGACCTAAGGATAAGGGAAAAGACCTTAGATGAAACCCTTCCAGTATGCTCTCTAGAAGAGAAGACTTTATTGTTAGATCTGGTGAAGCCACATCTTAGAACCAAGTCAAGGAATTTACATATAACAGAAAATAACTATGAATTGGTGGCTAAGGAAATAGAGAAATCATTTGAGAAGGTCTTCATGAATAGACACATGTACGCACCCACTACACCTATAGCTCAAGTGCCCACAAAGGAAGTCAAGATGGCAGAGCACACTAAAGTACCTATGACAGGTCCCCATGACTCAACGCCTATAGTTGAAACACAAATAGAGGCAGATAAGTCTGTGCCCATGATAGAGTCACTAAAGGATAGCACCATTATCATTGATAATGTAGAGATAGCCATGGCGGCCATAGATAAAGACTTGGACAAGTTTGAAGAATCTTTTGTGAGTATGCAAGAAGCTAAAATTTTATGCGGTGACAACTCACCTAAGTTGCAAAAAGAGGAAGTATTAATTGAGGACATAATAGATAAAAAGCAAGAAGAAAAGGTAGAAGAAAAGAAAGGAGAAGAAGAAGAAAAAGGAAATGAACCATCAGTTGAAATGTTAATAAAAGTAAAGAAAGAAGTAGTGGATAACACTCCTATCACTCCTTTTGTATCATTGTTGTCAAGATTGACACCTGACTCGACTAGTTTGGATTCATGGGGAGAAGAAGACCTGATCAAGATCAGTGTCTTAGCTATAGAGAAGGCCAAGGAGAAATAGGTAATGAGGAATCCTCTCTTTGTACAATCAGTAAATATCCTAAACAACCTGTTACCAACAAATAAGAAAGTATCCAAGGTACACTCTGATGATGATGTAAGTGCAATTCTTTCACAATTCAAGAGTAATTTCTCCAAATTGAAAGAATCAAAATCATTAGTTGCAGACAAGAAGTATATGTAGAAAAGACTAAATAAGCTGGTCAGTAACTTCTCACTAGACCTTAGTTCACTCAAAGTTGGACAAGCAACTTTGAAAGAGTTTGCAGCAAAAGGAAGGAAGATTGTTGTTGATTGTATGAATCAAGATAAGTTGATAGTCGATCACTACAAGAAGATTCAAGAAGCAAAGGCCATGATAGAACAAGTGAGAAAATTAGTAGAAGATCCCTCTACTGATATAAACATGTGTAATGATGTATATTAGGGACAACTTGACAAAATTGAGAAGGTAGAAAAGGAGATGTCAAAGATAAGGGCTAGGCAGACTTAGCTTAGAAATGCTCTTGCACCCTCCTTAGATGTGTTGAATTAGAATATCAAGGAAATCGATGCCACCATGGTGAAATATGATCAAGATCCTAGTTTAGACTTGGAGAAGATGGGGAAACTACAATATGCCTTATGTGCCCATCTCCAAACAATCAATGCATTGATTGCATTTTGGAAGCAAGAGATCCAAAATTTACAAATTGCATACCCAGATGTACTATTAGTGTAAGTACTTGTATAGATTTAGTTTTGTAACACCTTTGTCATTAATGTCAAAGGGGGAGTATTTATAGAATACAGAGCTATAACTACGTAAAAAGATATAAGGGAGATATAAGATAGAGTATGACTAAGTATTTTTGTATTAAGGGACAGTTAGTAACTTTGCCATATTCCTTTGTTGCCATCAATGAAAAAGGGGGAGATTGTTGGCAAGTTGACTATATTGGTCTTTATGACTTAATATAATTTTTTCATTATGGAAACAAAGTCATATAGTGTTTTGGAGTTAGTGCACTTGATGAGAAGATTAGAAATTGGCTAAGTGTTGAAGACTGGACAGTATACAAAGTACCTGAAGGTTAGAGCATCAGCACACATGCATATGATAGAATTATGGTATGTGCCCTAGAAGTTAATTTGGTAAGATCATATTCATGCTAAGTCTAAGAGTTCATGATCAGAAGATTTAGTATAAGGAAGATACAAAGAGTTCAAGTTGCACAGACAGTGAATGCCAGAGAAGAACATAACAAGCAGCCGACTGTTGGTATTTTGGTTAGCGGTTATATTATTTTTTTGTAAGAGATATGTACCTATTTTAATTAAGTTGTAGACATATAATTATGTTTTTTTGTAAACACGCTTGAGCCAATTCAATTGGAAGCATTGTATGTAATCGGTTAAAGGGCTGACCTAGTTATTTATAAATATTAGATGTGCCATTGTAATTAAGTATGAGAGTTGTTATAGAGTTGAGATAAGTAGATCAGAAGTGTGTGAAGAGCTGATAAGATGTATCAAAGCTTTGCAAGAATTCAAAGCATCAATGCATCAAAGGAATTGATCAAACAAGCAGTGTCACAGTGACAGTTCATCCAACAGATATAGTGTGTATTTGAGATCAAAAGGTTGTAGCCTTCACTACTTGAGCAGTGAGCTCTAGGATAGTGTTTCCACACCCCTAATAGGGTTATTGTAAAAGACTCCTAATAGGGTCTGACCCTTGACGAGGTTATTGTACTAATTACATTATAAAGAAACTCCTAAGAGGGTTAAGGATCTTCTAACAAGGATCATAAAACACTAGTAAAAAATATTAGTGGGTGTCAATTTCCATAAGGGATTTTACTTATTTGGGTTTCCCCGTAACCATATTGGTGTTATGTTTTGTGTTCATGTTTCTTATTTATGTTGATGTTCATTTCAATACTTAAGCATTCAAGTTAATATTAAAGAGCTAAGTGAAAGATTTAATATAGTGAACACTGATTCACCCCCCCTCTTAGTGTTCCCATTCCTAATAGTTTCTCACCATTTTTTGATTAAGCTAATAGTGGAAATACCATTAAGAGAACAAATAAACATGTCTTGGGAAAATTTTCTTTTAGGAGAATTTGAAAACCAAACCCTTAGTCCTATAGGGTGGAGAGTAGGGAAACAAATTCTCATTGAACTTGGAATTAGAAAAATAATTGAAAATGTGGAATCAACATCCTCCTTAGAAAAGTCTAGAAGATCTAGGCGTAGAAACCCTGCGAGTTCTCCTAGAGTCTCTATGTCTAGATTAGTTTAGGATAAGGGAAAGAAGAAAGTAAAAATATCTGAAGATAAGACCACACCCTTGTCTATGAAAAATAGGGCTCCTGTGAGGAAAGAAAACCCAGTACGCAAAATGCCCTCCAGTTCTTGTCAAAATAAAAAGGGAAAAGTTCATGTAGCCTCAGCTGCTCCCAAAAAGAAGAAAATACCTGTAAAAGAAAAAGAAACTTGAGAAAGAAGAAGTTGGAGAAAGAAACAAGATCTATCTGAGAATGCACCACAAATTGGGTCAACAAATGATCTTGAATCTTCTGACCCACTTGAGCATAAAATGACTAAACCCAGTGATAAACAACAAAAATTGTCTGATTCACTACCTGAAATTGAAAAAGAGTAGATAGTGATTGAGGATGATTCTAGCTCTGATGAGAAGAGCTATCAGTTTGAATGGAAGGGTTCATCCTCAAGAGGACCCCAGGTAGTTCATAACTCTATTGACTCAAAAAATGACAATGTTTCAAAAGGTTAGATTCCAGTGGAAGAGGATATGCCAGAATCACCTCTTGCAGCATCAAGGAGAAATTTATTTGAAGAATATTTTGAAGTTGATATGAGTTTTGTGAATAAAGTAGTAGAGAAAATATTTAATCAAGGTTTAGAAGCAATAGCTACAACTACTTAGCAGTGTGACAATCTTGAGAGATCTATAGTAGTGTGGATAGATCCTTCAGAGGTTAAAAGTCCAGTTAATAATGAGACAGTTGTTTTGCATGTAGCACGGGAAAATCCTGATGAGAATACCATGTCGGGTATCCCTCATTCCATTTCATTGCTTTCTATTATTTTTTAGTTATCTAACCAGTTGACTTTGGAAAGAGATAAGTGGAGATAGCAAAAGAAAATTTTAAATCAAGCCATTGACAGTCATTATCAAGATCTTCTAGAAAAAGAGGAAGAAGTGGAGCAGCTATATACAAAGCTTACTAAGGTGACTTCAATGATACATGGACTAATGAGTTGCCACTCCCCATCTCCTATTTATGCATCGTTCCTTAAAGAATAGTTCCTAAATTATCAAATGACTTGTGTAATGAGGGATAAGTCTCCATCATTGGTTGAACCCCTTGAGTTTTTCCAAGCTTTCCATAGTTCTCTTGCAACCATACAAAATTTTTTGTGTGATATTTTTCTGTATAACTTTGCAGTACCTAATAATAGAGAATGAAATCCTTTATTGTATGTTGAGGATATTTAGTTAAGAGCTCTGATGTCATGGATACAAAATGAAATAAGTAGGGAATCATAGGCTAAATCCTATAGGGAATTAGAGGAAGAAATTCCCCTTTACCTAAGCCTAGAAGCTCAGGATCCCAAAACTTATTATTATGACTAGTTGAAAATTGCTCCTTCAAATTTTGGAAGTCATGCAATATATCCCCTTAGAGAAGAAACATTCGATGGATATGTTAAAATGGTTGAGACTAAGTTGCCCGAGGCTATGAACTCAATATAGTGGCATTGGGTTAGCATCTCCGAAGAATTAAGAAAAAAAAAGAACCACACTCACCCCTTAATTTTAACATGGAAAATAGAAGATCCCCTTTGTACATCATGTTAGGAAGAGTTAGACAAAGTTTCTAGATTCTACTCACCTTCCAACCACCCATGCTTATTTCTCCCTTTTTGGCTAATGCAGAAAATATGGATGATTATGATATGGAAGGAGAGGTGAGGAGATGGGAAAAGCACATAGAGACAAAAGGTTTTTATTGGAGCTTTGTAGAAGGAGGTGAGGGATAGTAAATAGCTACAAACTATAGAATGATGACCAGGATCAAGAATTTCATGTTTGCTGGAGGACCATCAAAAGAGAAAGTTGGGGGGAGATGATGAGGCCAATTCAAGGCCTATTTGGTTCATGATTTTTATATGCTTTTATGGCTAGGACCTGGGAACTTTATGAGCTTTTGATGGACTTATTGAGACTTCTTATGTTTAAATTTCTATATGTGTGTGCACTTTAATATTTATAAGATTAAATGAATATGCTGAACATATATGTTATATAGTTGCATGCAATGGAATATTTTGTCTTTCTATCTTGCATTGATTGGGTAGTTCTTCCTGTAGCCATGTGATGAGAGAAAAGATCAAACAAGAAAAACTTATTATGAATTTTATCTTGGATATGTATTGCAATTTTTGCATGTGCATGCTAATATTTTGCTGGAAAATGGCAAGTCAGCAAGAAAAGAAGTCCGCGTCAAAAGACAAAGTGGTGATAAGAAGTTGGTTAATTGTTTTGAACTCATAATGATTCCATTACTTTCAGTCATCAACAGTTACCATTGCGGACTGAGTTAACACAGTTAAAAATCATTATGGAGTAAATCTAAAAGTCATGAACTGCTAAATTCATGCACAACTGAATGCAACCTACTCCTATATTAAATGACATTTTTTGTATCTTCAATATCATCATATTCCTGACATTGGAGAATCCTAGATTTAGGGAGTTCTATTCTATTTTGATGTTATAAATAAGCTGGAGTTTAGGTTCCTAAGTTAGCTAGTTTTTGTATGGAATCCTTTTGTAATCCAACAGTAGTGAGAAATACAATTCTGTTGCTACAATATGTACTTATGTTTTACTCATGAATGAAATAATATTTACAGTTCTAAATCTCTAAGTTTTTATTTATTCACTCTTCTGTGGGGGCCCATGTAGGAGGTGAACTCAGTTTATAGATAGGTAGGAATCAGCTTTAAGTTCAATAGAAGTATTTATAACTTGGTTTCTCTTGCAATCATATGGTAATAGAATTGTTGGTTGTTTCCTGTAGAATAAGAAAATAGTTAGTTTCTTGTTTGTAGCATTATTCCAAAGTACTAGGCTAGATTGTTATTCCATTTCTTAACTTAGAATTTCCTTCAGCATTTCGATTGCATAAGTGATGATGACATTTAAGATGGGCTAGAGCATATACTTTGCGGGCATCATTTCAAGTTTACGTCCCTGGTTGATAATTTAATGAGTTCAATATGTTATTATAGTATGATATTTGGCACTTCTTAAATATAGAGTCATTATAAGCTGGATGTCCAATCCTTAGTTATAGATTTATTATAATGACCAATCACCAACTGCGCCACATTTAGACGATAAACTGATTCTTTGGTCTCAAGACCAACCATTGTATGTGTGTGTGTCACCATTAGGGAAATCCAAATTGATTCATAGGAAATCACTATTTGCCAATTCGAGTCCTAATAGCAAGGTGAATAGCTCGTTACAACTGTAACCTTGTTTCCCATCACATGTACCCTGGCAATCGTATTGATTTCTCATGAATTTGTATCTATATTCATCCTAGTTAGCTAATTAATACCACTATTGTCATGCCAATTTTTAATTGCAATGTCATAACTCTACATGCATAGGAATACACACACCCAACTTGGAAATGACTTATCACTACAAAAAATGTAACATCAATTAGCCATTGTAATTCCTATCATTTTAGGGCTAGATGTCAAGACTTCTGGAGTGCATAGTTTTGTTAACATTTTTATGACATTACTGACAGTTGTTCAGTCTTGCAAGAAATAGGTTGAAAAGATGGAAACAATAGGATCTTCCCCTAGAAGCTCGGAGCTCCCAAGTACATCCAACGACTTGGCCAGGAAGTCTAAGGAAGAGAAAGCCTTGGAAAAGCTCTTATTAGTGATGAAATATAATAAATAAGGGATGATTCATGGGTCCTAGATAGAAACTACACTTTGAGAGGTTTCATACATGGATTTAAATACATGGGCCAAGTTGAAAGGCCTATAAAAAATAGTGTATCAAATAAAAAGAACAAATGACCCATTGTGAGTTAATTTATCCACCTTTGGGATCGTGCAGGTTGTATGCTTTTCACCATCTGTGCAGGATCTGGAACTAATATTGCTCATGGATAAAAGCTACAATATGGCCATTTGAGCTTCCAAGCTATCCAATGGGGTTTCCATTTTATCCTTGGATCATGATACTATTGTCATAGTCTAGAGGATCTCTCACTTTAAAGACACATTCATCATGGTTAGGGCTTCTTCTTTGTAGTAGTTCACAGGGGCACAAGATGCGCCCTGTCACCTTTTGAACACATCATGGTTGTAGAAACCTTGCCAAGATTATAGGAAAATGAAGATGGATATTCCCTGTGTTGATTTTAAGGAGCTGATCTAAGCTAGAATCATTTACTTGTGTAGAATTTTTGGGGAACCTCACGTCTGAGAATTCTCTGAGAATTTTTGGGGAACCAACAAGAAGTGCTTTGACTAGGCTGATATCATCTCCAACCACCTAGATGTACAAATGAGAAGGGTGTAAGGAGATAATAAGTTTTACATGAATTCTCATGTCTTGTGGACATTGGCCTTGAAGTTTAGAGGATTTCAAGGATTGAGCACTGTTGGTGTCCTTGGGACATAAGAGAGATAGTCTCCCTTGTGGGATCATTTTCCTTAGATTAGGTGGGACAAGTGTTTCTATAATTTTTGATGGGTTAGTGACAACTTTGTATATAATGGGATTAAGGTTCTTACTATGGATGTAGGCTTTAGGTTTTCCTGAGAAGCAATGACCATGATTTCCCCATGGGGGTGTTATTTTATCTAATTTTCATAGTTTACCTACATCTAGATTAACGAGTTCTTTGGAGAACCATTTTTGTTGCCAAAGCATTGTGTAGATAAGGCTTATTTGTTAGAATATTTCCAATAGGTCCTATAGGTGCACACCCTATTAGCGACCATGATACAGGGGTATCCAAGGTTAAGGCAGGGGCATTCTTGTCCTCGGTGAAACTGCATGGGGTGTTTGTATTTTGGCCTGTGTTACTCGGTTGCAGCCTTGACCAATGGCCTCGGTTATTGAAGGAAGCTCAGTCACTTAAGGAACTCAATAGTCTCTAGCACTCAGTGAAAGTGTTACTTGGTCATGCCTGCAGTGCTTGGTCGACACTGGCACTTGGCAATGCTTGGCGTGCTTTGTTAATTCATTGTCACTCAGTAGTTTTGGCTTACCAACTGGAGTTCTATGTGATTTGTTGGGCTGACTTGGTGCATTTATTGTTGGTAGCTATTGTTATAGGCTGACATGCTAAATTAAATGTTTGTATACAATTGTAAGCTAACTTTTATGGAATTTAATTATTTGTTGGGGGGAGTTAATGGTTTCATCCAGCTGACTTATGGCTGATGACTAGTACTTATAGGATGTTTGGGTAGATGTTTGGGAGATGATGAAGAGAAAGGAGGATCATTAGGAGATCATATAATTTCATGACTTGGAAGACTTAGTGAATCAGATCTAAGGTTCTAAAAGCTAGAGTTGGTGAAGTTGTGGAAAAGATCTTGCATGATCTTGCTGATCAGATTGTTATCTGATAAGTTGTTTGTAGCAAAGCTAGTATTTTGCACACCTGGAGACAAGGATATTGCTTGGAGGCTTGTAAGCTCAAGTTCAGATCTACCTTAGGGTTTCTATCAACTTCTAATTGTCTTCAGAGCTGAACTAGTTGAGATTGTATTGGATCTATTTGTGGATCTTGTAGAAATGTTTCTATTTGTAATTGGCTCTAACCTGGAAGGCCTTACAGCCGGGAATGTTAATGCAAATTACTTGAAACAATTGTGATGTTATCTATCGTGTTGAGTATTCTGCTATGTAATTCTATTGGCTATAAGGTTTGGACCATCCTTCATTGGATCCACCATCCTTGACTACATCAGGTGGTATCAAAGCTAAAGTTTGTTCCTATGGGAGCTGATAGTTGATCTTGTGAAGTGAAGGTTAACCTAGCAAGGATGATCTTGTAAAGTTGATCCTGTTTGAGTAGAGATTGTGCATAATCTAGATTTCAGATCTGGAGCATTGAACTTGTGGATCTTTCCCTAGTTGTTTGTTCAAGGTGGCAGGTTGAGATCTGACTTGTACACAACTTGGAGATTGCCACAAGGTGGTCGGTGAGGGTTTGTTACAGAGGGTTATTTTTGCATATCTTTAAGGATTCTTCCAAGAAGATTGGACCGTAGAGCTATTGTAGATCTTTGTGATGTTGTAGAATCAAAGATTTCTAATAAAGTCAGATCGGATGTCAGATCTGAGATAGAATTGATGAAGAATGACATGGTCATTGAGATCATGAGAGCTATTGTTGGTGTACCTCAGAATGTTGGTACTGAAGATGGCTATGAAGAAGTTGTTGAAGAATTTGAAACTACTAGATCTAGTGGTGATGCCTAGAGGAATAGATCTAGTGAAGACAAAACTGCTTGGTTGCATAGATCTGGAGCTCAGTCTGGTAGCAATTATTGAATGGAAGTTTCTACTTTCTTTAGTACTTTGAAGCCTGACAATCTGATTGATTGGATTGGTGAACTTGAAGATTTCTTTGAGATAGAAGAAATTTAAGATCCTCTTTGGGTGAGATTAGCACAGATAAAGTTGAAAGGACGTGATGCTCTTTGGTGGAAAGAACTACAAAGAGATAGGGAAGATGAAGGTGAAAAAAAGATCAATCGGTGGAGGTTGATGGTGACTAAGTTGAAATCTAAGTTCATACCTTCTGACTATGAGCTTAACATGTTTAAGTTGTAGAATCTGAAACAAAAGGATTTTTCTATTGAAGATTATACCGAGGAGTTCTACAAACTTACTATTCGGTCTGGACACCAAGAGCTTGGTAAGGAAAAGGTAACTCGATATGTGAATAGTCTGAGATTCAATATTTAGGATGAGCTTGGTATGTTGAAGATTGATTCTATTGAAGATGCTTATCAGTATGCTCTGAAGGTAGAAGATAAGTTGAAGAGGAAACAACATAGTAATCCCTGGGGAAAGGAAAAGATTGATCACTCGATGAAGGATAAGCTGACTAATGTAGAAGATGAACAAAAACCTGTGGAACCAAAGAAAAAGATAGGTAGAGTTATCTATAAGGGTACTTACTATAACTGTGGAGATGAAGGACACCGTTCTTTTGAGTTTACATAGAAGAAGGTTGACTGATGAACTACTATGATGAATGAGAATATTTAGAATGAACCTGAATCAGAGAACTTTCTGCTCTGGTGAACATTGCTCAGTACAAAGGAGGAACCTTGTCAGAGGAGTAACTTGTTTAGAATCTGATGCAAGTCTGAAGGTAATATCTATGATGTTATTATTGATAGTGGTAGTACTGATAACCTTGTTGCTGAGGACCTGGTTCATAAACTTGGTTTGAATAGAATGAAGCATCCTTGTCCTTATAGGATTGGCTGGTTACAAGATGTTCATGCTTTGGAAGTAAGAGAAAAATGCTTCATTGATGTTCAAATTGGCCAGTACAAGGATCCTATGTTATGTGATATTATAAAGATGAATAGTTGTGATATATTTCTTGGTAGACCTTGGAAATATGATTGTAGAGCTATTTATGACTATGTCCAGAATGTTTTTACTATTGAGAAGGGTGACATGAAGTTTTCATTGATGCCTTTGATGGATACAATGCTCGGTAGGAGAAGCTTGAGTATTGGTAGTCAAGTTGAGATTGTGGATCCAGAGGAAATGAATGATCAATTTGGAGAAATGACATGTATATTGTCAAGAAAAGACTTGAAAGATAGAGGAAACTGAAGTGGAATAATTTGCAAGTAGAAAAGGTGGAGGATTTGTTTGTGAAGAACTAGTTTGGGATTTATGTTTTGAATCCTGGAAGATGTTCTTCTCACATATGAACATCTTTTGGAACCTAGGGTGTTTGATGCAGGGGCATCCAAGGTTAAGGTAGGGGCATTCTTGTCCTCAATGAAACTACATGGGGTGTTTGTATTTTGGTCGGTGTTACTCGGTTGTAGCCTTGATTGATGGCCTCAATCATTGAAGGAAGCTTGGTCACTGAAGGAAATTGGTAGTCTCTAGCACTTGGTGAAAGTGTTACTCAGTCATGCCTGCGATGCTCGGTCAATATTATCACTCGACGATGCCTGGCATGCTCGGTTAATTCACTATCACTTGGTAGTTCTGGCTTACCGACTGGAGTTCTGTGTAATTTGTTGGGCCAACTTGGTGCATTTATTGTTGGTAGCTATTGTTATAGGCTGACATGCTGAATTAAATGTTTGTATACAATTGTAAGCTGACTTGTATGGCATTTAATTATTTGTTGGGGGGAGTTAATGGTTTCATCCAGCCGACTTGTGGCTGATGACTAGTGCTTATAGGATATTTGGGTAGATGTTTGGGAGATGATGAAGAGAAAGGAGGATCATTAGGATATCATAGAAGTTTATGAATTGGAAGACTTAGTGAATTAGATCTGAGGTTCTGAAAGCTAGAGTTGGTGAAGTTGTGGGAAAGATCTTCCATGATCTTGCAGATCAAATTGTTATCTGATAAGTTTTTTGTAGCAAAGCTAGTGGTTTGCACACCTAGAGACAAGGAGATTTCTTGGAGGCTTGCGAGCTCAAGTTCAGATCTTCCTTAGGGTTTCCATTTTCTTTTGATTGTCTTCAGAGTTGAACTAGTTGAGATTGTATTGGATCTATTTGTGGATCTTGTAGAATTGTTTCTATTTGTAATTGGCCCTAACCTGAAAGGCCTTACAACCAGGCATGTTAATGAAAATTGCTTGAAATAATTATGATGTTATCTATTGTGTTTAGTATTCTACTATGTAATTCTATTAGCTGCAAGGTTTGGACTATCCTTCATTGGTTCCACCATCCTTGGTCTGCATCAGACTAAGAAGATCACTTCCATCTCATTCCATGTCACCTATAGAAGATACACTTTCTCCATCATCGTTGCCAGGGAAGCAAAAAATGAGTTAAATAGCCTAAGTCTAGGAAAATTTTCACTTAGGCACCACAATTATGATCCATGTGGTCATCTCAAGAAAGTGATACCCTAAGGATCTCAAACCCATAAGTTGTAAATAGAGGATTTGTGGGAGGACTGTCAGGACAAATTTGAGGTCTGAAGAAAGAAGTACATGAGGATGTCAATGGGTATGATGGACCATCGGGGTCTTTAGACATTCCCTCCAAAGTATTCAGATGTGGGTCCATTGGAGGACCTTGAGTTCAAAGAAGATGGAATTAATAAGTTGAGCCTCCCTCCAGTAGATTGGGATACTCCAAAGGTTTTGAGTATTGAGGCCATGACGAAGACAATAATTGAGTAAAGCCACACTCATTTTGACAAAGTGTGCCCAAGGAGTGTCTTTCTGGACATGCATCCAAGAGAAGTTGATGTCTTCAGACCCTAAACAAGGAGGCAATATCAGGGCCATGGAAAATAAAAGGTCAACAATTCCTCCCAGCCATCTGGCCCAATAAGTTTTGATGAGGCAATTAGATGAATAGGTGGGGAAATCTTGAAAATTGTAGGAGGCATCAAAGTATGGAATCACCTTTGGCCTTGGAGCTATGCCCTTAGGTTCCCAAATTCCAGGAGTTTCTACATCATCAATGGCTACCCCATTTGGCATGCCATTTATGGAAGAAGGAGATGAGTCAGAAATATCCCTTGTTGAGGCACCCCTCAAGAGGAGAAAAAATAGAAAGCTAGTAGGCCCTCTCTAGACCAAATCTAGGAGCCTGAAGAAGGGGCTAAGGTCCATGAAATCCCCTCTACCCTTGAGACCGACAATACTCTAAAGTATCTACCAAAAATATCTTAGATGGATGTCGATGATTTCTTTCACATTGACAAATAGGGAAGTTTACACCATGTTGTAGAACAAGAAAGAGCAGTTGAAAAGTTTCCAGAACCAAACACATATATTTTTTGGGAGGCCAAGGAAATCAAATAGACATGGAAGAGTTCTCACAAATAAGAAAAAGAGCTCCAATTCCTAGAAGAAGAAGAAAATATTGCAGAAGACACTCACCTCCAGGTTGATGAAACTTCTAAAAAGAAAAGACATGAGGAAACCGTGAAAATGGTGGAAGATGAAAGAATGAAACTAGAGGGAGAACAAGGAAAAGGAGATATCTATATCAGAGGGAAGTCGATGGCCTTTGAGGAAATTGAATCTTTGGGAATAGTCATAACCCCAGAGCCTACCCCTCCATCTCAAGAAGATATTCAATGTACATTACGTAATCAAGCAAGTGAAGTAGAGGCCCCTTCAAAATTCTAGGAGGAGGAATTTCCCATTGAACACAATCCCCCGACCACTCCACCCATAGAACAGACCCCCAAAGATGATACTGGGGTGGATGAAAACACTGAGAATAATCCTGGTAGTAACACCGAAGAAGTGCCTATGGAAGATCTTGAGTGGGTACATATCAGGAATGCTATTCATCCTAAAACCATGTCAGGTGATGATGATGGTCCACCTCAATGGCTAGTTGCATCATGAAGGAGAAAGAGAACTATAGAAATACCTGCTCCCCTATACACCACTAGGAGAGATCCAGATGAGAATGTGGTGGCATCAGTTACTACTCTATTGTAGGACAAGGAAGAATCCAAAGTATCTGCCAGTGATTATATGGTGACAAAGATTCCCTTGGGACAACAAGATCGAAAAGAAGAATTGGATCTCCTTGATGATGCAAGTCAGATCATCCATGAGAGGTAAAAAAATGAGTACCAAAAGAAGAAAGAGCTTCAAGCTTCAGAGTCAAATCTCTAGAGACTCTTGATGGATTTAGCATCCCCACTCTCTTCCACAATGTGGGAGGCCTCTACCTCTAGAATACCTCTCCCACAGGGAAACACGAAGGTGCTTTAGATCATGAAGAATAAATAAATGACAGTGGATAGATAGATATAAGAATAATTAGGGGTAGCTAGGAAGTTTTTGATTGAGTCCCAACCTAAATTATATGAGGCCTATCTTATTAAAGATAAGATTTATAATATCATTTCAACATGGGAATCCCAAGAGGAAAAGTATGAGGAATGGAAAGAGCACCTCGGGGAAATCTTGAACCTAAGGGAAGATAGATTGGCCAAAATAGATATCTTGGTCAATAAGTCATGTTAGTTATTGAAGACCTTGTACTCCAAACTTGTGTTCCAAGTCAAACCAAGAAAGAAATTGGTTAAGGTCTTAGAAGATCACTAGGCCAGAATCTAGGATCCATTGGATCATTTCCTTTCATTCATTTTATAGGTGGCTAGAATGGATCCAATCCACGCAGGTGTCTGCACTCATATGGATTATGTTTTAAATAAGTTCAATGAGCTGACTGGTGCACAATTGCAGACCTGAGGAAATTTTGATATTTCAATTTTAGGGGAGCTCTCCTAGTTGGTGCTCAAAGCCCATGATGCATGGGTGCCTTCAAATTAAAGAGTAAGTTAAAGATGCCAAAGACCATCTCAAAGATGCTACAAGTTGCATGGATTAGCTAAAGGAGGTAGACAAAAGAGGCATGGTGGAAGTGTTGGAGGCCTTCCAAAAGTTCAAAGAGTCATAAATTCTTTGGGTTTTGAGAATTCTCTTCCTACGAACCCACTTCTTTCTCTTCATTATTCTTTGAGTGTGAGCTCCTGGGGTCCAAAATTTTAGACTTCAAAATTTTTGTATTCTTTAAGGTGGTCTAGGTTGATGATTTCTTCAGAGCTGATCAACTATAGTCCAAAGTTCTTTGTCAAAAATACTGTTAGATGTTAGAGGGATATAATATGGTTAAGGGTGATGTAAAAATTATAGAGGATTACACACATCATCTCAAATCCCAAGGTGCCACTCCTACATTTATAACATGATAGATGTGGATACATGGAGCCATCACTACATTTATGGAGTAGGCTTCCCCAGACACCCAAATGAAGCAAGTTGTATTCACACACTTGGTGGTGCTTCCTGAGGACCTTTTTCCTAAATGATTTATTTTTCTTTCTTTTCACTCCCGTATTCTTTACTTTTTCAATATTGTACCATGATGTGATGCCTTTGACAATGTAGGTAGTACTAGCTATAAATATTATATTATATAAGAATAAGTGGGCTCTAGAACCCAAGGTAGATAGTAAGATGTCTATAAATAAGAAGTCCAACGCCTGGCCAAGGGTCATCAAAATTTATGATTTTATTGTCCATGCAATAGTTGTGTTCAACATAGTTATTATTTGTTTTGATCATAGTAGAAGCTCTTAGTAAGTTAATGCTCCCTAGGAGACATAAATGTACCAACTAGTGATGCTAGCCCCTTTTAGCTGATGAAGAAATAAAGATCTCTCCTGGTACCATACTTCAATGTTGTTCATCTCTGATTGAGCGAGTTACTTTCATGTTGTATTCTTCCTTATTTCCTTTGCTCAAAGTTCTATGATAATTAATTGAAGTTCTTTTTCTTTCATTACTAATGTATGCCTTGGTTGATGATTGAACATGCGCTTAGTATAGTTACTAGTTCTATGTTTGAGCATTTTTTATGTTAAGATGTTTATAACATGACTATAAGTAGATGTGTTTGCTAACCCTGATCTATCTTTTTATATTTTTTTATCCTCTGTGTTCAAGATAATGATTACTTGCAAGAAACCTCATCCTTATGGAAAATTATGAAACCCGTGAGTACAAAACAATAGGCCCCTTTAATTTAAAATGGTCATATGTCAAAGTAAACATTTCTTGCATCATCATGATCTGACAACCAAGTGCTTGGAGGCAAGGAGAGATTAAACTCTGAAAAACCTCTTCAGGCAAAGTTGGTCGGTACTCTGGTACTCGGTGACAACTATCTCATTGTTGGTGAGGCTGTCACAAAGTCCCATCAATAGAATCTTGTTCCATTATGGGCCAATAGTGGCCTATTCTCAAGAGTTTATTTGCAAGAGTGAGATCATTGGAATGGGTGCTAGAGATTCCCTTGTGAACCTCTGATATTGTTTTTTGAGCTTCTTCCAACTCTAGATGCTAGAGGAGGGATCCATCAAAGTGATTTAAATAGAGGGTTTCTCTAAGGATCATATAGAAGGATGCATAGAAAATGAAGGTCTTGTGTTGGTTATGGTTTATGTTAGGTGGGATAATATTATCATGAAGGTAACTATATATCTCTTGATACCAGGGGGAAAAAGGACCAATAATAAACACACACTATTTTAGACTCAAGTATTTCTTGTACAGGAACCATGAGATTCTCCATAGGGAACTCAAATCGATGGCTATTCTTAGGAATTGCTATTGAAGACCCAATAGTAGTCATGGCATAAAAAAAATAGGTTTAAAAAAAAAAAAAAGGATCTTCTCAAATTTTATCTCTATGAATTTTTGCTTCAAGTCTTCAAACATGTGTCTATAGGGCATAATGTTTTGTTCCTTCATCTAATATTCATTATTAACCTATTTGATCACTAGTTGGGAGTCACCATAAACTTGTATATTAGTAATTTTCCACTTGAAAATAATAGAAAGTACTATAATTTGAACCACATATTTTACAATGTTGTTGGTGCAATTAAATAATAATTTATAGAATTTTGGTATAAAATCTCCCTATAGAGTGAAAAATAGTATTCCTTCCCCTAATCCATTTTGTATATACTATGGAGAAGATTAAATTTACCAACCTCAATATTGATTAAAGTTTCAAAGGATTAACCATTCCTTGTGTTAGGAATGGGAACACTAAGAGGGGGGGGTGAATCAGTGTTCACTATAATTTATCTTTTTACTTTAACCTTTATACTGAACTTAAATGCTTAAGTATTGAATTAAACATTCACATAAACATGAAACATGAAATCAACACATGACACCAATATGGTTACGGGGAAACCAAAATAGGTAAAAATCCCGGTGGGAATTGACACCCACTAATATTCTGTACTAGTGTTTTGTGATCCTTGTTATAAGATCCTTAACCCTATTAGGAGTTGCTTTACAATACTTTAAGTATAGTAGACCTTGTCAAGGGTTGGACCCTATTAGGAGTCTTTTACAATAGTCCCTTTTAGGGGAGTGGACACACTATCCTAGAGCTCACTTCTCAAGTGGTGAAGGCTACAACCTTATGATCTCAGATACACACTATATTTGCAAGATGAACTATCACTATGACACTACTTGTCAAATTAGTTCCTTTGATGCGCTGATGCTTTGATCTCTTGCAAAGCTCTAATACATCTTATACTATCTTTGCACACTTTTGCTTTGCTTATCACATCTCTATCTCAACTTCCATACTAAATACAATGGGCACATCTTATATATATACCTGCATACAAAATAAACAACTAGGTCGGCCCTTAGACCTATTACATACAACGCTTCCAAATGAATTGGCTTAAGCATGTTTAAAATAAAACATATATACACGTCAGAAATCTAATTGAAATAGGCACATAGCCTTTACATCATTAGGATATAGTCGCAACTCAAAATGATAACTGTTGGCTGCTTACTCTGTTCTTCACTGGCACACACCGGCTGTGCAACTTCAATTGACTGTATCTTTCTCATCCTTTCATATATGATTATGCACTCATAGACTAAGCATGAATATAGTCTAACCAACTTAACTTCTAGGGTGCATACCATAATTCTTCCATACGCATGTGCGCTGATGCTTTGAGCTACAGGGACTCTGTACACTGTCTAGTCTTCAACACTTAATTGATTTCTGATCTTCTTATCAAGTGTGCTGACTCCAAAATACTATATGAATTTGTTGCTATAATGAAAACACTATATCAAGTCATATACATTAGTATAGCCAACTTTCCAACAATCTCCCCCTTTGTCATTAATGGCAACAAAGGAATATGGCCAAGTTGCTAACTGTTCTTGATAGAATTTTTTTTTGTCTTCTATACATATACTTATATCTCCCTATACATATTATGATCCATATTCTATACACAACTCCCCCTTTGAAATTAATGAAAAAGGTGTTTCAAAAACTATATCTACATATACTCATTGAGGGAAAACATCTAGATATGCTATCTTTAGGTTCTGGATCTCCTTCTTCCAAAAAGTGATCAAAGAGTTTACTATCTGGAGATGGGCGCATAATGCATACTGAAGCTTCTCCATGTTCTTCAAGTCTTTGGATGGACCTTGATCATGGGTCATCATGGTGGCATCAATCTCCTTGATATTATGATTAAGAATGTCTAAAGAGGGTGCAAGAGCATTCCTCAACTGAGTCTGTCTAGCTCTTATCTCTGTCATCTCTTTTTCTGCCTCCTCAATTTTATCAATTTGTCCTTGGTAGACATTATTACACATGTTTAAATCTATGGATTTGTCTTTCACTGAAATCTTCACTTTCTTAATCATAGTTTCTGCCTCTTTTATTTTCTTGAAATGAGCATCAGTAATCTTATCTTGATCCATGCATTTTGCAATGATTCTTCTTCCTTGATCTGAAAATTATTTTAGGGATGCTTGACCAGTCTTGAGTGAGCTTAGGTCAAGTGAAAAGTTGTTAACCAATTCATTCAATCTCTTCTTTAGATACTTTTCTTCTACAACTAGGGATGCAAATTCTTCAAGGCTTGAGAAATTGCTTTTGAAATGTGAGATGACTGTACTCAGATCATCAATAGAATGTATCTCTTACACTTTCTTGTCTTCTGGCAATAGATTGTTCAAAATGTTTACTGATTCTACCAAAAGGGGATTCCTCATCACTTGATTTTCTTTGGCTTTCTCCATAGCTAAGATGCTGAACTTAATTAGGTCTTCTTCTCTCCATGAGTCCAAAATGGATGTGTCAGGTGTCAAACTTGACAACAATGTTGTAGAGGGAGTGATGGGAGTGTTGTCCATCACTACTTGTTTCACCTTGGTTGACATTTCATCCTTTTTCTCACTTTATTTTATCTTTTCTTCTTCTTTCTCATCATCAATCAATACTTCTTCTTAATGAGTGGGAGGTGTGTTGTTGCATAACATTTTAGCTTCTTGTGTGCTCACAAAAGCTTCTTCAAACTTATGCAAGTCATTGTCTATGACTGCCATTGCAATCTCTACATTTTCAATGAAGATTGTATCATCTTTTTGTGTATCTGTCATGGGCACAAACTTATCTGCCTTTGATTGAGTTTCTACTGCAGGTGCTAAATCCTGAGAACCTGTAAATGGTATATTGGTGGTCTCTGCTGCTTTGTCTTGCTCACTAGGTGCTTGAGTGATGGGCGTAGACTTAGGTTTCATGTGATGCTCTAAGAATACCTTCTCAAAGGCCCTCTCTATTTCCTTAGTTATCAGCTCATAGTCTTTGTTCATAATGTGTAGTGTTCTCATCTTTGTCCTTAAGTGCAGTTTCACCAAATTCAATAACAATGTCTTTTCTTCAATAGAACATACTGGAAGATTAGAGTCAAGTATTTGTTCCCTGATTCTAAAGTCTTCTTCAGTGGCTTGTCTCTTCAAGGTATCCATAATATCCCATACCTTATCTAGGATAGTTGTCTTCAATTCAAGAATTGTCTTCTTGAACTTTATCATGTGTTTGATCAACATCTCATGAATCTATGACTTATCAATTTCATGATATTTGTCATTAAACTTGGCTATCTGATCTAGCCTTCCTTCTTCTACTACTCTAGTCCTTAACACTTGAAGACTAGGTATGAATCCTACTTCCAGAGGTGGCTGCACATTTTTCAATTTTCTTCTTGTGGCTCTAGCTGAAGGGTGACTTGTGGCGGTTTCTTTTCTCCTCTTGGGCATCTTAGGAGATGCATCTATGGACTCAATATCAACTGTAATAGTGGGTGCAGGACTAATATCATCAATTTGACCCTATTTATCCTTTGGATCATTAGTCTTCTCAATCTTTAGCTTTTTCAACATGGGATCATCAGACTTAGCTTCCATTGTGGATGCGCTCTCAATTTCCAAAGAAATCTTCTCTTCCCTTGCTTTATCTAGGCCTTCTTTTGTTACTCCATGAATTCTAAGTATCTCAGATGTAATCTTAGAGGCTTTCCTCTTAGTTTCTATGCTATTTAGTTTAGCATCTATCTCTCTTGTCTTCTCCTCATAAGTTCCCCATCTTGGCTCTTTAGGGTCAGTAGGAGATGAAAGCAATACTTGAGCATATGATTATAAAACTTGTTCCTCTACTTCATATCCAAGTTTTCACTAATAAAATCTGAAGACTTCTAAATCAGCATGACGAGCTAGGGTTTTTGCAACCAATCAATTGTGCTGCTAATCACTAATAGATCAATCTCCAAGTCTTCACAATAACTTCTAAGGATATTTCTGCTCTTCAATCGCTCTGAATTCAAATGCAATGAGTAATCAAACAACTTTTTGTGTACTTAAAGTGAAAATTTTTCCATTAATGCTTGCTGTGTAAACCAAGCTGTCACTTAAACATTTCCAACTTGAGTTCTGATAACAATCAGTATGTGTGCTCTTGCATGAAGGTTCCTTTATACTCCAAAAGCTTAAGTTCAAAGGCGCATACTCTGAGAGTGAGTATACCAGCCACACAGGGGTCTAGAGCTAAATTAGCTCCCCCTATGACCTTGAGGGCCATTCATCTAGATGTAGAGGTGCATCCACTGTGGATGCATCCAATACATTCTCATCAACTTTGTCCTTCTTTCCTTCTATCCAAATCAAGCTCACATCCTTTGAGGCTTTCAAAAACTTGACTTCTCCTTCAGGATCCAAAACTAGTTCTTCGGCCTTTTTAGGGCTTTCCTAACCTTGCGTCCTTGATCTACAGAACTTTGAGATATGTCCAGCCTTGTTACAAGAGTGACAAATGACTGGAGGTCTTATATTCCTCGGTGCATTGACATGAGTCACCATTTTACATTGTCTTGCTGAGTGACCATTATAGTTACATATCTGGCATGTAACATTCTGAGAACTTCTTACATTTGTCTGATTCTGATTTCTCTGATCATGTTGAATCCTATTCTTCTTACTAGTCTTGCAATTTATAGCTCTATGACCAAATTTATTGCATGAATAACAGTAACCATTAAAAGGTCTTACCTCTGTACAATTCCTTGAAATGTGTCCATGCTTGTTACATGCAAAACAAGTGCATTTTACTTGCTTGTGCTCACTCTTAGGTGGTCCACCATTATCTTTGGTTTTATTTTTGTCTTCTCAGTATCATTAGAGTCTTTTTGTGTATCCTCTCTTGCTCGCATGTTGTCAATCTGATTTTGTGCTTCATTATATCCAATACAACTAGTGTCTCCTTTGGCTCTTCTTGCATACAACTGAGATTCTGTCAAATCAAAACTAGTGTGTAATTTTTCAATATGATTCTTAGCCTCTTTCAATTCAGATTCAAAGCTTTCCTTGTTGTTTCTTATTTCTAAGATTTCCATGTTTGCTTGCCTCAATTCTTCATTTAGTTGAAGGTTCTCTTTGACCTATTCATCATAGACTTCTTGATTGTTAGTCAGCTTATCATCAAACTCTTCAAGTTGTTCTTTTAAGGATTTATTTTCTTCATTCAAATTCTTGACCATTGTCCCTAGATCACTAAAAGAGCATTCTTTCAAATATTTCCTTAGCCTTTTGATGACTAATTGAGCATCACTGACTTTATCCCTTAGTTCTTCAGTTTCTCTTTTAGACTTGTCTAGGTCTTGAAGAGAAGCTTCTAGATTCCTTTTCAAATGTTTCATTTTTGCTTTGTCCATGATCTCCTCAAGTGGTTAAAATTCTTTGCTAAGGACCAGAGCTTTGATACCAATTGTTAGGAATGGGAACACTGAGAGGGGGGGGTGAATCAGTGTTCACTATAATTTATCTTTTTTCTTTAATCTTTTTACTGAACTTAAATGCTTAAGTACTAAATTAAATATTCACATAAACATGAAACATGAAATCAACACATGAAACCAATATGGTTATGGGGAAACCCAAATAGGTTAAAACCTTGGTGGGAATTGACACCCACTAATATTCAGTACTAGTGTTTTGTGATCCTTGTTAGAAGATCCTTAACCCTATTTGGAGTTGCTTTACAATGCTTTAAGTACAGTAGACCTTGTTAAGGGTTAGACCCTGTTAGGAGTCTTTTACAATAGTCCTTGTTAGGGGAGTGGATGCACTATCCTAGAGCTCACTGCTCAAGTGGTGGAGGCTACAACCTTCTGATCTTAGATACACACTATATCTACAGGATGAACTGTCATTGTGACACTTCTTGTCAGATCAGTTCCTTTGATGTGTTGATGCTTTGACCTCTTGCAAAGATCTAATACATCTTATTCTATCTTCACAAAGTTTGTCTCTACTTATCACAACTCTATCTCAACTTCCATACTAAATACAATGGGCGCATCTTATATTTATATGTGCATACAAAATAAACAACTAGGTCAGCCCTTAGACCTATTACATACAATGCTTCCAAATGAATTGGCTTAAGCATGTTTACAATCAAATATATATACATGTCGAAAACCTAATTACAATAGGTGCATGGCCTTTACATCATTAGGATATAGTCGCAACTCAAAATGATAACTATCGGCTGCTTACTCTGTTCTTCATTGGCACACACTGGCTGTGCAACTTCAACTGACTGTATCTTTCTCATCCTTGCATATTTGATTATGTGCTCATGTGTGTGTGAAAATTATACCTGATCTGTAAACACAACACTCAGTAAAACATTAGAGGTTAGTGATAATCAAAATCATGCAAAATTGAAAGCTATCTAACCAAGCGATTTACTGCCTTCTAATAGGTGCGAGATTAATGTTCTCAGACTGTAATCGAGATCAGTGACCTAGACGACACCTAAATGAAGGATTTGAATGCAATTCTAGATATGGAATAAATGCAATTAATCTATATTTTTGATATTTTCTATGCAATAAGAATGATAAAAACTGATATGATATGAATGCTATTGAAAACTGATATGCTATGAATCTAACAATGATATGTAATATGAATGCAAAAATAAGATTGATCTCACAAAGATGTCAATTCGCAAGAGCTTTGATTCTTCAATTCCAATTCTCCAGTGTGATTGTGCAAAACATGAGATGATTTGTGAAGAGCTAAAGCCTTAATTTATAGAAATCCAGGGCTTTGGAGGTGCATGGGAAAAAGCCATAAATCACTCAAATAACTCAACTTGATTTTTGAGTTATTTTTAAATAAAAGATAATTAACTCACAAAAACATGCAAAAGCTAAGCTTTAACTCAAAATAGAGTTTAGCTTTAATTGATAATTGATAGTTGTCTGCTTTTATGATTGTGCATGTTTTATTTATGAATTAATTTAATAATAAAGTGATTTATTTCCAACTTAACTGCTTTTAAAAATAAAACAATTGAGTTATGGGTTAATCAATTATTTAATCAAAATTTTATTAAAAACTATATTATTAAATAATGACAACTTGCTTTAATTAATTAAATAAGAATTTAATCAATTATTCACATGATATTAGATTTATTGTCAAAATTAAATAATACAATTAATAATAGATATAATTAAATTTAATTACACAATTAAGTGGCAAATATTAAATCTAATTAATTAAATATGAAAATATTCAATTAATCAAACTTTAGGATAAATGTGATTTATTGCCAAATAATTATAAAATTAAAGATAATTAAGATAATTAGGAATATTACTAGGAATATTCTCCGATGCAAAATTTAAGATAATCAATTAGATTTGATGATGTTTAGATGTGCCTTAGATTAGGACTTTGATGTCGATTTCATATGATTTGATGATATAGGAGGTTAATGAACTTATAGCCCATTTTTGGGGTATTACAGCTCATAGAATAAGCATGAATATATTCTAACCAACTTAAATTCTAGGGTGCATACCATAATTCTATCATATGCATGTGCGCTGATACTCTGAGCTATAGGAACTCTATGCACTATCCAGTCTTCAACACTTAACCAATTTCTAATCTTCTTATCAAGTGACCTGACTCCAAACTACTATATGACTTTGTTTCCATAATCAAAACACTATATCAAGTCATATACATCAGTATAGACAACTTTCCAACACCTTTTACCATGTCATTTAACTAGGGGAAGATATTTAGAGTAATTTCTAGCTAATAACACAAAATGATATTTTAACTACAAAAAATGAAAGACCAACACTATGAAAATGAAATGTTTAACTCCATGAGTTGACAACCCAAGAAGAACATGCAAGTCAAGGATGAAAATGTGGGTTCAAGAAATTAGTGTGGTGTATGCACATTCTATATATAGAAAAAGCACAGAGGGTGACCATAATTTGAGAAAAATAAGAGAAACTAGCTAAGATGACATAGCATAAAATAAAATGCTAATAAAATATATAAAAGATAAAATTACTCTATAAAAATAATGAATTATTGAAGAGGAGAGAAAATAATAATCTCACGGTGAATGAAAGTTGATGAAGCTAATAATCCACCTTGTTATCGTACACATGTGAACACACAAAGATGAAGAAAATTGTTGGGTAGTTGTTTGGAGACCTGCCTTAGTCAAATACCTATTTTGGTGTTTCTATCTCTATTTTAGTTGATATAGACAAG
The DNA here is from genome assembly GCA_027943335.1 of Chamaecyparis obtusa. Lineage (NCBI taxonomy): Eukaryota > Viridiplantae > Streptophyta > Pinopsida > Cupressales > Cupressaceae > Chamaecyparis > Chamaecyparis obtusa. The sequence goes on along the minus strand of BSBK01007030.1, from coordinate 407,919 downwards.
ATACAATTGTGATAGATAATTGTAAATACAATATAGATAATAAATAAATATAATAATATTGTAATAAATGATCACGAATCTACAATATGCTATGAAAATACAAAGATAGGTGAGATAAGGAGGATCCCTCCAAAGCCACAAAGCTAAAACCCAATTGAATGAAAGTTGAAAAAAAAGAATGATTGAATCCAAGGTATCACAAGTTGTCCCAATGCAAAAAATAAGTTGTGTAGGGGAGCTAAGAACAAGTGAAGAAACTAAAGAATGAATCCTAAAGTGCAGTGAAAGAATGAAGAAGACCAAATAAATATTCAAAATTGAAATATAGTGGCTAAATTTGAAACTAGAATTGGTGGGTGGTGGAATTGGGTGTTACATTGTAAGTTAATAGTTTGGAATGTGTCAATGACACTTTTCACATATCCATATTGATAGGATGAGTGTGTGTTATGTGAACATCTTTGCAACATGCACATGTCTTGGGTTATACAGGCCATGTGGTCAAGACTCTAATAAAGTGGTGGTAAAGTTTAAATGATGGGGTGTGAAGGGTGATGTGTACTTTCATATTTAAAGATAAGGGAAAGACATGGTGTAATAGTAAATTACACAAAGCTATAGATTTTTGGCATTATATTTTCCCCATATTTAGTGAGAATATTATGGTAAGACAATGCAAGATAACGTAGATATAACTTACCTAACTTACATGTGGGGATTTCATTCACATAGGGTTTCCCCAAGTAAGAAAGCCCTAAATTATTGTTAAGCCACATCTATAATGAAACCTATAGACAAGAAAGCTAGATGATAAAGGAAACCTATAGACAAAGACAATTCACAATACACTGGTATGGATGGAATTTTGTGTTATGCAAGATAGCCATATGATATGGTGATTTTGATAGTGCGCCGATGTGAGTAGAAAAATATAGATATACACATGATAGGGAAACTGTAGATGGTGTTTTCATGTAAGTAGCAAAAGCTAGATAGTCACATGGTAGGGTTTTTTAGACATGCATTGACATATGTAAAAATAATCTAGATATGTTTGTGATAGGGTGGATTAGATCATGCCAGTATTCATAGAAAAAGATAGATAGACATACGATAGGGTGAGATTTGATAATGTAGTAGATAATCCCTAACAAAGGAAAATGAGATAGTGGATTGAACCTCACAAAGATAGAAATAAAGATCAGATTTTTTGAAATAATGTGTTTGGGGCAGCCAGGAGATAACTTTTGATATATTACTTCCTATGTTTTCCATGTTTTGAACTTTCAAGTTATAGGAAGTATATGTATTGAATATATGGCTTGTATTTATTTTATCATGTATTTTTGAACTATATAGATTTATATTTAGTTCAAAAAAATCCTCTTCTTTGAACATATATAAATATATATATTTTGTTTTGGATTTTTATAGATATTTAATGTATATACATATACATTAAAAAATCTATCATATATATATATAATTAAAAAAAATAAAAAATTTTAAATGAAAATAAGAAAATTAAAAAAATTTAAAACCTAACATTCCTCATAGACTGTGAGACCACAGTCCACGAGACTGTGAAATCACAGTCTGTGGGACTATGAGACCATAGTCTGTTAGACTATGGAGTCACAGTTTGTAGGACTGTGGTTTCCAAATTTCCCACTCCACAAACAATAAAAAAAATTGTCCGCTGAAATATGAAGCCACCCAAAATTATTATTATTATTATTATTATTTTAAATATTCTTTTCCAATCCACCTTTCAAAGTTTTTTTTGGTTTTTAATAATAAGTTTTAACATTTCTTTTATGCAGGATCTTAGTCCCTGGTCATATGGGTGACTAGGGACTTTGCTAAAAATTTAACCCCCAATCTTTCTAATTGTGGTCATGTGGGACTCTGGGGTTGGCTACTAGAGGCTTATCTTAGTCCATTTACTAAAACAAGCATAAATTTTGCAAATCAACTTGAATTTTGATGATTCAAGAAGTTTTGGAAAGCTACTTCTACCCTGTATATATATTTATAAGCCATTTTTCCATATCCCACTCCAAAAATCAGGTTGACACATTCAAATTCAGCCTTTTGTTTTGAACTTCAAACACTCATATCTTTAGCAAACGAAATCAATTTCAGCCATTTTTTAAAAACAAATTTAAGAAAAATGAAAGGAATATGAATTTCGAGTTAGTTTTAGCTTTAGATCATTTTTTTGGTGTGTTTTAATCATAATCTTTATTTGGTTTGAAAATAAACCTTTCACATTTTAATTTGGGATCTAAAACAAACAAGTGTCTTTTAACCCCAAGGCTACTTACATATTCTCTCCTCTTGCGCCTTCAGGTAAACTTGAGTGCACAAGAAATAAGTTTTATTGTTTTCTTTTTTAGGAGGCTTTCTTGGGGATGTGATCACCCCAAGGGATGACCTTAACTCCCATTTTCTGGTAGAGTATAAATAGTGGGAGGTGAATCAAAGACATGTGTCTTGGAAGTAGAATCTTGTCAATCTTAGCTAAGCCAAAAAGAACTTTATAGCTTTGGGAAGTGAAGGTGTAGATTTGGGTGACCATATCCTCCTGAATATTTGACATTATTCTCTTTCATCTACAAATTTTGGCCTCACGTACCTTGTGTATATCAAAGACATCCTCTAGTTGAGCATGTAAATCCTAGTTGAAACTTGCATAGGGTTGTTGGTGTGTTTGATGTGCTTGAATATCCCCACTTGAAAACAAAAGGGGGCACATCATCCAAATTGAGCCTTAGATATTTTGTATTATGCATAGTTTCATTGTGTGTTTTGCATATTTAAATCTTAAAAGAAAGCCAAAATTAAAAAAATCATAAAATCATAAAAATAAAAAATCCAAAAAAGAATAAAAAAAAAAAAAACTCAAAAATTCAAAACATTTCAGAAATCACAAAAAAAATATTTTTTAAGTCTAGGTGTCCCTCAAGTCAATCTTTCCACATCATCTCCCTATCAACCAAATTCCTCTTCATGATCATCATACCTCTTATCCTAGTCACCCTCTTAATCATCTAAATCAATCCTATAATCTCAATCATCCATAATCATCCTAGTCATCATCTCCTAGTCATCCATAATATTCCAAAACATCCCCTTAATCCAATTCAATCATATACCTTTTCTTAATCATCCTTATTCACCATCCTATTGGATATTTCATGCATATGTTTTGATATTAATGTTTTGTCATTGATGTCAACATATTTCTTTATTCCCTGGTTTGGCCAATTAAGAGTTTTGGTTTGGTATTGATGTAGGAGCATCCTAGGATTCTTGGCAATCCTGTATCAACCAAAAATATGTTTGTCTTTGAAGGTAGATTGTTAGTTTTGATCTTGGTTTGGTGGAGTTCTTGCTTGGTTTGGGAGATTGGTTTCTCAGTTTATGAGGTTACCGGGGTGCTCAGTCTTTGAAGAACGCTTGGTGACTGAAGGTGTCGGTTCACTAACACTCGACAATAACTATGTTCCTCTATCATGCCTGCCATGGTTAGTTGTATGGTGCTCGGTTACTTCTTCTATTGCTCGGTGTTCTTGCTTACCAATTGGTTTGTTTGGTTTTATCAGCTTGGCCAACTGGTGCATTTAATTTGGGTCATGCTCCTCATGTTATGGATTGACCATTGGACATGTGGGGACCTAGATCTAGTGTGTTGCATTCTTCTATGTGGATCTAATGACCGTTTGGGGCCATCTTTGAGAGATTATTTATTTTGTAAGGCTATGTGAGAGCTAATTGATGTTTTAGCATTTAATATTTGTTTGTAAGGGTTAATTGTTTCATCATCCGACTTGTGGCTAGGAATTAGTATTTATAGGATGCTTGGGTAGTTATTTAGGGAGGAGATTGTTGAAAAGAAGGTTAGTAGCCTGCGAGCTTAGGAATAGGAATATTGCTTGGAAGTTGGAGTACAAGTTTAGATCTTTCCTGGGTGCCTACCAATGTGCTATGTGTTATAGACCTGGGCTAGTTGAATGCTGATGTTGTGGAAAAGATATGGATCCTACGAGATGTTGTAGACTGTTACTTGCATTGAAATTGGCTGTAACCGGGAAGGCCTTACAGCTCAGCACATTGCATGTAATCAGTAATTTGATGAATAAAGACTTCTATTTTGTTTTAGATTTGTTATTATTATTGTGTATTTCTATTGCATATTGGTTTGGTTGCAAGGTCGATTAGTCCTTAATTGGATCCATCGAGCTTGACTGCATTAGGTGGTATCAGAGCGAAGTTTGTTCCTGTTTGAGAAAATTATGTTCCTATTGGAGCTGAGTGGACCTTGAATTTTTGTGTCTAGATCTTGATTTAAAGATGCCTCTGAGGAGAAATCATGAGATCTCTAAAGAAGAGGGAGCTACTGGTGAATTCAATATTAATGATTTTAGGGCCTTGCAGAAACAAGTACAAGATCTGCAAGAGGAGTTGAGAAAGAAGAAGCCTACCTTGAAAGAGGATAGTGATGATGAATTTGAGGAAGATCATTTTGAAGAAGTTGATGAAGAATCTAGAGATCTGGAGGAGAACTGAATTTTGAAAGCTACATCTGAGATTGGGAAAAGACCTAAGATTGAAGTTTTTGCATTTGTTGGAAGCCTTAGGCTAGAATAATTGATTGATTGGATCAATGAGATTGATGAATACTTTGATTATGAAGAAATAGAAGATCCTAATAGGGTTAGATTTGCAAAGACTAAGTTGAAAGGTCATGCAAATATCTGGTGGAGAGAAGTTCAGTTGGAAAGAGGTAGAATAGGAAAATAAAAGATCACTAATTGGAACCGAATGGTTGACAAGTTGGAGAAGCAATTCATTCCAGTGGATTATGAATTAGACATGTTTAAGAAGATGCAAGCTTTGAAGAAGACTAAAAAATTAGTACAAGAGTATACCGAGGAGTTTTATAGAATCCTAATTAGGACTGGTCATTCTGAAGCTGATAAAGAAAAGGTTGCTAGGTATGTCTATGGCTTGAGACCTAGTATTCAGGAAGAGTTACTTACTATGCGGATGACAACAATCGGTGATTCTTATCAAATGGCATTGAAGATTGAAGAGAAAATGAATAAGAAGTATGAAGCAAAATAAAATAATAGGAACCAAGGTGGTAAAACTAGTGAGATAGTTTCTGAGAGTAATGTGACAGAGAATCCTAAACCTGATGTGGGATCTAGTAGTGGTCAGGTCACTAAGAATACTGGACAGCGAGGAAAGTGAAAGAATGAGTTTACCAGCACTTGTTATAACTATGGTGAAGCTGGTCATAGAAGTTGGCAGTGTTCTAAGAAAAGGGTTGCACTAACTACTGAAGAAGACATTGAGAATATTCCAAAGAAGGGTGAAACACTTATCACTAGGAGATTGGCTACATGTGTTCATGAATCCATGCAAAGAAGGAATTTGTTTAGAACTAGATGTAAGTGCAAGGATAAGGTATGTAATGTCATAGTTGATGGTGGCAATTCTGAGAACTTTGTTTCAGATGAAATGGTTAGTAAATTGAATTTGGAAAGAAGTAAACATCCTAATCCTTATCAGATTAGTTGGATACAAGATGTGTCTAAGGTTAGAGTTGAAGAACAATGCTTGGTTAAGTATCAGATTGGATCTTACCATGATGAGATATTATGTGATATATTGCCTATGGATTCCTATCATCTGTTGCTCGGTAGACCTTGATAGTTTGACAGAAATGTTTTGTTTGATGGTCATGCTAATACTTATGTGGTTAGGCATGAAGGAGCTTAGCATAAGCTGATACCTTTACAAGAGATAGGGGTTAAGGGATGTGGAGTTATTAGGTGTTGTCCTTATGACAAACCTCAGGAGTAGAAGGTTGATGAACCTATTTCTATTAAGTCTAGTTTGAAGGAGAAGGAGAATGATATCTCTAAAGAGTTTGTTGAGATTAAGAAACAAATGGTTTTACTAGTAGAGATGGTACAATAGATGGTGACATTTGTGACACAAAGAGATGCAGATGATACTGAGTTGGTTGAGGACTCTGGAAGGGATGAACCTTACCAAGGCACTGATGTGATTATTAGTGGTCAGAGTCAGTTGTTATCAGTTGTCAATCGAAGGGGTAAACAAAGTGGAGGATAGAAGGACTTTCTGCATGAGATAGTGAATGAGGTAAAGACTACTTGGGATGAAGGACTAGAAGAGATATGGGTGAAGAACAAATTTGGCATACCTATTCTGATTCCCTGAGGCATTCTTGATTTTCTTATGAGAAAATCTTTCTTACCTGGAGTGTCTGATGCAGGAGCATCCTAGGATTCTTGGAAATCCTATATCAACCAAAAATATGTTTGTCTTTGAAGGTAGATTGTTAGTTTTGATCTTGGTTTGGTGGAGTTCTTGCTCGGTTTGGGAGACTAATTACTTGGTTTATGAGGTTACCGAGGTGCTCGATCTTTGAAGAATGCTCAGTGACTAAAGGTGTCAGTTCACTGGCGCTTAGCAATAATTGTGTTCCTTGGTCATGCTTGTTAGAATAACTAAGAGGGGGGTGAATCAGTTATCCAGTGTCCCAAAACAAAATATATAATCCAAAACAAATTCTTCAACTTCTACTACTCAGTAAACATAAAATACTTTCACTGTCTATACTTTTACCGATTGTCAGTCTAAAACTTATAGTAGTTACTGATCAAATCTAACATGTAATATGCAAAGTATGATAACAAACAAATATCACAATCAACACATAACACAAGAGATTTAATGTGGAAACCTTGTGAAGGGAAAAACCACCTAGGATCGGCAACCCAAAAATGTTCACTCTTCTAAAGTGAGGTTGGTGAAGACCCAACCCTGTTAAAGGTTACAAACACACTATTAGGTGTGACCTTGTTAGAGGATTTTAGACCAGAAGTTATTGTCTAACTAGAAGTCACTCTAGGGTTGACATGATAACAATGTTCACTCTATGAATGAAACATAAAAAAGACTTTCTTAGTCCACTCGGTTAAGAGATTTGACTGTATAAAATGGTTAAATATGCAACAGTAGATGATCTTCCTTGATAAAACTTCAATTGCAGTTTACAGATCAATATTCAGCTCATACAAATCTTTCTAATCAATATATCACTTCAAATTCAATACTATATCAACTTACTGGTCTGTCGTTAATTACTCTTTGTAGCTCGGTAATTGTTCTGCAGTTCGGTTCTCACTAACCAGTATGATCATAATGCATGAAAAATTGTTCACGTGATAATTTTGTAGTATCTTCTTCCTTCGGCATAGTTTCAACAATGAAACCAATGTCTCTTATATAGATGAGTAAATCATTTTCTTTTTGTCCATCAGATTTTACTGCTTAATCTCATTCATTGATTTTGCCACTTTAACCTTCTTCAGCTAATGTGTTAGTAACACATTTCAATATAATCCATTAGATCTTCCTTGAATTATGTTAGCTGTCGATCTTCATAACAAACCTTATCTATTACCTAGATTTCATACACTTTCCAGGTCATCAATTTATCGGCTAAACTAATCATTTAATTCCTTTCTGTTCTTGCTCAGTTAACAAAGAAATGTGTTGGTGAATACAAGCTTAGTTAACACTGCACTTAGTATACACTACACTTTGTCGGTGTATACTAGAATGCTTCATTTACTGACAACACTACTTTGTGTCTTTCAACTCTATTCTTCATCATAGATGAATGCAACATAATAAAGTCAATATCATCAAGTCATAGACTCATCAACAAGTTACTTAGTATATTCCTTATCTTCATCTGACATATACATCTTCCTCATGTAGATACTTTTGTTCTTCATTTCTTTCACCTTTCTTCAGATGTTTCAGTATAGTTACTTACAAGATAAGTACTGTCAAGCTAGTTGACATCAATGAAAATATAATACTAATTTAATCATCTTGCATATCTAATCAACAACTTCTCAGTGATCTTTAATCACAAATTCTTCATTCAGGTTCTAAATCAGTTGTAGTTCATCAATCTCTCCCTTGGCATTGATGGCAACTCAAGTAGTATGAAGCGTACCATACACATACCAAACATGTGTTCTACAACTCTGTGAACAAATGTTGTGCAAGATCTCCCTAGCTTAATATGTTTAATCACTACATTACTAAACAACATTATAAAATATAGCTTTGTCATTCTGTTATATGATCTTTTCAGCTCTTAGGTTCCTGCTTCTATTCTTTGTAACTGTTCTTCAATGTTCTATTTCTTTTAGATTATCTCTCCCTTAGGTAGTTCTCATCGGTGCATGTTTACCTTTTCTTTCATATTATTTATCTCTCCCTTTGATAGTAATGCCAAAGAAACAAATAAATAATCAACTCTTTAGTAGCCAAGTAACTCTCTGGTGTCCAATACAGTCTCTGTATCTCTGTATACTGATATCACAATCTATTTCAATTCTTCAAACTTAATCACAACCTTGAACATTATTGATGAAGGGTGCTCCCCTTAATACCACAAACACATAACAGAAAAAGAGAAACAACAACAATAATATGCAAGAACAGAAAAATTGGCTTCTTATTATCTCCACAAATGTGGAATTAAAAACTTTCAGAATTATAATATGCAAAGCCACATGGGTATTCCCTTACAATATTCTATAGGACAAAGCCTTGAACTATTACCCAGAACTATTCTGAACTGCCTAAGACAATAATACAGCCTTCCTTATATAGGCAATTATCCACCACCTGGGAAGGTTCCAGAATTTTAGCCAATAAGACCGACCAAACTTAGAATTATTTTATTTTATATTTTATTACATCATAGTCGGCTCAAAATAACCTTTGAAACCCGAACAAAAATTTTGAAGAAAATTATTTTTCGCCATTTCAGGTGGCCCAACTTCCGAAGACCATAAGTCATCACCAGTTGACCCGATTGGCTATTATAACCCTATTTTGGAAATGTCACGAAGCACTCTACAGGCTTGACTCACGCAAGCACCCGTCACCCAAATTTTTGACCTCATCTAGGGCCCCTAAAGCCTTCAAAACTGAGTTCAAAGTTTCTGTACCCTGCTACCAATACCGAAAATCTTCAATATCTTCCAATATACACTTGATCTGGCAATGAAACTTTACTGGCAGACTTACATGACCAAAATGAACCTCCAAGAAAGAAATCAAATCATTCTGAGCACATGTAAAAATTACCAAAAATAGTAACTTTCCATAAATAGCAGCTCTGCACAAAATAGCCCTTATTGAATATAAAAATAGAAATATTTTTGGGTGATGCAAGATTGCTCTTACACCCAGGATGCTCCTGCATCAGACACCTAGGGTAATTTGAGAAGTGACCCTGTCATGACTTAGGTGTGCAGAGGAAAACCAAGATGGTTAACCTCCTCCTTTGTTAGCCACGATGAATCTTCTACAGGTCATCCTTTCCATTTGACCAAATACTCTTCATATGTCCTATTCCTTGTGCTTCTACTAACACGACTGTCTAGTATGTCTTTGATCTCCTTCGTGTCTGAACTAGTTGCTGGAATACTCCACTGTGCTGCTGTGATCTCATCTTCAACACCTCCTTCATGATACTCTCTCAGATCTAAAATGTTAAACACTGGTGAAATATTTAGCTCACTAGGCAATTCTACCTCATATGCATTTCTTAAATCATGCTTCTTCAATATCTTACATGGTCCAAACTTCTTCATTTTCAACTTGTTATATGTACCAACTGGAAACCGCTCCTTCTGCAAATGAACCATGACTTCATCACCAACCTGAAATTCCTTATACCTCCTTTTCTCATCTGCCTTAGCCTTATATTGTGCATTCATCTTGGTAATATGCTTCCTCACCTCCCCATAGATGTTCTTCAAATGTTCTGCAAAATTCTCAACCTCAGCACTACTTATTTCTCCTTTATCTATCTTTCTCAACTCAGATGTATTTCTTGGACTACTTCCATATATAATCTGGAATGGTGATTTACCAGTGCTCCTGTTGACAGAATTATTGTATGCAAATTCTGCCTGTGGTAAAATCAAATCCCATCCTGTTGGCTTATCCCAAACCAAACATCTCAGTAGATTTCCCAAACTCCTATTCACCACCTCTGTCTGTCCATCAGTCTGTGGGTGATGTGATGAACTGAACTTCAAATCTATCTTAAACTTCTTCCACAATGTTTGCCAGAAATATCTAACAAACTTAGTGTCTCGATCTGAAACTATGGTCTTTGGCAAACCATGAAGTCTCACTACTTCTCTGAAAAACAATTCTCCTCCATGAACAGCATCATTAGTCTTCTTGCAGGGAATGAAATGTGTCATCTTTGAAAATCTGTCAACTACTACAAAAATTGAATCATGTCCCCACTGTGTCCTCGGTAAACCAAGAACAAAGTCCATATTGATATCCTCCCAAGGCTTCTCTGGTATAGGCAATGGCTGGTACAACCCTGTATTCTACTTCACTCCTTTCGCCATTTGACATACTCTGCAACTCTGTACAAACTTCTTCACATCTTGCTGCAACTGTGGCCAATAATAATTCTCACTAACCAAACCAAGGGTTTTATCACGACCAAAATGTTTAGCCAATCCTCCGCTATGCTTCTCCTTGATGAGATTCTCCCTCATAGAACTTCGTGGAATGCACAACTGACTCCCTCTGAATAGCATATCATCCTGGATGATGAAATCTAACCATTTCATCCTGTCTAGAGTAACAGGTTCTGTACAAGCTTTCCAAGCTTCACCAAAATCAGGATCCTTTGGATACAAATTCTTGAGTTTCTTGAACCCAACCACTTCAATCTACATTTCTATCAGCAATAGTTGCCTTCTACTAAGAGCATCTGCAACCCTATTAGACTTTCCACTCCTGTGTTTCAAAACAAATGTATAACTCTGCAAAAACTCAACCCATTTCAAATACCTCTGATTCAACATTCCTTGACTATTAAAATATTGCAAAGCTTGACGATCAGTATACAAAAAAAACTCCTTAGGAAGTAGATAATGTCTCCACTTCTTTAATGCTTGAACTTTAGCATAAAATTTCTGATCATAAACAGAATATTTCCTCTTGGCATCATTTAACTTCTCATTGAAATAAGTAACAAGTTTACCTTCTTGGCTCATAACAACTCCTATTGCAGTACCACTAGCATCACAATCTACTTGAAACACCTTATTAAAATTTGGAAGTGCTAAAACAGGTTCTTCTGTAACTTTTTGTTTCAACAATTGAAAACTCTTTTCTACCCCATTAGTCCACTTAAACTCTTTTCTATCCCCTCTCATTGTTTCAGTCAAGGGTCCACAAATACTGCTAAAATTTCTGATAAACTTTCTGTAAAAGCTAGCTAGACTATGAAAAGATCTTACCTCAGTAGCACTCCTTGGAGTAGGCCATTCAAGGATAGCCTGTACCTTCTCTGGGTCCATTTTTAGAGCTTCTCCTGAAACTACAAACCCCAAATACACCAACTCTTTATTCACAAAACTGCACTTCTTTAAATTAATCAGTAATTTTTCTTCTCTCAACTTCTCAAATACCATACGAATATGCATCATATGCTCATCCAATGTCTTACTAAAGATCAAAATATCATCTAGGTAAACAATGACAAACTTACCCAGAAATTCTTTCAGAACCTCGTTCATGAGCCGCATGATAGTGCTCGGTGCATTGGTTAGCCCAAAAGACATGACTAACCACTCATATAGTCCTTCTTTTGTCTTGAAGGTAGTCTTCCATTCATCTCCTTCTCTGATCTGAATCTGATGATATCCACTCTTCAGATCTATCTTTGAGAAATACACAGCTCCACTCAAACAGTCCATAATATCATCCATTCGTGGCAATGAAAACTTATACTTGATTGTGATCTTGTTTATTGCCCTAGAATCTCTACACATCCTCCATTCTCCATTCTTCTTTGGTGCTAATATCGCTGGTACAGCACAGGGACTCAAACTCTCACAGATCAATCCTTTTTGTAACAGTTCATGTACTTGTCTGTTCAACTCCTCACTTTCTACAGGTGTCATTCTGTGTGCTGCCTTATTCGACAAACTCGCTCTTGGGATCAAGTCCATCTAATGACTGATCTTCCTGACTGGTGGTAATCCATCAGGCATGTTATCGGATACAATATCCTGAATCTCATTCAACAAATCTACAACATCTATAGGAACATCTTCTACTTCCTCTTTACCAGCTTTTGGAATTAAAGCGAAACATACATGCTCATGCCTCATACCATCTAGAAAATTTCTTCCATAAAAAAAAGTTATCCTTGCATTACCACATACCTTTTCTTCAGTCCCCTTTAATGGTTTTAGCTTATGTCACACTCCATCCTTTGTCAGGGAATAGGTATTCACACGACCATCATGTACAACACATTTGTCAAACTGCAATGGTCTACCCAACAACATATGACATGCATCTATAGATATGATATCACACAATACCTCATCTTGGTATCCGCCAATCTTGAACTTCACTAGGCATTGTTTCTGTCTCTTGAGCTTCAACTTTGTCACCATCTCTTCTGACACCAAATTGTCAGTGCTTCCACTATCAATAATCACATCACAACATTTACCTTCACAGTTGCACCTGGTGCGAAATAGGCTCCTCCTTTGCTCAGGTTCATTCTCACCACTCAACAGGACTCTTCTGTTAATCAACGTTTCTCCTTTTTCAGCATCTTCAGAATTTGGTGATCTGACATATTCATCTACATGTGCAACTCTGGCCTGGCCTTCATTTCTCCTATCTATTCTGCCTTGGTGCTAAGGACATTCAAATGCCCTATGACCTTCTTCTCCACAGTGAAAACATGTTCCACGGAAGCCACCTCTTCCAGATCCTTGTCCTCTTCCTCTTCCTCTCTGATCTCTATTATTCTGATCCTAGAAGCGATTGGAATTATTTCCTCGCTGATTTTGACTGCTACTGGCCTCATCCTTCTTTTTTGGATCTTCATTTCATCCACCATATGACCGTCCACCGTGACCTCTTCCATTTTTTCTACTCTCGAACTTCTTGTTCAGCTTTTCCTCTACTTTTAGGGCAAATTGGTATGCCTCCTCAATACAGTTCATTTGAACTAGATTCAACTCCTCCTAAATGCTTGGCCTTAACCCATTAAAGTATCGGGCAACTTTCTCCTTATCAGCTTCGACATGGCCTATTCTGATGAGGAGTCGATAGAACTCCTCTGTATACTCCTGAGTAGATTTTCCTGCTTGCTTCAAACTTTGCATTTTCTTCAGTAGGTCAAGCTCATAATCAACAGGAATGAACTGTCGCTTCAATTTATCCACCATCCGATCTCATCTTGTGATTTTATCTTTCCCTCTTCTATTTCACTCCAATTGAATTTCTTGCCACCAGATCTTCGCATGACCTTTAAGTCTGGCCTTCGCAAATTTGACCCTATCAGGATCCTCAACATATTCATACTCAAAATACTTCTCACATTCATTGATCCAGTCGATCAATTCCTCTAGGTTAAGATTTTCAGAAAATGTGGGAACCTCAATCTTAGGTCTTTTACCAATTTTGGAAATCGCCCGAAAAAGTCTTTCTTCCTCCTGGTTCACAATTTCAGCTTCTCCTTCTTGATATTCTTCTTCGGCTTCATCCTCGCTTTCATCTCTAACATTAAGATTCATTCCTCTGCGAATCTCTTCTTGCAATGCTCCCACTTGTCTCTGCAGCTCTCTAACCTCAGATGTTACAACACCAGCTCTTCCGCCACGTTCCCTTCGTGGAGACATTTTTGCGATGTGCACTGAAACCCTAGCCACGGTCTTGGTGCAAACTGCCTCACAGTCGGTGATCTATTTACACACTCAAGAAAACCTAGCTCTGATACCACTTGATGAAGGGTGCTCCCCTTAATACCACAAACACATAACAGAAAAAGAGAAATAACAATAATAATATGCAAGAACAGAAAAATTGGCTTCTTATTATCTCCACAAATGTGGAATTACAAACTTTCAAAATTATAATATGCAAAGTCACATGGGCATTCCCTTACAATATTCTGTAGGACAAAGCCTCGAACTATTACCCAAAACTATTCTGAACTGCCTAAGACAATAATACAGCCTTCCTTATATAGGCAATTATCCACCGCCTGGGAAGGTTCCAGAATTTTAGCCAATAAGGCCGACCAAACTTAGAATTATTTTATTTTACATTTTATTACATCATAGTCGGCTCAAGATAACCTTTGAAACCCGAACAAAAATTTTAAAGAAAATTATTTTTTGCCATTTTAGGTGGCCCAACTTCCAAAGATCATAAGTCATCACCAGTTGACCTGATCGGCTATTATAACCCCATTTCAGAAATGCCATGAAGTGCTCTACAGGCTTGACCCACGTAAGCACCCATCACCCAAATTTTTGACCTCATCCGGGGCCTCTAAAGCCTTCAAAACTGAGTTCAAACTTTCTGTACCCTACTGCCACTACCAAAAATCTTCAATATCTTCCAATATACACTTGATCTGGCAATAAAACTTTACTGGCAGACTTACATGACCAAAATGAACCTCCAAGAAAGAAATCAGATCATTCTGAGCACATGCAAAAATTACCAAAAATAGTAACTTTCCATAAATAGCAGCTCTGCACAAAATAGCCCTTATTGAATATAAAAATAGAAATATTTTTGGGTGATGCAAGATTGCTCTTACACCCAGGATGCTCCTACATCAAACACCCAGGGTCATTTGAGAAGTGACCCTGTCACGACTCAGGTGTGTAGAGGAAAATCAAGACGGTTAACCTCCTCTTTTGTTAGCCACGATGAATCTTCTACAGGTTGTCCTTTCCATTTGACCAAATACTCTTCATATGTCTTATTCCTTGTGCTTCTACCAACATGACTGTCCAGTATGTCTTCGATCTCCTTAGTGTCTGAACTAGTTGTTGGAATACTCCACTGTGCTGCTGTGATCTCATCTTCAACACCTCCTTCATGATACTCTGTCAGATCTGAAATATTAAACACTAGTGAAATATTTAGCTCACTAGGCAATTCTACCTCATATGCATTTCCTGAATCATGCTTCTTCAATATCTTACATGGTCCAAACTTCTTCATTTTCAACTTGTTATATGTACCAACTGGAAACCGCTCCTTCCGCAAATGAACCATGAATTCATCACCAACCTAAAATTTCTTATACCTCCTTTTCTCATCTGCCTTAGCCTTATATTGTGCGTTCATCTTGGTAATATGCTTCCTCACTCCCCATGGATGTTCTTCAAATGTTCTACAAAATCTTCAGCCTCAGCACTACTTATTTCTCCTTTATCTATCTTTCTCAACTCAGATGCATTTCTTGGACTACTTCCATATATAATCTGGAATGGTGATTTACCAGTGCTCCTATTGACATAATTATTGTATGCAAATTCTGCCTGTGGTAAAATCAAATCCCATCCTGTTGGCTTATCCCCAACTAAACATCTCAGCAAATTTTTGAAACTCCTATTCACCACCTCTGTCTGTCCATCAGTCTGTGGGTGATGTGATGAATTGAACTTCAAATCTGTCTTCAACTTCTTCCACAATGTTCACCAGAAATATCCAACAAACTTAGTGTCCCGATCTGAAACTATGATCTTTGGCAAACCATGAAGTCTCACTACTTCTCTGAAAAATAATTCTGCTACATGAATAGCATCATTAGTCTTCTTGCAGGGAATGAAATGTGTCATCTTTGAAAATCTGTTAACTACTACAAAAATTGAATCATTTCCCCGCTATGTCCTCGGTTAACCAAGAACAAAGTCCATACTGATATCCTCCCAAGGCTTCTCTGGTATAGGCAATGGCTGGTACAACCCTATATTCTGCTTCACTCCTTTCGCCATTTGACATACTCTGCAACTCTGTACAAACTTCTTCACATCTTGCTACAACTGTGGCCAATAATAATTCTCACTAACCAAACCAAAGGTTTTATAACGACCAAAATATCCAGCCAATCCTCCACTATGCTTCTCCTTGATGAGATTCTCCCTCATAGAACTTCGTGCAATGCACAACTGACTCCCTCTGAATAGCATATCATCTTGGATGATGAAATCCATCAATTTTATCCTGTCTAAAATAACAAGTTCTGTACAAGCTTTCCAAGCTTCACCAAAATCAAGATCGTCTGAATAAAAATTCTTGAGTTCCTTGAACCCAACCACTTCAATCTACATTTCTATCAGCAATAGTTGCCTTCTGCTAAGAGCATCTGCAACCCTATTAGACTTTCCACTCCTGTGTTTCAAAACAAATGTATAACTCTACAAAAACTCAACCCATTTCAAATGCCTCTGATTCAACTTTCCTTGACTATTCAAATATTGCAAAGCTTGATGATCAGTATACAAAACAAACTCCTTAGGAAGTAGATAATGTCTCCACTTCTTTAATGCTTGAACTATAGCATAAAATTCCTGATCATAAACAGAATATTTCCTCTTGGCATCATTTAACTTCTCACTAAAATAAGCAACAGGATTACCTTCTTGGCTCATAATAGCTCCTATTGCAGTACCACTAGCATCACAATCTACATGAAACACCTTATTAAAATCTGGAAGTGCTAAAACAAGTTCTTCTGTAACTTTTTGTTTCAACAATTGAAAACTCTTTTCTGCCCCATTAGTCCACTTAAACTCTTTTCTATCCCCTCTCATTGTTTCAGTTAAGGGTCCACAAATACTGCTAAAATTTCTGTAAAAGCTAGTTGGACCATAAAAAGATCTTACCTCAGTAGCACTCCTTGGAGTAGGCCATTCAAGGATAGCCTGTACTTTCTCTGGGTCCATTTTTAGACCTCTTGAAACTACAAACCCCAAATACACCAACTCTTTCTTCACAAAACTACACTTCAAATTAATCAGCAATTTCTCTTCTCTCAACTTCTCAAATACCATACGAATATGCATCATATGTTCATCCAATGTCTTACTAAAGATCAAAATATCATCTAGGTAAACAATGACAAACTTACCCAGAAATTCTTTCAGAACCTCATTCATGAGCCGCATGAAAGTGCTCGGTGCATTGGTTAGCCCAAAAGGCATGACTAACCACTCATATAGTCCTTCCTTTGTCTTGAAGGTAGTCTTCCATTCATCTCCTTCTCTGATCCAAATCTGATGATATCCACTCTTTAGATCTATCTTTGAGAAATACACAACTCCACTCAAACAGTCCATAATATCATCTATTCATAGCAATGGAAACCTGTACTTGATTGTGATCTTGTTTATTGCCCTAGAATCTGTACACATCCTCCATTCTCCATTCTTCTTTGGTGCTAATACCGCTGGTATAGCATAAGGACTCAGACTCTCAGGGATCAATCCTTTCTATAGTAGTTCATGTACTTGTCTGTTCAACTCCTCACTTTCTACAGGTGTCATTCTGTGTGCTGCCTTATTCGCAAAACTCGCTCCTGGGATCAAGTCCATCTGATGACTGATCTTTCTGACTGGTGGTAATCCATCAGGCATGTTATCAGATGCAATATCCTGAAACTGATTCAACAAAGCTGTAACTTCTACAGGAACATCTTCTACTTCCTCTTTACTAGCTTTTGGAATTAAAGCAAAACATACATGCTCATGCCTCATACCATCTAAGAAATTTCTTTCATCAAAAAAATTTATCCTTGCATTACCACATACCTTTTCTTCAGTCTCCTTCAATAGTTTTAGCTTATGTCACACTCCATCCTTTGTCAGAGAATAGATATTCGCATGACCATCATGTATAGCACATCTGTCAAACTGCCATGGTCTACCAAACAACATATGACATGCATCTATAGATATGATATGACATAATACCTCATCTTGGTATCCGCCAATCTTGAACTTCACTAGGCATTGTTCATTGACCATGACCTTGTGGTCATCCTGTACCCAGGCAATTCGATATGGATGTGGGTGTTTCTGTCTCTTGAGCTTCAACTTTGTCACCATCTCTTCTGACACCAAATTGTCAGTGCTTCCACTATCAATAATCACATCACAACATTTACCTTCACACTTGCACGTGGTACGAAACAGACTCCTCCTTTGCTCGGGTTCATTCTCACCACTCAACAGGACTCTTCTGTTAATCAACGTTTCTCCTCTTTTAGCATCTTTAAAATTTGATGATCTGACATCTTCATCTACATGTGCAACTCTGGCCTAGACTTCATTTCTCCTATCCTTTCTGCCTTGGCATTGAGGACATTCAAATGCCCTATGACCTTCTTCTCCACAGTGAAAACATGTTCCATGGAAGCCACCTCTTCCAGATCCTTTTCCTCTTCCTCTTCCTCTCTGATATCTATTATTCTGATCTTGGAAGTGATTGAAATTATTTCTTCACTGATTTTGACTACTACTGGCCTCATCCTTCTTTTTCAGAACTTCATTTCGGCCACCATATGACCGTCCACCGCGACCTCTTCCGTTTTGTCTGCTCTCGAACTTCTTGTTCAGCTTTTCCTCTACTTTTAAGGCAAATTGGTATGCCTCCTCAATACTGTTCATTTGAACCAGATTCAACTCCTCTTGAATGCTTGGCCTTAATCCATTAAGGTATCAGGCAACTTTCTCCTTATCAGCTTTGGCATGGCCTATTCTGATGAGGAGTCGATAGAACTCCTCTGTATACTCCTGAATAGATTTTCCTGCTTGCTTCAAATTTTACATTTTCTTCAGTATGTCAAGCTCATAATCAACAGGAATGAACTGTCGCTTCAATTTATCCACCATCCGGTCCCATCTTGTGATTTTATCTTTCCCTCTTCTATTTCGCTCCAATTGAATTTCTTGCCACTAGATCTTCACATGACCTTTCAGTTTGGCCTTCGCAAATTTGACCCTATCAGGATCCTCAACATCTTCATACTCAAAATACTCCTCACATTCATTGATCCAGTCGATCAATTCCTCTAGGTTAAAATTTCCAAAAAATGTGGGAACCTCAATCTTAGGTCTTTTCCCAATCTTGGAAATCACCCGAAAAAAACTTTCTTCCTCCTGGTTCACAATTTCAGCTTCTCCTTCTTGATATTCTTCTTTAGCTTCATTCTCTCTTTCATCTCTGACATTAAGATTCATTCCTCTGCGAATCTCTTCTTGCAATGCTCGCACTTGTCTCTGTAGCTCTTTAACCTCAGGTGTTACAACACCAGCTCTTCCGCCACGTTCCCTTTGTGGAGGCATTTTCATGATGTGCGCTGAAACCCTAGCCATGGTCCTGGTGCAAATTGCCTCACAGTCGGTGATCTGTTTAAACACTCAAGAAAACTTGGCTCTGATACCACTTGATGAAGGGTGCACACCTTAATACCACAAACATATAACAGAAAAAGAGAAACAACAACAATAATATGCAAGAACAGAAAAATTGGCTTCTTATTATCTCCACAAATGTGGAATTACAAACTTTCAGAATTATAATATGCAAAGCCACATGGGCATTCCCTTACAATATTCTGTAGGACAAAGCCTCGAACTATTACCCAGAACTATTCCGAACTGCCTAAGAGAATAATACAGCCTTCCTTATATAGACAATTATCCACTGCCTGGGAAGGTTCCAAAATTTTAGCCAATAAGGCCGACCAAACTTAGAATTATTTTATTTTACATTTTATTACATCATACTCAGTTCAAGATAACCTTTGAAACTCGAACAGAAATTTTGAAGAAAATTATTTTTTGCCATTTCAGGTGGCCCAACTTCCGAAGACCATAAGTCATCACCAGTTGACCTGATCGGCTATTATAACCCCATTTCAGAAATGTCACGAAGCGCTCTACAGGCTTGACCCACGCAAGCGCCCGTCACCCAAATTTTTGACCTCATCCGGGGCTTCTAAAGCCTTCAAAACTGAGTTCAAAGTTGCTGTACCCTGCTGCCAATATCAAAAGTCTTTAATATCTTCCAATATACACTTGATCTGGCAATGAAACTTTATTGGCAGACTTACATGACCAAAATGAACCTCCAAGAAAGAAATCAGATCATTCTGAGCACATGCAAAAATTACCCAAAATAGTAACTTTCCATAAATAGCAGCTCTGCACAAAATAGCCCTTATTGAATATAAAAATAGAAATATTTTTGGGTGATGCAAGATTCCTCTTACACCCAGGATGCTCCTACATCAGACACCTAGGGTAATTTGAGAAGTGACCCTGTCACGACTCAGGTGTGCAGAGGAAAACTAAGACGGTTAACCTCCTCCTTTGTTAGCCACGATGAATCTTCTACAGGTCATCCTTTCCATTTGACCAAATACTCTTCATATGTCTTATTACTTGTGCTTCTACCAACACGATTGTCCAGTATGTCTTCG
Organism: Chamaecyparis obtusa; assembly: GCA_027943335.1. Taxonomy (NCBI): domain Eukaryota; kingdom Viridiplantae; phylum Streptophyta; class Pinopsida; order Cupressales; family Cupressaceae; genus Chamaecyparis; species Chamaecyparis obtusa. The sequence goes on along the minus strand of BSBK01007030.1, from coordinate 387,506 downwards.
ATCTCCTTAGTGTTTGAACTAGTTGCTGGAATACTCCACGGTGCTACTGTGATCTCATCTTCAACACCTCCTTCATGATACTCTGTCAGATCTGAAATGTTAAACACTGGTGAAATATTCAGCTCACTAGGCAATTCTACCTCATATGCATTTCCTAAATCATGCTTCTTCAATATATTACATGGTCCAAACTTATTCATTTTCAACTTGTTATATGTACCAACTGGAAACCGCTCCTTCCGCAAATGAACCATGACTTCATCACCAACCTGAAATTCTTTATACCTCCTTTTCTCATCTACCTTAGCCTTATATTGTGCATTAATCTTGGTAATATGCTTCCTCACCTCCCTATGGATGTTCTTCAAATGTTCTGCAAAATCTTCAGCCTCAGCACTACTTATTTCTCCTTTATCTATCTTTCTCAACTCAGATGCATTTCTTGGACTACTTCCATATATAATCTGGAATGGTGATTTACCAGTGCTCCTATTGACATAATTATTGTATGCAAATTCTGCCTGTGGTAAAATCAAATCCCATCTTGTTGGCTTATCCCCAACCAAACATCTCAGCAGATTTTCCAAACTCCTATTCACCACCTCTGTCTGTCCATCAGTCTGTGGGTGATGTGATGAACTGAACTTCAAATCTATCTTCAACTTCTTCCACAATGTTCACCAGAAATATCCAACAAACTTAGTGTCCCGATCTGAAACTATGGTCTTTGGCAAACCATGAAGTCTCAGTACTTCTCTGAAAAAAAATTCTGCTACATGAACAACATCATTAGTCTTCTTGCAGGGAATGAAATGTGTCATCTTCAAAAATTTGTCAACTACTACAAAAATTGAATCATGTCCCCGCTGTGTCCTCGGTAAACCAAGAACAAAGTCCATACTAATATCCTCCCAAGGCTTCTCTGGTATAGGCAATGGCTGGTACAACCCTGTATTCTGCTTCACTCCTTTCACCATTTGACATACTCTGCAACTCTGTACAAACTTCTTCACATCTTGCTGCAACTGTGGCCAATAATAATTTTCACTAACCAAACCAAGGGTTTTATCACGACCAAAATGTCCAGCCAATCCTTCGCTATGCTTCTCCTTGATGAGATTCTCCCTCATAGAACTTTGTGGAATGTACAACTGACTCCCTCTGAATAGCATATCATCCTAGATGATGAAATCCAACCATTTCATCCTATTTAGAGTAACAGGTTCTGTACAAGCTTTCCAAACTTCACCAAAATCATGATCCTCTGGATACAAATTCTTGAGTTCCTTGAACCCAACCACTTCATCTGCATTTCTATCAGCAATTGTTGCCTTCTGCTAAGAGCATCTGCAACCCTATTAGACTTTCCACTCCTATGTTTCAAAACAAATGTATAACTCTCCAAAAACTCAACCCATTTCAAATGCCTCTGATTCAACTTTCCTTGACTATTCAAATATTGCAAAGCTTGATGATCAGTATACAAAACAAACTCCTTAGGAAGTAGATAATTTCTCCACTTCTTTAATGCCTGAACTATAGCATAAAATTTCTGATCATAAACAGAATATTTCCTCTTGGCATCATTTAACTTCTCACTGAAATAAGCAACAGGTTTACCTTCTTGGCTCATAACAGCTCCTATTGCAGTACCATTAGCATCACAATCTACTTGAAACACCTTATTAAAATCTGTAAGTGCTAAAACAAGTTCTTCTGTAACTTTTTGTTTCAACAATTGAAAACTCTTTTCTACCCCATTAGTCCACTTAAACTCTTTTCTATCCCCTCTCATTGTTTCAGTCAAGGGACCACAAATACTGCTAAATTTTTTGATAAACTTTCTGTAAAAGTTAGCTAGACCATGAAAAGATCTTACCTTAGTAGCACTCCTTGGAGTAGGCCATTCAAGGATAGCCTGTACCTTTTTTGGGTCTATTTTTATACCTTCTCCTGAAACTATAAACCCCAAATACACCAACTCTTTCTTCACAAAACTACACTTCAAATTAATCAGCAATTTCTCTTCTCTCTACTTCTCAAATACCATACGAATATGCATCATATGCTAATCCAATGTCTTACTAAAGATCAAAATATGATCTAGGTAAATAATGACAAAATTACCTAGAAATTCTTTCAGAACCTCGTTCATGAGCCGCATGAAAGTGCTTGGTGCATTGGTTAGCCCAAAAGGCATGACTAACCACTCATATAGTCCTTCCTTTGTCTTGAAGGTAGTCTTCCATTCATCTTTTTCTCTGATCCGAATTTGATGATATCCACTCTTCAGATCTATCTTTGAGAAATATACAGCTCCACTCAAACAGTCCATAATATCATCCATTCGTGGCAATGGAAACCTGTACTTGATTGTGATCTTGTTTATTACCCTGGAATCTGTACACATCCTCCATTCTCCATTCTTCTTTGGTGCTAATACCACTGGTACAACACAGAGACTCAGACTCTCATCGATCAATCCTTTCTGTAACAGTTCATGTACTTATCTGTTCAACTCCTCACTTTCTGCAAGTGTCATTCTGTGTGCTGCCTTATTCGGCAAACTCACTCTTGGGATCAAGTCCATCTGATGACTGATCTTTCTGACTGGTGGTAATCCATCAGGCATGTTATCGGATACAATATCCTGAAACTCATTCAACAAATCTGTAACTTCTACAGGAACATCTTCTACTTTCTCTTTACCAACTTTTGGAATTAAAGAAAAACATACATGCTCATGCCTCATACCATCTAGGAAATTTCTTCCATCAACAAAAGTTATCCTTGCATTACCACATACCTTTTCTTCAGTCTCCTTCAATGATTTTAGCTTATGTCACACTCCATCCTTTGTCAGGGAATAGGTATTCGCACGACCATCATGTACATCACGTCTGTCAAACTGCCATGGTCTACTCAACAACATATGACATGCATCATAGATATGATATCACACAATACCTCATCTTGGTATCTGCAAATCTTGAACTTCACTAGGCATTGTTCATTGACCATGACCTTGTGGTCATCCTGTACCCAGGCAATCCAATATGGATGTGGGTGTTTCTATCTCTTGAGCTTCAACTTTGTCACCATCTCTTCTGACACCAAATTGTTAGTGCTTCCACTATCAATAATCACATCACAACATTTACCTTCACACTTGCACGTGGTGTGAAACAGGCTCCTCCTTTGGTCAGGTTCATTCTCACCACTCAACAGGACTCTCCTGTTAATCAACGTTTGTCCTCTTTCACCATCTTCAGAATTTGATGATCTGACATCTTCATTTACATGTGCAACTCTGGCCTGGCCTTCATTTCTCCTGTCCGTTCTGCCTTGGCACTGAGGACATTCAAATGCCCTATGACCTTCTTCTCCACAGTGAAAACATGTTTCATGGAAGCCACCTCTTCCAGATCCTTGTCCTCTTCCTCTTCCTCTCTGATCTCTATTATTCTGATCTTGGAAGCGATTGGAATTATTTTCTCACTGATTTTGACTACTACTGGCCTCATCCTTCTTTTTTGGATCTTCATTTCAGCCACCATATGACCGTCCACCGTGACCTCTTCCATTTTGTCTCCTCTCAAACTTTTTGTTCAGCTTTTCCTCTACTTTTAAGGCAAATTGGTATGCCTCCTCAATACTGTTCATTCGAACCAGATTCAATTCCTCCTGAATGCTTTGCCTTAACCCATTAAGGTATCGGGCAACTTTCTCCTTATCAGCTTCGGCATGGCCTTTTCTGATGAGGAGTCGATAGAACTCCTTTGTATACTCCTGAACAGATTTTTTTGCATGCTTCAAACTTTGCATTTTCTTCAGTAGGTCAAGCTCATAATCAATAGGAATGAACTGTCGCTTCAATTTATCCACCATCCAATCCCATCTTGTGATTTTATCTTTCCCTCTTCTATTTCGCTCCAATTGAATTTCTTGCCACCAGATCTTCGCATGACCTTTCAGTCTGGCCTTCGCAAATTTGACTCTATCAGGATCTTCAACATCTTCATACTCAAAATACTCCTCACATTCATTGATCTAGTCGATCAATTCCTCTGGGTTAAGATTTCTAGAAAATGTGAGAACCTCAATCTTAGGTCTTTTCCCAATCTTGGAAATCACCCGAAAAAGTCTTTCTTCCTCCTGGTTCACAATTTTAGCTTCTCCTTCTTGATATTCTTCTTCGGCTTCATCCTCGCTTTCATCTCTCACATTAAGATTCATTCCTCTGCAAATGTCTTCTTGCAATGCTCGCACTTGTCTCTGCAGCTCTCTAACCTCAGGTGTTACAACACCAGCTCTACCGCCACGTTCCCTTTGTGGAGGCATTTTCCCGATGCACGCTGAAACCTTAGCCACAGTCCTGGTGCAAACTGCCTCACAGTCGGTGATTTATTTACACACTCAAGAAAACTTGGCTCTGATACCACTTGATGAAGGGTGCTCCCCTTAATACAACAAACACATAACAAAAAAAGAGAAATAACAACAATAATATGCAAGAATAGAAAAATTGGCTTCTTATTATCTCCACAAATGTGGAATTACAAACTTTCAGAATTACAATATGCAAAGCCACATGGGTATTCCCTTACAATATTCTGTAGGACAAAGCCTTGAACTATTACCCAGAACTATTCTGAACTACCTAGGACAATAATACAGCCTTCCTTATATAGGCAATTATCCACCGCTTGGGAAGGTTCTAGAATTTTAGCCAATAAGGCCGACCAAACTTAGAATTATTTTATTTTACATTTTATTACATCATAGTCGGCTCAAGATAACCTTTGAAACCCAAACATAAATTTTGTAGAAAATTATTTTTCGCCATTTCAGGTGGCCCAACTTCAGAAGACCATAAGTCATCACAAGTTGACCCGATTGGCTATTATAACCCCATTTCAGAAATGCCACGAAGTTCTCTACAGGCTTGACTCGTGCAAGCGCATGTCACCCAAATTTTTGACCTCATCCGGGGCCTCTAAAGCCTTCAAAACTAAGTTCAAACTTTCTGTACCCTGCTGCCAATATCGAAAATTTTCAATATCTTCCAATATATACTTGATCTGGCAATGAAACTTTACTAGCAGACTTACATGACCAAAATGAACCTCCAAGAAAGAAATCAGATCATTTTGAGCACATGCAAAAATTACCCAAAATAGTAACTTTCCATAAATAGCAGCTCTACACAAAATAGCCCTTATTGAATATAAAAATAGAAATATTTTTGGGTGATGCAAGATTGCTCTTACACCCAGGATGCTCCTGCATCAGACACCGAGGGTAATTTGAGAAGTGACCCTGTCACGACTCAAGTGTGCAGAGGAAAACCAAGACGGTTAACCTCCTCCTTTGTTAGCCACGATGAATCTTCTACACGTTGTCCTTTCCATTTGACCAAATACTCTTCATATGTCCTATTCTTTGTGTTTCTACCAACACGACTATCTAGTATGTCTTCGATCTCCTTAGTGTCTGAACTAGTTGCTAGAATACTCCACTATGCTACTGTGATCTCATCTTCAACACCTCCTTCATGATACTCTGTCAGATCTGAAATGTTAAACACTGGTGAAATATTCAGCTCACTAGGCAATTCTACCTCATATGCATTTCTTAAATCATGCTTCTTCAATATCTTACATGGTCCAAACTTCTTCATTTTTAACTTGTTATATGTACCAACTGGAAACCGCTCCTTCCGCAAATGAACCATGACTTCATCACCAACCTGAAATTCCTTATACCTCCTTTTCTCATCTGCCTTAGCCTTATACTATGCGTTCATCTTGGTAATATGCTTCCTCACTCCCCATGGATGTTCTTCAAATGTTCTGCAAAATCCTCAGCCTCAGCACTACTTATTTCTCCTTTATCTATCTTTCTCAAGTCAGATGCATTTCTTGGACTACTTCCATATATAATCTGGAATGGTGATTTACCAGTGCTCCTATTGATAGAATTATTGTATGCAAATTCTATCTGTGGTAAAATGAAATCCCATCCTGTTGGCTTATCCCCAACCAAACATCTCAGCAAATTTCCCAAACTCCTATTCACCATCTCTGTCTGTCCATCAGTCTCTGGGTGATGTGATGAATTGAATTTCAAATCTTTCTTCAACTTCTTCCACAATGTTCGCCAGAAATATCCAACAAACTTAGTGTCCCGATCTGAAACTATGGTCTTTGGCAAACCATGAAGTCTCAGTACTTCTCTGAAAAAAAATTCTGCTACATGAACATCATCATTAGTCTTCTTGCAGGGAATGAAATGTGTCATCTTCAAAAATTTGTCAACTACTACAAAAATTGAATCATGTCCCCGCTGTGTCCTCAGTAAACCAAGAACAAAGTCCATACTAATATCCTCCCAAGGCTTCTCTGGTATAGGCAATGGCTGGTACAACCCTGTATTCTGCTTCACTCCTTTCGCCATTTGACATACTCTGCAACTCTGTACAAACTTCTTCACATCTTGCTGCAACTATGGCCAATAATAATTCTCACTAACCAAATCAATAGTTTTATCATGACCAAAATGTCCAGCCAATCCTCTGCTATGCTTCTCCTTGATGAGATTCTCCCTCATAAAACTTCGTGAAAAGCACAACTGACTCCCTCTGAATAGCATATCATTCTGGATGATGAAATCTAAGCATTTCATCCTGTCTAGAGTAACAGGTTCTGTACAAGCTTTCCAAGGTTCACCAAAATCAGGATCCTCTGGATACAAATTCTTGAGTTCCTTGAACCCAACTACTTCAATCTGCATTTCTATCAGCAATAGTTGCCATTTGCTAAGAGCATCTGCAACCGTATTAGACTTTCCACTCCTGTGTTTCAAAAAAAATGTATAACTCTGCAAAAACTCAACCCATTTCAAATGCCTCTGATTCAACTTTCCTTGACTATTCAAATATTGCAAAGCTTGATGATCAGTATACAAAACAAACTCCTTAGGAAGTAGATAATGTCTCCACTACTTTAATGCCTGAACTATAGCATAAAATTCTTGATCATAAACAGAATATTTCCTCTTGACATCATTTAACTTCTCACTGAAATAAGCAACAGGTTTACCTTCTTGGCTCATAACAGCTCCTATTGCAGTACCACTAGCATCACAATCTACTTGAAACAACTTATTAAAATCTGGAAGTGCTAAAATAGGTTCTTCTGTAACTTTTTGTTTCAACAATTGAAAACTCTTTTCTGCCCCATTAGTCCACTTAAACTCTTTTCTATCCCCTCTCATTGTTTCAGTCAAGGGTCCACAAATACTGCTAAAATTTCTGATAAACTTTTTGTAAAAGCTAGCTAGACTATGAAAAGATCTTACCTCAGTAGCACTCCTTGGAGTAGGCCTTTCAAGGATAGCCTATACCTTCTTTGGGTCCATTTTTAGACCTTCTCATGAAACTAAAAACCCCAAATACACCAACTCTTTCTTCACAAAGCTGCACTTTTTCAAATTAATCAGCAATTTCTCTTCTCTCAACTTCTCAAATACCATACGAATATGCATCATATGCTCATCCAATGTCTTACTAAAGATCAAAATATCATCTAGGTAAACAATGACAAACTTACCCAAAAATTATTTCAGAACCTCGTTCATGAGCCGCATGAAAGTGCTCGGTGCATTGGTTAGCCCAAAAGGCATGACTAACCACTCATATAGTCCTTCCTTTGTCTTGAAGGCAGTCTTCCATTCATCTCTTTCTCTGATCTGAATCTGATGATATCCACTCTTCAGATCTATCTTTGAGAAATACACAGCTCCACTCAAACAGTCCATAATATCATCCATTCATGGTAATGAAAACCTGTACTTGATTGTGATCTTGTTTATTACCTTGGAATCTGTACACATCCTCCATTCTCCATTCTTCTTTGGTGCTAATACCACTGGTATAGCACAGGGACTCAGACTCTCATGGATCAATCATTTCTGTAACAGTTCATGTACTTATCTATTCAAATCCTCACTTTCTGCAAGTGTCATTCTGTGTGCTGCCTTATTCGGCAAACTCACTCCTGGGATCAAGTCCATCTGATGACTGATCTTCTTGACTGGTGGTAATCCATCAGGCATGCTATCAGATACAATATCCTAAAACTCATTCAACAAATCTGTAACTTCTACAGGAACATCTTCTACTTCCTCTTTACCAACTTTTGAAATTAAAGCAAAACATACATGCTCAAGCCTCATACCATCTAGAAAATTTCTTCCATCAACAAAAGTTATCTTTGCATTACCACATACCTTTTCTTCAGTCTCCTTCAATGGTTTTAGCTTATGTCACACTCCATCCTTTGTCAGAGAATAGGTATTCGCACGACCATCATGTACAACACATCTGTCAAACTGCCATGGTCTACCCAACAACAGATGACATGCATCCATAGATATGATATCACACAATACCTCATCTTGGTATCCGCCAGTCTTGAACTTCACTAGGCATTGTTCATTGACCATGACCTTGTGGTCATCCTATACCCAGGCAATCCGATATAGATGTGGGTGTTTCTATCTCTTGAGCTTCAACTTTGTCACCATCTCTTTTGACACCAAATTGTCGGTGCTTCCACTATCAATAATCACATCACAATATTTACCTTCACACTTGCACGTGGTGCGAAACAGGCTCCTCCTTTGCTCAGGTTCATTCTCACCACTCAACAGAATTCTTATGTTAATCAACATTTCTCCTCTTTCAGCATCTTCAAAATTTGATGATCTGGCATCTTCATCTACATGTGCAACTCTGGCCTGGCCTTCATTTCTCTTGTCCATTCTACCTTGGCGTTGAGGACATTCAAATGCCCTATGACCTTTTTCTCCACAGTGAAAATATGTTCCACGGAAGCCACCTCTTCCAGATCCTTGTCCTCTTCCTCTTCCTCTCTGATCTCTATTATTCTGATCCTGGAAGTGATTGGAATTATTTCCTCACTGATTTTGACTGCTACTGGCCTCATCTTTCTTTTTCAGATATTCATTTTGGCCACCATATGACCGTCCACCGTGACCTCTTCCATTTTGTCTGCTCTCAAACTTCTTGTTCAACTTTTCCTCTACTTTTAAGGCAAATTTGTATGCTTCCTCAATACTGTTCATTCGAACCAGATTCAACTCCTCCTGAATGCTTGGCCTTAACCCATTAAGTTATCGGACAACTTTCTCCTTATCAGCTTCGGCATGGCCTGTTTTGATGAGGAGTCGATAGAACTCCTCTGTATACTCCTGAACAGATTTTCCTGCTTGCTTCAAACTTTGCATTTTCTTCAGTAGGTCAAGCTCATAATCAACAAGAATGAACTATCGCTTTAATTTATCCACCATCCGATCCCATCTTGTGATTTTATCTTTCCCTCTTCTATTTCGCTCCAATTGAATTTCTTGCCACCAGATCTTCGCATGACCTTTCAGTCTGGCCTTCGTAAATTTGATCCTATCAGGATCCTCAACATCTTCATACTCAAAATACTCCTCACATTCATTGATCCAGTCGATCAATTCCTCTGAGTTAAGATTTCTAGAAAATGTGGGAACCTCAATCTTAGGTCTTTTCCCAATCTTGAAAATCGCCCGAAATTTTTTTTCTTCCTCCTGGTTCACAATTTCAGCTTCTCCTTCTTGATATTCTTCTTCGGCTTCATCCTCGCTTTCATCTCTGACATTAAGATTCATTCCTCTGTGAATCTCTTCTTGCAATGCTCGCACTTGTCTCTGCAGCTCTCTAACCTTAGGTGTTACAACACCAGCTCTTCCGCCACATTCCCTTCGTGGAGGTATTTTCGCGATGTGTGTTGAAACCCTAGCCACGGTCCTGGTGCAAACTGCCTCACAGTCGGTGATCTGTTTACACACTCAAGAAAATTTGGCTCTGATACCACTTGATGAAGGGTGCTCCCCTTAATACCACAAACACATAACAGAAAAAGAGAAATAACAACAATAATATGCAAGAACAGAAAAATTGGCTTCTTATTATGTCCACAAATGTGGAATTACAAACTTTTAAAATTACAATATGCAAAGCCACATGGGCATTCCCTTACAATATTCTGTAAGACAAAGCCTCGAACTATTACCCAGAACTATTCTGAACTGCCTAAGACAATAATACAGTCTTCCTTATATAGGCAATTATCCACTGCCTGGGAAGGTTCCAAAATTTTAGCCAATAAGGCCGACCAAACTTAGAATTATTTTATTTTACATTTTATTACATCATAGTTGGCTCAAGATAACCTTTGAAACCCAAACAGAAATTTTGAAGAAAATTATTTTTCGCCATTTCAGGTGGCCCAATTTTTGAAGACCATAAGTCATCACCAGTTGACCCGATCAGCTATTATAACCCAATTTCGGAAATGTCAAGAAGCGCTCTACAGGCTTGACCCGCGCAAGTGCCCATTACCCAAATTTTTGACCTCATCCGGAGCCTCTAAAACCTTCAAAACTAAGTTCAAAGTTTCTGTACCCTACTGCTAGTATTGAAAATCTTTAATATCTTCTAATATACACTTGATCTGGCAATGAAACTTTACTGGCAGACTTACATGACCAAAATGAACCTCCAAGAAAGAAATCAGATCATTCTGAGCACATGAAAAAATTACCAAAAATAGTAACTTTCCATAAATAGCAGCTCTGCACAAAATAGCCCTTATTGAATATAAAAATAGAAATATTTTTGGGTGATGCAAGATTGCTCTTACACCCAGGATGCTTCTGCATCAATTATCCAAAGTGTGAACTATGCTGCATCAATATGTGTGATCTTCTGATAATATTAAGCTGATGCAACATCTAGATCACATTAGTGACCAGTATATAGGGGACAGACCCCAAGTCTAGTCCTCAAGTATTCAAATGTGTCCTTCGGTAGAGGCTTTCTAAAGATATGTACAAGTTGTTCTTTAGATGTAACAAATTTTAACTTCACTTGCTTCTCTTGCACTTGTTCTCTTAAGTAGTGATACTTAATTTATATATGCTTTATCTTAGAGTGCATCACTTGATTCTTTGAAATATTAATAACATTGGTGTTGTCATAGTATATAATCATCGGATCAGTGATTACCTCATTCATTCCTTCCAACACTTGCTTGATATATGCAATGTTTGAGAAATTAGTAGCAGTAGCAACATACTCTACTTCAACTGTAGATTGAGAAATACAAGCCTACTTTTTACTTGTCTAGGTTACAAGTCTTTCACTAAAGAAGAATGCTCCTCCGGTGGTGCTTTTTCTATCATCCACATTTCTAGCCCAATCAACATCAGTATAGACCTTCAGTTAAAACTTACCTTCCTTAGGATACCATAATCCATAATCCTCTATCTTTTTCAGGTATCTTAAGATTATTTTAGTAGCAATCATGTGTGATTCTCTAGGGTTAGCAAAAAATATAGCAACAATTCTCACAACATGTTCTATATCTAGTCTACTGTGAACTACATGCATTAGCTTACCAATCATGGATCAGTAAAGTATCTGGTTTACCTCTGTAGTTTCATCTTCCTTTCTTAGTTTACATCTAGTAGCCATCGGTGTTCCTATAGGTTTAGCATCTTCCATGCCAAATGTCTTCAAGACTTCCTTTATGTATTTAGATTGGGAGATGAATATCCCATCACTCTGCTGAATCACTTGAGTCCTAGAAAGAATTTAATCTCTCTAAACATAAAAATTTCAAACTCTTTTCTCATCTCATCAGTAAAATATTTAAATACATGATCTTGACCTCCAAAAATAATATCATCAACAAATATCTCAACAATAATAATAGTGTCATCAGTATCACCTTTCATGTACAAATTATTGTTCTCACTAGTTCTGACAAATCTAATACTTAATAAGTAAGTATGCAACCTTTCATACCAAGCTCTTGGTGCTTTCTTCAAACCATATAAAGCTTTATGTAATCTACATACCATGTCTTTTTTGTTTGGATCAACAAATCCTTCAGGTTGTTCTATGTAGACCTCTTCTTCAAGTATACCATTCAGAAATGCTGACTTCACATCCATTTGATAAACTTTAAATTTCTTGTGTGCATCATATGCAAGTAGAATTCTAACTCCTTTCAATCTAGCAACAGGTGCACATGTCTCACCATAATCAATGCCTTTTTTTTATGCATATCCCTTGCATACCAATCTAGCTTTATTTCTTGTCAGCTCACCATTTTCATTCAGTTTATTCTTGAATATCCACTTAGTACTGATAACATTCTTATCTTTAGGTCGGGGTACTAAGGACCAGGTTTTGTTCTTCTCTATTTTTTCTATTTCCTCTTTCATTGCATTAACCCATTGTTCATTCTCTAATGCAACTTTCACATTTTTTGGTTCAAATTCACAAACTAGACATGTACCTTATCTTGCTTTGCTTCTTGTCTGCATGCCAACTTGTCTGTCTCCAATAATTTGTGTCTCAGGATGATGTCTCTTGACAAAACTAGCCATTCCTCAGTTTCTTCTTTCTTGTTCATCATGTTCAGGTTCATGTGCTTTCTCGATAGCTCCATCTTGTTCGTCGGTTTCCTTTTCCTATTCCTCAGAGTTATTTTCTTGTTGACCGGTTATCACAGGCTGTGACTTTGGTAGATAATCAAGATGTTCAATGTAAGTAAATCTACCATAGTCTTCTGGTTCCTTTCTACTTTCTTCTATGTTCTTGTCATCAAAATCATCAACACAGACATTAGTACTTTCAATTATCTTATTTGTAACCTTATTTAGACATTTATATGCTTTACTCTTGGTAGAATATCCTAAGAATATTCCATCGTCACCTTTTGAATCAAATTTCCCATTTCTCTCATCTTTCAGAATAAAACATTTGCTTCCAAAAATCTTGAAATAACTTACGGTAGGTTTGTGTCCAAACCATAGCTCATAGGGTGTCCAGTTGGTGTCCTTCTTCAATTGTACTTGGTTAAGCACATATATAGTTGTACTAACCACTTCCCTCAAGTATGTTTGAGAAATATTCTTTTTTGTAGCATTAGTGTTCTTGCATAGTCAATTATTAACCTATTCCTTCTTTCAGCAATCCCATTCTACTGAGGTGTTCTCGGTGCAGAGACCTATCTTTTGATACCATGCTCATTACAGAAATTAGTAAATTCGTCAGAGATAAATTCACCTCCTCTATCAGATCTTAAGCATTTTAATTATTTTCCAGTCTCTTTTTCTACCTTTTCTTTATACCACTTAAACATCTTAAATGCTTCAAATTTTTATTTTAAGAACATAACTGTCATCAATCTAGTATAGTCATCAACAAAAAGAATAAAGTATCTATTACCATAATAACTCTAAGTTCTCATAGGACCACATAGCTCAGTATGAACCAACTCAAGTATCTTCTTTGTTGAGTAGTCTTTGCTTTTAAAACTAGACTTAGTCATCTTACCTTTCTAACATTCATGACACATAGCATGATCAGGTTTTGACAAGTTAGGCAACTCTCTAACTCTTTTCTTCTTACTAATCTTGATCATGTTATCAAATTTCACATGGAATAACCTTTTATGCCACAACCATGCATCTTTATCCTTCATTAATAAACAAGAATACTGATCAATATCAAGATAAAATAGATTACCTCTGGATTGTGTACCAGTTCCAACAAGTCTTCCTCCATCATCATAGATTTTTACCATTTTGCTCTCAAAAGCAAGTCGATGGCCTAAATTATTCAACTGTGCCACACTTAACAAATTATAGTTTAGTCCATCTACCCAGTATGCATTTTCACATTTTATTCTATCATTAATCATCAGTGAACCTATACCTCTTACCATACAGGGTGCATCATTTCCCATCCTTACAGATCCTCCATCGTATTCATCAAGTAGGTCAAATTTCTCTACATCACCAGTCATATGATGTGTATAGCCACTATTTATGATCCATGTATCATTTTTGCTTACTTTAGAGATCAGTGTTGTTTCTTCATGTTTCTCTTCTTCCTCTGAGTCATCTTTCATAGCAACAAATACTACTTCTAAATCATCATCATCATCAAATTCAGATTCAATATCTTCGACTATGTAACATACCTTTTTCCCTTTGTCATAGCTATCCTAGTTATCTCTGTTGTTATGTTGGTAGCCTCTATTGACTCTTCTCCCATAGCTTCCCTTAGATCGGTCTTTGGATCTATCATCATGTTTCTTATTTGGACATCTAGTAGCGATGTGGCCAACTTTTTTACAATTAAAGCATGCCAAAGGTAGCTTACCTCTATACCTTCCTTTACCTTTAGGTAACCTTCTGGCCATAAGAGCTTCAAGCTCATCAAGTTCATCATCGGTATTATTATCACTATCATTATTCCTATTATTCCTACTACTAGACTTACCAATCTTCAAAGAAGACATGAAAGTGGACTCAATAGAAGGTACAACATTATTGTCAAAGTTATTCAATTCAAAGGTTGTAAGCTTACCAATTAGTGTGTCAAGAGTAAGGTTGGACATAGCTCTTGTTTCATGAATTGCAGAGATCTTGATTGCATAAACGGGTAGTAAAGTTATGAGAATCTTGCTTATCACTATTTCATCATCAATAATTCTATATGATGCTCTAATAGCATGTACTACCTCTTTTAGTCTATTTGAGTATTGCACAATGTTCTCACCTTCTTTCATCTTCATATCATCAAATTGACATCTTAGGCTTTCTTCTCTGGCTCTTTTAACATTCAAATCTCCACTGTATATTTGAGTTAGTTTATCCCATATGGCTTTGGTATTAGTACATCCCTTAATATCTTCAAATTTGGCATCGGTACAGGTAGCAACAAGTTCCATCATAGTAATATTGTGTTCATGCTTGTCTTCAAGTTGATCAAGTGTTAAAGGACCAGGTGTCAGTTCAATGTAGCCATTCTCCATTAGTTCTAGTGCAGAATTGTCAATTCCAGATATGTGCAACTTCATCTAGCTTTGCCATACTATGAAGCTCTCTTTGTTCAGCTTTGGCACTTCCCTCTTATACATTTTGAGATCTTTGTGCTGGAGTCCTTAAAACTCTATTCTAAGCAACCAAAGCTCTGATACCAATTGTTAGAATAACTGAGAGGGGGGTGAATCAATTATCTAGTGTCCCAAAACAAAATGTATAATCCAAAACAAATTCTTCAACTTATGCTACTCAGTAAACATAAAATACTTTCACTATCTATGCTTTTACTGATTTTCAGTCTTAAACTTATAGTAGTTACCAATCAAATCTAACATGTAATATGCAAAGTATGATAACAAACAAATATCACAATCAACACATAACACAAGAGATTTAATGTGGAAACCCTATGAAGGGAAAAACCACCTAGGACTGGAAACCCAAAAATGTTCACTCTTCTGAAGTGAGGTTTGTGAAGACCCAACCTTGTTAAAGGTTACAAACACACTATTAGGTGTGACCTTGTTAGAAGATTTTAGACCAGAAGTTATCGTCAAACCAGCAGTCACTCTGGCGTTGACAGGATAACAATGTTCACTCTATGAATGAAACATAAAAAGACTTTCTTAGTCCACTCGGTTAAGAGATTTGACTGTATACAATGGTTAAATATGAAATAGTAAATGATCTACCTTGATACAACTTCAATTGTAGTTTACAGATCAATATTCAGCTCATACAAATCTTTCTAATCAATATATCACTTCAGATTCAATACTATATCAACTTACTGTCCATTGGTAATTACTCTTTGTAGCTCAATAATTGTTCTGCAATTTGGTTCTCACTAACCAGTATGATTAGAATGCATGAAAACTTGTTCAGGTGATAATTCTACAATATCTTCTTCCTCTGGCATAGTTTCAACAATGAAACCAATGTCTCTTATATAGATGAGTAAATCATTTTCTTTTTATCCATCAGATTTTGCCACTTAATCTCATTCATTGATTTTTCCACTTTAACCTTCTTTGGCTAATGTGTTTGTAACATGTTTCAATCTTCTCCATTAGATCTTCCTTGAATTATGTTAGTCGTTGATCTTCATAAAAAACCTTATCTGTTACCTAGATTTCATACACTTTCCTACTCGTCAATTTATTGGCTAAACTAATCATTTAATTCCTTTCTGTTCTTGCTCAGTTAACAAAGAAATGGATCAATGAACACAAGCTCAGTGAACAATGTGCTTGGTATACACTACACTCTATCAGTGTATACTGGAATGCTTCATTTACCGACAATACTACTTTGTGTCTTTCAGCTCTATTCTTCATCATAGATGAATGCAACATAATAAAGTCAATATCATCAAGTCATAGACTCATCAACAAGTTACTTAGTGTATTCCTTATCCTCATCTGACATATACATCTTCCTCATGTAGATACTTCTGTTCTTCATTTCTTTCACCTTTCTTCAGATGTTTCGGTATAGTAACTTACAAGATAAGTATTGTCAAGCTAGTTGATGTCAATGACAATATAATACTAATTTAATCATCTTACATATCTAATCAAAAAATCCTCAGTGATCTTTAATCACAGATTCTTCATTTAGGTTCTAAATTAGTTGTAGTTCATCAATTCCTGGCATGGTTGGTCATCTGGTGCTTGGTTATTTCTTTTGTTGCTCGGTGTTCTTTTTTACTAACTGGATTGTTTGGTTAGATCGGCTTGGCTAACTAGTGCATTTAATTTTGGTCGCACTCCTCATGTTATGGATTGACCATTGGATGTGTGGGGACCTAGATTTGGCATGTTGCATTCTTCTATGTAGATCTGATGACCGTTTGGGGCCATCTTTGAGAGTTTATTTATTTTTTAAAGCTATGTGAGAGCCGACTGATGTTTTAGCATTTAATATTTGTTTTTAAGGGTTAATTGTTTCATCAACTGACTTTTGGCTGGGAATCAGTATTTATAGGATGCTTGGGTAGCTATTTAGGGAGGAGATTGTTGAAAGGAAGGTTATTATCTTGTGAGCTTAGGAACATGAAGATTGCTTGGAAGTTGAAGTACAAGTTTAGATCTTTCCTGGGTGCCTACCAGTTGGGTTTTTGACAACAACCCAATAATTTAATTTAACCACTCTATATTATAAACTATAACTAGATTAATTTTTCATTTCCTAAGAGATCTAGGATGAATTTTGTCCTGAAATTTTGACAACATATCCCTACTATGCCAAGTTTGTATAAAATCATGAAATAGAAAATCTATGGGTTCTCTAACACCCATAATTACTAACAAAGAAAAATAGATACAATAAATCCAATGAAACAATCTAGGCACAATAAAATTATCAAAATTTACACAAATAGAATTGGAAAGAATTTTCTCAAACCCTACCTCAATTTCAATGCTAGAAACTGAAATAGAATGCTTGTAAGATTATGAAACACCCAATTCTATCATATGAAAAATCAGCCTTGCAGATCTGAATCAACAATGCAAGCCAAAACAAAAAAATCCAAAGCTCCACAATTTCCACCAAAATTCACAAACACACACACAAAGCTCCAAAATCTCAAGATGCCAAGAATCCTCTCCAAAAACATGATTAACTCCAAATGAATGCAAAATCCCCCTATTAGGGATTCAACTCCACCATTCATGCAAACCCTAGATGACTCATAAGACATCTCCTATTCAAAATCCCCCTCTTAAAGTTGAAATAAATTACTAATATCATTAATTCATTAATTTAAAGTTGCACAATCAGTAATTGTTTAAATTAAATTAATGATATTAGTTAATTTTGGGTTAAAGTGCTTTCAACAAAAGCAAAGTGAAAATAGACTTGAGTTCAACTAAAATTGAACTGCAAATCAAAGTCTAAATTCATGCAAGCTTTTTGGAGAGTTGAGTTCCAAACCCTAGCATGTGGAATGAGAATTCCTACATGTTGGAGATTTGGCCATCATTTTGGAGAGACGGGTTTGGAGGAAAATTGGGCAAGAAAGTTGAAAGATTTTGGTGGAGAATTCAATTTTGGAAAAGCTTGGAGGGTCTTGGGATTTATCTTCACACCTGGTCTTTGTTTGAATATTTCCTTCAGTTTTGAGGTAGGGTTTGAATTTTCTTATGATCATGTTTTGTGAATTTCAAAAAGAATTATCTTCTTCATACCTATTTGTAATTGCTTGCCTGGATCTGTACTCTATGAATTTTCTCTCTCTCCCTCTATATTTTGAAATAGATTGTATGAGAAACTTTGTAGCAAATATTCATTGTTCTCAAATTTTGTAATAGATTAAGTTAAAAATGTTCATGTATGTAGAAATTGACTATTTTAGGTTAGATTCTCTTGGGTTCCCTGGTGGGACATTACATGTTACAGACCTGGGCTAGCTAAATGTTGATGTTGTGGAAAAGATTTGGATCCTGTGAGATCTTGTAGACTGCTACTTGCATTATAGTTGGCCATAACCGGGAAGGCCTTATAGCCTGACACATTGCATGTAATCGGTAATTTGATGAATAAAGACTTCTATTTTGTTTCAAATCTATTATTATTATTGTATATTTCCATTGCATATTGGTTTGGCTACAAGGTCGGCCAGTCCTTAATTGGATCCACCGAGCTTGACTGGATTAGGTATGGATAGTGTATGTTGAATATCAGTTGCTAAAAATATATAGAGGTTTTTTGGAATGTTTATACTTAATCTTGTTCAAGTTGTAAAGGTTCTCTTTATGATTTTAGGAAGTTATGGTTGATTTATTAGAGGATAGTTTTGTAGTTATTTCAGTAGTGACAATGTTGCAGTTTTTGGTTCAGTGAGGATCAATTGTGCAATATTTTTGGTCGCTAACATGGTGGTGAGTTCAAAACATGGATGTTTTTCCTTATCTCAGATGGTTCATGATTTTGATGCTTAATATCTATTTTTCTTGAGTGACAAAGGTTGATGTTTAGTGTTCCTGATGAATAGTGCAGAGACAATTATAAATTGTGAGACAAAGATGTTTATAATGCCTTATTTCTATCACATTCTCCATATCCTAATCATCCTTCATCTTCATCAATCATATCTTAATCATCCATAATCATCCTAAGTATCTTCCTTATTCATCCTAATCATGCTAATCATCCTAAACACTTCATCTAGTCATTCATATTCTTCTTATTCATCATAATCATTCCTCTTATCTCAATCATCCTAACCTCTTCATCCTAGTCATCTATAGTCTTCCACGTCATATTAATCATTCTTCTTATCCCAATAATTCATAATCCATTCATAATCAATCATTTAGGGCCCTAATCGTAATAAATTTTCCTAATCTAATCAAGGTTCTAATCATCCATCGTATCCTAATCATTCTAATCATTTCATCATCTTCCTAATCATTCAATCAAGGTCCTAATATTCATCCAAATTATTCTTCATAATCCATATCAAAATCCACTTTCTTAATCCAATATCATCATTCATCTTTCATCCAATCTAATAACATAATCATCATTCTAATCCAATCCACTTGTCAACCTCATCCCATTCCAACCAAATCCTAATTGTATCCATCTACCCCGTCATCCAAACCAACCACCCATTAGTAATTCACTTGTCTTCAAACATTCATTATCTATCCTTAAAATTTTATCTACTCTTAATATTCATCCACATCCACTTCTAATCCAAATACAAAACCCATTATCTAAACATCATGAATATGGATTGATTTTACAAAATGATAGAGTACTTTCAAATGCCAAACCCAAATCCTCAAACCATGCTTCCAATCCAACAAACATACCAATAAAATTCATACAAATCATACATTCATCAAAATAATCCAACCCCTAAATATTCATATCTCTCACCCCAAGCCACTTACTAAGTCAATTAAATAACTTCACATATATATGTACCATATTTTTTGGACTAACTACCAACATCCCCCTCCAGGATTTGTGACATGGTTTATCCACCTCCTGTGAATTCTATAAGTCATGTTATTGTATTGGGTGTTAACAAGTCAATCTTTTAGTGTAATGAAAAACACGAATTATAACAAGTGGTATCAGATGTTGGTCACACATTCAAATTCCCTCGACTAATGCTAACAGAGGGAGATTGTTGGACTAACCACCATTGTCCACCTCTCAGATTTGTGACATGGTTTAACCTCCTCTTGTGAATTATATAAGTCATGTTATTGTATTAGGTGTTAACATGTCAACCTTTTAGTGCAATGACAAACACAAGTTGTAACAATATCCCCATCCATTTTACCTAAACACATCATATCTAATTCCAATTCCTATCCCATTTATTATCCTTCATCTATCTTCAACAAGGGAAATCCCTCATATGATTCCCTCCATAACCATCTTTCCCAAGAGATTCAAAAACTCCAAAAAATTATCCCTAGCTTACAAAATGGGGGTCAAAAGAATTTTTTTTCCTTTGAAGACATATGTCATTCCCCATTTGTCCAAACCCATAATTATCATCTCCCATATAATCCCAATCCTCCACATACTCTTAACCCTCCAAATCCTACACCTTCCCCATCCCACAATAATTTTTTCATTGGCTAGATCCAAGGGCTAGTAGAGAAGTATAAGCTACCAAATCTAAATAAAGTTTCACAATCCCCTCAACTCATAAAACTAGAACCACCCCCTCCAAATAAAGACACATCTAAATCTCCTAATTATCATGAGTCATCTATACCTCCATCCATGTAAGTTGAAGCATCTATCTCCTCTATTGTATCACCCTCACAAGTCCAAAAACAACAAGATATTGTTCCAAATCATGCTAATATGGATTCCTCTTCTCCTCTAGATCTAAACATCCCTCCATCTTATGAAACCTCTCCATCTTATGACACATTTCCATATGAAGATCCCAAAATTCCATATCAAGATCCACTTATCCTCCTTAACCCTCCTCATGATATCATTCCTAATCAAGATCAAGACATCCCTTTCATTTCATCTATTAATGATTTTCCTTCATGTCGAGAATTAACATCCACTTACACTCCACTTTATATATAAAATATTCCTTGTATCCAATCCACTAATCCACTTCCATATCAAGATAAAATCTCTCCCTATCATGATTCCATCCACTACACTCCATTTTATGATCCCCTTCCATCTCAAGATACAATCATCCCTTCCAGTCTACCACATAATCCTCTCCAAAGTCAAGATTAAAGTACTTGTTCATCTCTATGCCATGATGCCAATCCATCCCAAGATCCTATTATCCCTCCTAATCCCCTCATGATCCTAATACTCTACAAGATACGACCACACCTATCCAATCCATCCATGAGCCCCATACATATAAATTTTTTTCCTCTACCTTTATCCAACATAGCTTCCTCCAAGAACTTATCATTCCTTTCACCTCCGCTTGTTGGTATAACTGATGCAGAGATAAGTTTAGAATGTTATAGTATGAGTTTGATGTAGATCTAATGTTAGGTTGATAATTTATGATGTTTTCATTGATGTAAACTTAGTGTTTGTTGGTTGATAGTGAACCTATTTTGTTGATGTATGTTGAGGAGGTTGGATTTTGATCTACTGTAAGAGTTGGAGTGTGTGATCATAATGGAAGACTAAGTGATGTTTCTAGATGCTATATTTATGACTACACAAGTTTATCTTATGTATGTTGTGACTTATGATTGATTGAAGGTTGACAAGTCAACATGAAGAACAAGATGAAGCTGAGGAGGAATGATTTGATGATTGTGTCAAATATATTTGGATTCAGATGTTGCGATTTTGGATATGTTATCTTGATTATGTTATGGGGTTGCTGGGATGACCACCTCATGATTGGTGATTGAAAGACAAAGTTTCAATGGAAATAAGTTCACTCAATGAAAATTAAATGAAGTTCTTAGAATAATTAGTCAGATCCTTAACCGATGATGTTGCACTATGTTGCAATAAGTGGTAATATGCTGTAAGGATCATAGTGATGTGGCATATCAATGTGGATTGATGAGTTGGCATTTTCATTTTTGTGATCATAGAATTTCTTGGAGTTGTGCAAGAACATTGAGAGTGTTATGTGGTTTGACTTTTCTTTCTCAAAGAGATTATGCAATGGATGTGGAGACCAACATGAATGATAATTGGTAACATGTTTTAGGGTTTTATGATTAAGTTGGAATATATTGTAATGATGAAATTCAAATTTATTAGGTCAATGCTGACCTAGTTAGTGGAAATATATTATATCATTTTGATGTATTATGTGAGAATGTAGAGAATAAATATTGAAAATATAGGTGTGTGATTGTAGAGTTTGGATATTCTTCATGTGCAATAGAGATTAAGCTTGAACTAGATTTGTACTAGCAGAGGAGGAGTGCCATTTTATCATATCATTGTAGATTTGTACTTGTTGATTCCTAACAATTTCTACAAGAAAATACCTTAATCGGTAGACTCTAACAGGTTTGATTTGTAAATCCTTTAACCAGGTGACTCTTTAACTAGGTTTTTAAATACCTTAACATTGTTACTCCTAACAAGGATAGAGGTAAATCCCTTAAATGGGTGGCTCCTAACAGGGTCTTTCTCTTGACCGAGTGTTTTGTAATCTTTTAATAGGGATAAGCTCTTAACCAAGTGTACTTTAGAAGAGTGCAAAATTATTTGAGGGTGCCATCCCCATGCATGGTTTTTCTTAGTTGGGTTTCCATGAGAAAAATATTAGTTTTATTTTGTTGCATGGTTGTGGATGTTTGTATTTAATGGTTTATTTATGCAACAATGAATTTTAATTGAATTTACAAGTTGTTGAATGGTTTAAGAAAATTTTAATGGTTAGATTACTTATTTGCCCCCCTCTCAATAATCTTGGACCTCATAATACTAAGAATTTCTATTAGAGGCTTGGTCATCTTTGTGGTAAGCTTAACCACTTGATGATAAGATCTAACAATGATGATTAAGGAACCTCCCATGTTCACTAAAGACAACTACCTGGTATGGAGTAGTAGGATAACATTATATCTAAAGGGTATGTGATCAAAATACTAGACACATGTCGCACACAAGTATGCCACTCTTGTTGGAACTCTCAATGCAGAACAACTCAAGGAACAACAAGAGAATACTCAAGCACAAGAAGATATTTTAAGTACCTTATATGATATTGAATATGTTGATTCCTTGGTCTTGGTACTTCCTATGATGTTTGGAAAAAGTTGAAGCTAATATATGGTGGAGATATTCATGTGCAAAAAGATAAGAAAGATAGTCTTAGAGGTAAGTATGATGACATGAAGATGGTAGGAGAGAACATTGCACAATATGGTCAAATAATAAAATAAATTATTTTTTCTATCAGAGGTGCTGGTGGAACTATTGAGGAAGATGATATGGTAAGTAAAATGTTGAGAACTTTACTACATGTTGATGCCATTAGAGTGTCTTCTATAAATGAGCTAACAACTTTTAACAATGTTATTATTGATGGACTAATCAGTAATCTTACTACATTTGAGTTAAATAATTTTGAAAATAATATTCCATAAGTTGAGGTGAATTTCAAAGCATCAATGTCTAATGTACCGGTAAGGAACGGTAGAGAGTTACGTCATGATTTTGATTGCATGTCAAGTTACACCAGGGAACTTGAAGCTATCTTGGAAGATGAAAAGAGACAAGGAGATCTTGAAGCATTGCTAGCAGGATATTTCCTAGAGGGATAGATAAGTACAAAGACAAGCTACCACTAAAATATTTTCATGCAATAAGATTGGACATATTGCAGCAAGATGTCCTAATGGTGAACAAAAGGATAAGTTCAAAAAGTTTAAAGGAAAAGGGAAGAAAGAATTGTTTGCATTTGATGAAGTTGATGTTGTCTTTGATCATGAAAATGTATTATGGTGTTGTCATTGCTGACAAATTAATTCATTGGAGGAAACATATTAGTGTTACCGATGGAGTTGAAGATCAAGGTGATGAAATATCTAAGTGTTTGGTCAACTGAGTAGAAGATAGTGTGCAATGAACAGTCAATTGGATATGGAATAGGAAGTTGAGTTAAGGTATGCGATCATAGAATTAACATATACAAAGGTATATCTATATATTCCTACAATCACATTAGTTATTTTGGAGTGTTTTGAAAGTTATTGAAGATTGAAGTGGTACCGACAACTAGAATAGTGAATCAGTGGACATAGTTGGTTCAATCAATGTTGCGGTAAAATCTTAGTGGTTGATCAACATGTTATTGTAATCTAATGTTTTAGGTCAACATCAAGGATGTTGATTTTTGTTTTTGGAATGCTCGTTCATATGTTTAAGTTGTATTTGAGGGCCGACTTGTAAAATGTTTTAGGATTCTAGAACTAACCTAGAATAAGTATATAAATGGTTGTTATGATGATGTTAATTATTATTGAGATGGTATGTGATGATTATTAGAGATAGAAAAAATATAGTAAAGTGCTATGATAAATACAATAGATTAGAAATATATTTGATTTGTCATGCGTTGAGTGAAAATATTAGGTCATTCTTCCCTTATTGATTCTAATAGATTGGCAAGATAAATCCTCTAACAAGGTCACTCCTAACAGGGTGAGTAGGATCTCTGATAGGATCTAAAGAATAAATCTTTTAATAGGGTGACTCATTAGCTTGAGTTTGAAATTTCCTAATAGAGTAGACTTTAGTAGGTCTTTTAATCTCTTAACTAAGATGTAAATACTCTTAACCAAGTATAACACCAAAAGGGTTATTGTAATTGGTCCTAACAAGCCTAATTTACAAGTGCACCTATGAAATCTTGTGGGCATCATCCCCATACATGGTTTTCTCCCTCTAACAAGGGTTTCGATTGGATAAATATTATGTTCAAGTGCTTTATTGTGTGAATGATTTATGATTTGTGTTGTTTCTTGATATTTATATTTGCATGTTGGTTAATCAAAAGGATAATCAGTATTAGTTTTAGATTTTTGGTTGCATTCATTCACCCCCACCCTCTCAGTGGATTATAAAACTAACAATTGGATATAAAATCCTTGTTCTCTTGAAGAAGCCTAACAACTTGGGTAGATCCTCAAGGAAAAACATGGAGGGTTTGAGATACAAAAGACAACTTGAGGAAGCTAAAAGGGTTATCAATGAATTGAAAGATGAGTTGAAGTATTCTTTGGCCAAGCAGAAAGAGCTTATTGAACAACTGAATGACACACAAGACCACATTGATAAATTATCTAAAAAAATTGGATCTGAGGAATCTGAAGTAGAAATAGAAGCCACATCTCAAGAGAATGAAAAATTTCACAAGGAAAAGAAGAATATCAAGAGAGAGATTGAACCTCAATCCATCAGAATGTACAAAGAGATGGAAATAAGGAGAGTTGTGTGAGACCTACCTTAGACTGACATAGTTTTACTATTTTATTTTATATGCTTTGAGTGATTACTACTTGGACATACTTTGACTATTGAGGCTCTTATGTATTTGAGGATCTATTGAATCCCATGTTATATGTTCGTTACATAGTTATGTAATCAGGGTAGACTTGAGATACTTTATGTTTTGATTCAATTTAAATTTATGATAATGTCATATATGGGAATAATTGTGTCAGATGCAATTGTGATGAAAATTGGTTTAGGAAACTGATGATATGTTTATTTAATTCAAATACAGACATAATTTATATACAAGGTAGTATTGATGATGTATTATGTTTCTATATCATGTTACTTTGGACCTATCGATGTGTGCAATGAGTGTGAAAGGATAGTTGACCATGGATCTAAATCGAGACCCAGAATTTGAACCTATGTTATTCTATAAATTCCAAGGTCCTATTTGTATGAATAAACATGGACCTCATTGTATAAGTTGTTTATTTGTGAATGTGGTTTGTATGTGTGCATTTAATTTAGTTAAAGTAAATTTGATTAAGCCATGTCATTTGTTTATTTAAATTGTGCCAATTTTGGCAATTGTTGTAATTAAGTGTTGGAATGGCTAGTTAAGTGTATCATATTTTAATTGTAGAGTTAACTAGGGGTTATCTTAGTGTAGTACCCAAGCCCACCCTGGGTTAGGAAGTTTCTCCATTGGTCAAGTTGACTTATAAATCCGTGGGTAAACTTTAGGTGGAGTTTAGGAGGGTCTTTTAGGCTCCCCATAAGGTAACCATGGTCAATTTTAGCTACCTAGGTTGGCACCCTAGGGGTTAGGGGTCATTATCAACCCATTACAAGTCTTAAAACATATTTATTACTCCCCTAAAGTCCCCCTTTTGAATTTGTGCGAATTTGTAGAGTTGTGTAGTTTTGGTTAACCTCTCTTTTCTTCCCAAATTTGCATTTAACTCCATTAATGGAGAAGGAAGGCAAGTGGGATGAAAGGGATGGTTAGGTTTTCCTCACCATTTATTGGTCCCAGATATTTTGGAGGTTTGCCTATATTTGGAAGATTTTAGGGGGAGCTTGGGTGTTCACCCACTCTCTACCTTTAGAGATAGTTTTCAGAATTTCAAGGAGCTTTGGAAGAAATAGCTTTGGAGAGATAGATCAATTTTGGATTTTAGATTTAGCCTTAATCTTGGAGCAAGGTTGGTTCATATTTTAGTATAGTTATTTTTCTTGGCATGTATGGAAGCTTGGAGCTCCATCAATGAAGTCTTTGGTATTTTTATGGTTTCTTGCTTTGAGTTTTTGGTGTGTAAGTTCTTTTTTTTAATTTGTAAATTTATTTGTGAATGGGATTCTTCAAGGCACACTCAAACTTGGGAGGGTAGAGTAACCTTGAATGGGGTGGTAGGAAGTGACTCCAAGTTAGTGTAGAGTCTCCCATGTGTGGATGGATATACATGGGGAACTTGATACCCATGATGCCAAGTATGGCCTAAGGGCACCTGGGGGCATAAGGAAGATTTCTAACTACATCTTGTGTAGATGGTCATTCCAAGTCCATGTGAGGCTTGTGAATTTTATTTTGATACTTTGGCTTCTCCTCCTATTATAGTCTACCACCACCCATATTTTTAGGAAGGCCTCTTGGAGACCTTCCTCCTATTCTACCATGTTGGGAGTTTTCTTGCATTTCTATGTTTGAATGAGTATCTATGTGTTTTGTGTTTACCTGATTGTTTCCCATTCCATTCTGGATCCCATAGCTCGAGGGTGACCTTGAAAAGGTCTAGGTTGGGAGGTGAGCCTCTGTAGTCAACCTAATTCTGATAGGTTCACAACTAGATGTGTTGGCAAAATGGTCAGTGCTCCCCTCCAGATTCATGACATGGTTTAACAGCCTCCTGTGTCTTCTATAAGTCTAGTGGTTGTATCAGGCATTAACAGGTCGATATTTTGGTGCAATGACAACTACTACTTGTAACAAGTGGTATCAGAGCTTGGTCATAGGTTTGAATCCCCTCAGGTAATGCTAAGGGAGAGATTGTTGGAAAAATGGTCAGTGCTCCCCTTGGGATTCATGACATGGTTTAACAACCTCATGTGTCTTCTATAAGTCTAGTGGTTGTATTGGGCATTAATAGGTTGATCTTTTGGTGCAACGGAAACCACTACTTGTAACAGGATGTAGGAGATTACAAGTATCATTATGATAGAAGATTGGGACCCGAGATTTTTACATTGTAACCTTGTAATATATTGTAATTTTATTATATCGATATTGTGAAATGGAGTTTCAAATCAATATGTAATCAAAAATTTAGTATGTTATTGGGAAAAGGATTTTGAAAGTTATTATTGCATATTTTATAAAATATGAAAGTTAATATGCAAATTAAAAGTACCCTTATGTTATTTAGAAATAAAAGATAAGCATATTTATAAACTTGAGATTTGATTTAGCAATTCTATTGATTTAATTTTTAAGTTTGATTAAATTATAGTAAGAATAGAATTTAAATGATTTGATATAGGAGACTTAAATATTTTATTAACTTAAAATTGTAAAGTTTGGCTATTTGGTTTAACTTAAGTCATTATTTTATTTTGATTATGTATTAAACTTTAGATTTTTCATATTATATTTATAACGTTGTAAATGAGATTAATTACATACTTTGAGCTATTAGATTTAATATCGAAACGTTCAAATTAACTTTAATATTACAACTGGATGAACATAATAGTCGATAGGGGGTTATAAAAAATCCTTATCATCAAGTCTAGAGTCGACTTGGTCTTAATGGACTCATTGACCATTTTGTTGCTTAGTTGACTTTTGGTCAACCCTTAGTCAAACCTAGGTCTATCACCTTAGTTTGTGTGCACATGCATTCCCTATTGAGTTATGAGCCCTTTAACCTAGTTGTACATTTATCGGTGCATGGTTGACTTTTTGGTCAACTTTGGTTGACTTTAGTCAACTATCTCAATTTGCATGCCCAGTCAAAGCATGCAACCTATGGACCCCTGTAGAATAGTTTTGCAAGCTACTCTACATAGTTTGACTTTTAGTCAAACTTGGTCAAAGATGGTCAACCTTCTTCTAGTAGGACCCTTGAGTTGACCTTGGTCACTTAATCTATTTTGGTCTCTATATCCCTCTGCATCATTTTGCATGAATATAGAAACTTGTGCTAGATTATATTAGACTCTAGCTAGCATAGTTGCATTTGTGTGTAAGCTAGTTTTTAGTAGTAGTTTTAGAAAAAAATTGTAGTTGTGTTCTTCTCTCTACTTTTTTGGCATTACATTTTGGTATCAGAGCCAAGTTTAGTAAACTTTAGGAACCTAACCCACCATGTAGATACTAAACCTTTATGTTTTTATGTGAAGGATGCCTCCACTCACTCGACTGGCCTGCAAACATGGACATAGACGTAGGTGTATCTCCTTATCTTGAGAAGATGTACAACTTGAGGTAGAAGTTCAAGAAGGGGACTAGGGTCCACCCCTTGAGCCATCACCTAATTCAAATGAAGAATTGCTGCAAGCCTTTCAAAACCTAGCTGGACTCATCCTAGATTGTATGACTCCAGTCGTACCACAAAATGTACAACAAGATATGGAAGGACATGGGTCCTTAGCTAGGGAACGAAGTAGGAGTCCCCCTCCTAGGTTTGCAGAGGGCTGAGAAGGAAATTGGGTCCATTAAAGGACCATAACCTCCACCCAAGATTGAGGTTCGTAGATATAAGAGACCACCTCCTGATGCAGGTGATCAGATTAGAGAGCTGGTGTGGCTTCAAACGTCACTATTTATGGGATCTATTGATAGGACAGAGGCCGAATCTTGGTTTCTGAGCCTTGAGCAATGTTTTGGATTGTGCCCTTATGACAATAACCTTAAAGCACACTTTTTTATACATATTCTCAAAGGAGGAGCCTCCACTTGGTGGAAGCATGAGGAATTCAAGGGACACCTGGTTATAGACACCCTAACATGGGAAACCTTCCTACAAATCTTTAGGGCTAGGTATCTCTCTAAGAAGTTTAGACAACATCGCATGGACAAATTCCATGACTTACAGTAGATAGGACTTTCAGTGGCCCAGTATGAGGGAAAGTTCATAGACCTCCTTCCTTATGTTGAGTATATGAGGGATGCAAAATTATAGGTTAATCATTTCATCAAGGGATTGAACCCATCTATAGCTGGCATGGTACATATGGTACGACTAGGAGATTTACAATTCACTACTAATAGGGCCTTGGTAGTGGAGGAGATTGTTAAGGGATCTTAGTATCACAATTCTGCACCACAAAATTTTGGCTATCAGAAGCCCCATTGGAAAGGGAATTAGAGGAACAATTCAGGGTCTTTCAAAACCCCATATCCTCAGCAACAACAGCCTTAGTAGTCTCAATAGAGCTAGACATATAAACTACCTCAAGATCAGCAAGGCTCAAAGCTCAAGAAATGGCATTCTCAAGGTCCTAAGAAGAGCCCAAAATCTCAAGCCCCTTATACACCCCCAACACAGACATAGAACTCCTATAAGGAGAGATACAATGGATCTAATAAAACAAGAGGATCTTAGCATTCCAGACCTTAGGGTGTCTAGATTCAAGCACGAGGACCATGCTATACTTGTGGTACCATGGGGCACATAGCTAGGGAATGTCCTGAGGGAGGTAGTCAATAGGCATCAATGTCTGAACCTATAGTTGGAGATATGGGAAAGTCCCATAGATTATTTGCAGTGGTTGACAACTGCCAGGAAGAGCATCAGGACACCATCATTGTGGCTATATATATGATCAAAGGTAGTGTAGTTTCTATCCTATTTGATACTGGAGCTACTGACTCATTTATCTCTCCATTGGTCATGGAGCGTTGCAGGCTAGTGGTATCTAGGCAAGATATTAGGTGGGAAGTTGAGTTAGCTTGAGGAGCTAGAGTATCTATTACCTCGATGGTTAGAGAGTACCCAATCTAGATTAGTGGCTTAACCACCATATCAGATTTCAGAGTTACACCTCTTGGATCTTATGGTCTAGTTCTTGGTATGGATTGGCTTTATGCTCAAAAGGCTAATCTAGATTGTCATAAGAAGTTGATCAAATTCTTGGATGATGATGTAAATGCTACTATGATTTATAGAATCTAGAGGCCTGTATCCCTCTGTGTGATCTCTGTTATGCATCTTAAGTGAAGCATACAGAAGGGATGTCAGTTTTTTTCTATTATCATCAGTGATAGGGAGGATGAGGTTGAACAAGAAGCCTCACTGGATGATCATCCCATTTTTTAGGAATATGTAGGTGTGTTTCCTTTAGAGATACCTGGTATGCCTCCCCAAAGGGTGGTAGACATTCACATAGATCTTGTACCATGAGAAGAAATGGTTTCCAGAGCACCTTACAGGATTACCACTAATGAGCTTAATGAGATCAAGTTATAGCTTGAGGAACTATTAGAGAAAGGACACATTAATCCTAGTGTTTCCCCTTGGGGTGCACCTATGATCTTAATAAAGAAGAAGGATGGATCTCTTAGATTATGTATGGATTACCAATAGTTGAACAAAGTAAACATCAAGAATCAGTATCCACTTCCTAGGATTGATGACCTATTTGATCAACTACGAGGTTCCCGAGTGTTCTCCAAGATAGACCTTAAGTCACAATATCACCAGTTAAGAATAGTGGATAGTAATATTAACAAGATCATATTTCACACCAGATATGGCCACTATGAGTTCACTGTGGTTCCATTCAGTCTTACAAATGCTCTAGTTGTATTCATGAGTCTTATGAATGGAGTATTTCATACATTCCTTGACAATTTTTTGGTGGTATTCCTTGACGATATCTTAATCTATTCGAAGGATGAAAGAGAGCATGAAGGGAACTTGAGACAAGTTTTGTAGTGCCTTAGAGATAATTAACTTTATGGAAGCATGTCAAGTTTTGCATTCTTCAGATTAGAGGTCAAGTATTTGGGTCATGTGATATCTGGCAATGGGATCTCAGTGGATCCATCAAAGATTGATGCCATTATGAATTGACTAGCACCTACCATAGTGATTGAGGTGAGAAGTTTCATGGGTCTAGCTAGTTATTATAGATAGTTTGTTGAGGGATTCTCTTGAGTGGCACACCCAATTACTTCTCTTCAGTGAAAGGGAAAGAAGTTTGAGTGGACTAAGAAGTGTGATAGTGATTTTCAAGAGCTCAAGAGAGCATTGACTAGTGCACCCATTCTTTCTGTGCTAGAGCCTTCAGTAGACTTTGTAGTTTGCACAAATGCTTCCTTAGATGGTTTAGGGGTAGTTCTTATGTAGGATGGGCAAGCTATAGCCTATGAGTCCAATAAATTTAAGACTCATAAACTCAATTACCCTACCCATGATCTCAAACTTGCAACAGTGGTGCATGGCTTAGTGAGATGATGACATTTCCTCTTAGGACATCATTTTGAACTTCATTTGAACCATTAGAGTCTATAGTATATCTTCACATAACCAAACCTTAATGCTAGGCAACAAAGATGGCTGAAGTTCTTGTGCAAATATGATTTTGATGTTCACTACATCAAGGGGAAATAAAATTTTGTCTTAGATGCTTTGATTAGGAGACGACATGGGATTTCTTCTATGTTTACAGGCACAAATTTGAGAGATCGTATTCTTCATCACTTGCATGAAGATGAGATATATGCAAAATTTAGTGAGTTTATTTGGTCTCAGCGACCCCTTGAGGAGAATTATGTAGATTATACCATAGAGTCTGATGGACTCTTATATCATAGAGGATGCATCTACATACCTTCTTCCAGAGGATTATGATATTTTTTCATGCTAGAGGCCCATAGGGCCCCTTATGTAGTGCATCCTAGAGTGAATAAGGTGCATGTTGACTTGAGATAGTTATATCATTGGACAAGCATGAGAATGCAAATTGTTGAGTTGGTAGCTAGGTGCCTAGAATACCAAAGGGTGAAGGTGGAATACTGACATCCAAGTGGTCTACTTCAGCCTCATGAAATACCAGTGTGGAAGTGGGACACCATATCTATGGAATTCATTGTTGGTCTCCCTATGTCATCTTTCCATCATGATACCATCATGGTGATAGTTGAAAATTTGACCAAGGTGGATAGCTTTTCACCAGTGTGTACTATCTTTACCACACCATCAGTGGCATAGGTGTTCTTGTGAGATATAATCAGACTGCATGTACTTTGTAAGATCATCTCAGATAGATATTATCTCTTTACTTCATCCTTTTGGAGAGAACTTCATGTAGCAATGGGTACTAGGATAAACTTTAGCATGACCTATCATCTTGAGACAGATGGATAGACTGAAAGGGTCAATCAGGTGTTAGAAGACATGCTTTGCATGTATGTTATGGACCATCATACCCGATGGGAGGAATACCTATATTTAGTGGCATTTTCCTATAACAATGGGCATCATACATCCTTAGGTATGCCTCCTTAACAAGCTCTCTATGGTAGACCTTGTAGGACACCACTCAGTTGGGATAGGATCAAGGATGGAGTTTCTATTGGTCCTAAGCTAGTCAGAGATATGGACCAGCATGTGACCATGATTAGGTAGTGTCTTGGAGAGGCTCAAGATAGATAGAAGTTTTAGGAATGAATGCTGAATATATCTTATGGGGGAGTATTCATAGCCATTCTGTAGCAGTTGTTGTTGCATTCATGACTATGATTGTCATTGATGTCAACATAGTGATCTACTGAAGATTAGCAGAGAAGCAGATAGTGTTTGAGTTAACGCATGTGGGATATTGAAAATCAAGCTATGTAGAGTTGAGGACTTACTCTATGATGTTCTAAAAGATCATGGTTAAGAACACATATGGAAATTCATCTATTCATGATAGTTATGTGTAAATCAGTGGAAGCAGTATTTAGACAGTGTTCCTGAGTAGTGGTTTTTGGAAATCAGATGATATCTTCTAATTAGGATTGAATCTGAGCATGTGAAGTTGAATAGAAGATGAATACATGATGATTGTAACATGGACATGACAACAAGGTTAGAGGTCGCATGAGTGAAGAGTTATCTTAATTGGAAGTTGACAGTTTTGTGTAATTATGGAACTTTTATGTAATGTATGGAAACTTTTATTTTGTAATATGTATGCTGACTCATTTGTAATTAATTAAGTGTGGTATAAAGGAAGGAATTTTTTCCTTATTTTAATGTGGAATTTAATTGTAATATTGTGAAAGTGAATTGCGGAATTGTGCAATACTTGTTGAAAGAGGATATGTGAAGTACATAGATCTTGTATTGAGATTTGATGAAGCAGTTGGTGTGGTCAGTTAGAGGAGAAGTAATAAGTTTTTGAGATCAGTAATATTTTGATATTATTCTTTTGAATAATATAGAGATCAATTGGACAGTGTGTTCAGTGATCTTGCCATTGAAGTTGTTTGGGCAGTGGGTCCTTCTGTCTTCCATAACTCCTAACAGGGTTAGAATCTTTTACCAGGGATTCAAATTCTCCTAGCAGGGACTAATATGTACTGACTATATTTCATAAGACTCCTAATGGAGTCCATCCTCTCACAAGAAACTTTCATATTAGTGCATCTTTTTTGGGCATCATTTCCACTGGGGTTTACTCTTTGATCAAGAGGTTCCCTAGTCAAAATATCTTGTGTTATTGTGTATGTATATCTTTCTATGGTTGTTGATCACATTTCTTACATGGTTAAAATCTATTAAAGTTGATAAAAGCTATATTTATCTGATAACTAATTCACCCCCCCCTCTTAGTTATCTTGGTGGAATTTACTTTCTAAAAATTGGTATCACAACAATAGGTCCTTGAAGGAAAATTTTAACAACTTAAGGAGATCCATGGTGAGTCATTTTAGGAAAGAAAGCCCTAAGTTTGATGGAGTAAATTTTGACAGTTGGAAAGAAAAGATGAAGACACATTTACTTTGTTTAGGAATGAGATATTGATTAATCACAAAGAACCAAAAAACTATCATTGATGAAGACAAGATTGAAGAATTTACTACTAAAGAAAGAGATCTATTCATGTGTAACATACTTTATAGAGAAGCACTTTTGTCAGCCCTTCTAGAAAATGAGTATAGTCAGGTAAAATATCTAAAAACATCTCATGAAATTTGGTTAGCTTTACAATCTACTTTTGAAGGTGATGAACATGCAAAGAAAGTCATATTACATAATTAGATATGTGCATTTGAAGATATAAGAATGATGGAAGATGAATCTGTTAGAAGCTATATTGGTAGAATGTCATAAATTGTTGCAGGTATAAAATCTTGTGAAGGAATCAAGATAGAGAATGAAGTGATATGGAAAATTCTGAGGACATTGACTCCTACATTTAAGTAGACAATGTAGATGATAGAGCAAGTTATACCTTGTATAGAGAACATCACCAGAGAAACTCTTCTTGGAAGATTAGAAGTAGCAAAAATAAACTTGAGGCAATTAGGAGATTTACCTAGAATGGAGACAACATTCAGCGCACTTAGTATTCACCCTACTTTGTCAAGAAGCATGAGTGTAAGTGGAGATTATGCTAGTAGCAATAGAACCAGGAATGAAGAAGATAGGAAGATTGAAGAAGGTATTGCCTTAATTGTGAAAAGGGAACCAGACGGTAAGAAAATCTTTAAATGTCAGACTTGTCAAGAATATGGTCATTTTGCATCTAAGTGTCCTAAGAGAGTAAAGAAGTATAGAAAGAACTTTAAACCTAGAAGATCTAAAGAATTCTATTATGCTAATGATGAAGAATTTGAAGCTAGTATGGAAAAATATCTAAGTGAAAGTGAAAATGAGAATGATGATATAGGATTTGTAGCAATAAAAGAAGAAAATCCTGAAACAGAAGTTAAGGAATAAAAAGCTTTAGTTTCTCAAGTAGAAAAGAAAGTTGATTGGATTATAGATAGTGGTTGTTCACATCATATGACTAGAGGTATGAAGAAATTCATAAAGTTTAACAATTATGATGGAGGAGTTGTTAGAGTTGGAAACAATGCACCTTGTTTGATAAAAGGTATAGGATCTATTACTCTTGATGGAAAGACTAATACTGATGATGTTTCCTTTGTGGATGGTTTGAAACACAATCTTTCAAGTGTTGGACAACTAGTTGATAAGGGATATCAAGTTTGGTTTATTGAGAAAACTTGTGTAAGCAATGATAAGGATGGTAATTTAATTGGTACTGGATCAAGAACTAGAGGTAATGTATTTTAGTTGAATCCTATTGAGATGACATGCTTGATTACTAAGATTGATGACAGTTGGTTATGGCACCAAAGATTTTGTCATATAAAATTTGATAATATTGTGAAAGTAAGTACTACAATTGCAGTAAGATATTTGCCTAAGATTATGAAACTTACTAACATGATTTGCAAGGAATGTGTGATGGCTAAGTAGAAGAGAAGCTCATTTCCCAACAAGAAGTTCACAAGAACAGAAAAGTTGGAAATTGTTCATACAGATTTAAGTGATCCCACAAGGACTAGAGGATTCTATGGAGAAAGGTAGTTTATGATTCTTGTTGATGATTTTACAAGAATGATGTGGATTGCATTTCTTAAAGAAAAATTTGAAGCATTTGATAAGCTTAAAATTATTAAGAACAAAGTTGAGAATGAATTTATAATGAAGATTAAATGTTTGAGATCAGATAGAGGTGGAGAATTTAAATTCAAAGGAATTTAATATTTTTTGTGAAGTGAATGGCATTAAGAGACAATTTTCAGCCCCTAGGACACCTGAACAAAATGGTATTGCAAAAAGAAGGAATAGGTTAGTAACTGAAGTAGCAAAAGCCATGCTATTTGAAAATAACTTGGCGAAGATATTCTGGAGAGAAGCAGTGAAGATGACAGTATATACAATGAACAGAGTACAAATTAGAGTAGACATAGATAAGACACCTTATGAACTATGGTTTGGACATGCACCATCAATTAAGTATTTTAGAATTTTTGAAAGAAAATGTTATATTAAGAGAGATGATGAAATTGGAAAGTTTGATCCTAGAAGTGATGAAGGTATAGTTCTTGGTTATTCATTGAAGAGAAAATCTTATAGATTTTATAATAAAATAACTAGGACTATTGTTGAGAGTGCAAATGTTAAAGTTGATGAAAAGTTCAAAATTTAGGAAAGAATGTTTGACTATGAATCAGATGAAGGAAATCATCCTAGAAATAATCCAGAGAATAAAAAATCATTCTATGAAACTAACAGTGATTTGCTGAATGAAAGCTACATTGAAGAAATCATTGAGGAACCTACAACTAAAACAAGAACTAAGATAGTGACACCTAACAGGAACCTATCAAGGAATCATCCTTTTGAGAACATTATTGGAAGTATAAACAGAGGAGTTCTGACAAAAAATAAGGTACAAGAACAATTGTGTTTAATTTCTCAAATTGAACCTAAATATACTAGTGAAGCCTGTGAAGATGAACATTGGATTAAAGCTATGAAGGAAGAACTAGATCAAATTGAAAAGAAAAAGACTTGGGAATTGGTACCTAAGCCTAAAGATAAGAATGTTATAGGAACTAAATGGGTGTTCCGAAACAAGATGAATGAACAAGGAGAAGTTGTAAGGAATAAAGCAAGATTAGTATGTAAAGGATACTCACAACAAGAAGGAATTGACTATGAAGAAACTTTTGCACCAGTAGCAAGAATTGAAGCAGTAAGAATGTTTTTGGCTTATGCAGCCTATAATAAATTCAAAGTGTATTAGATGGATGTGAAATTAGCATTTTTGAATGGATAATTGGAAGAAGAAGTCTACATTGAGTAGCCTGAAGGTTTTCCTTTAACTAAAGAAGGAGATATGGTATGCAAACTGAAGAAAGCTTTATATGGACTTAAACAAGCACCTAGAACTTGGTATGCAAGATTGGATAAATATTTGATAAAATTAGGATTTACTAAAAGCACAAAAGACAACAAATTGTACACAAAAGAAATTAAAAATGGTTTGTTGGTTGTAGTTATTTTTGTTGATGATATTATCTTTGGAGGACAAGATGAATCTAGTGATAAATTTGCAGATGAAATGAAGACTGAATTTGAAATGAGTATGATTGGTGAGATGAAATACTTTTTAGGATTGCAAATAACACAGAACATTGATGGTATCTTTATAAGTCAGACAAAGTACTTGAATGAATTATTGAAGAGATTTGGAATGGAGAATTGTAAACTAGTTGGAACACCTATGGTAACTAGACACAAGTTATCTAGCACAGATGAGACTCCTGCAGTTGAACAGAAGAAGTACAGATCTATAATTGGAGGATTGCAATATTTAACTCATACAAGACCTGATATATCACATGCAGTTGGAATTGTAGCAAGATTTCATGCTGATCCTAGAGAATCACATTATGCAGCAGTAAAAAGGATACTGAGGTACTTAAGAGACATAATTGAATATGGATTGTGGTATGAAAAATATGATGACTTTACCCTATGTGCATATACATATGCAGATTGGGGAGGTAGTGTTGATGAAAAAAAAAGCACAAGTGGTGGAGCATTTTTCCTTGGAGGAAGATTAGTTTCTTGGCTAAGCAAGAAGCATAATTGTATTTCACAGAGCACAGTAGAAGCAGAGTATGTGGCAGCACCAAACAATTGTAATTAGATAATTTAGATGAAACAAATATTGAAGGATATTGGAATAAAATTTGTTGAGCCTATTGTTATACATTGTGATAACACCGGTAGAGTTAGTATGTCTAAGAATCCTATACTACATTCTAAGAAAAAGAATATATAGATAAAGTATCATGTAGTGAGAGAGAAAGTGGTAGAAAAAGAAGTTAGATTGGATTATATAAGCACAAAAGAGTAGATTGTAGATATATTTACAAAGCCTTTGCCTAAGGATAAATTTGAGTATCTGAGAGGTATGCTTGGGGTAATGCCCCAGCCTACTTTTGAGAAGTGATGCAGATTGTTGCATCTGTCTAGTGGTATATGAGCCTTATCTTTCTTTTGGACTGGATGTTGATACTTCCTCTATGGGGGAGTATGTGTTTTAGAGCTGAGTCATGAGGACTCTAGTGAATGTATTTTCTAAAAAGTGTCTTTTGACATTGAAGTTGTTGTTGACATAGTGATGAAGCATCTATCATTGATGTCAATGGGGGAGAAGTATACATGAAAAAACCATCTATTGAAGAGAATCTGAGGAAGAAGGTTACACACAATATAAAATGGAAAATTGAAATGAATTGAATAGGAAAATGAAGCAAGACTTGATTGATGAAGAGGAATTGAAAGTATTTTTAGAGCAATAGTGTTGCAGTGTTGGTATTCATGGAACTTGAATGTTTTTTCATCTATGTTTCCATCAATACCAATTGGGGAGATTGTTAGGAATGAATGTTGAATATATCCTATGGGGGAGTATTCACAGCCATTCTATAGCAGTTGTTGTTTCATTCATGACTGTGATTGTCATTGATGTCAACATAGTGATCTACTGAAGATTAGTAGAGAAGTAGACAGTGTTTGAGTTAGCGCACATGGGATATTGAAGATCAAGCTATGCAGAGTTGAGGAATTACTCTATGATGTTCCAAAAGATCATGGTTAAGAGAGCATATGGAAATTAATCTATTCATGACAATTATGTGTAAATCAGTGGAAGCAGTATTTAGGCAGTGTTCCTAAGTAGCAATTTTTGGAAATTGGATGATATATCCTAATCAAGATTTAATCTGAGCATGTGAAGTTGAAAAGATGATGAAGAAATGATGATTGTGACATGGACATGATACCAAGGTTAGAGGTCACACAAGTGAAGAGTTATCTTAATTGGAAGCTGACAGTTTTGTATAATTATGGAATTTTTATGTAATGTATGGAAACTTTTATTTTGTAATATGTATGCCGACTCATTTGTAATTAACTGAGTGTGGTATAAAGGAAGGAATATTTTCCTTATTGTAATGTGGAATTGAATTGTAAGATTGTGAAAGAGAATTGTGGAATTGTGCAATACTTGTTGAAAGAGGATATGCAAAGTACAAAGATCTGGTATTGAGATTTGATGAAGCAATTGGTGTGGTTTGGCATAGTCAGAGAAGTAATAAGTTGTTGAGATCAGTAATATTTTGATATTATTCTATTGGATAATATAGAGATCAGTTAGACAGTGTGTTTAGTGGTCTTTCCATTGAAGTTGTTTGGGCAGTGGGTCCTTCTGTCTTCCTAATTCCTAACAGTGTTAGATTCTTTTAGCAGAGATTCAAAGTCTCCTAGAAGGGACTAATATGTACTAAAAGTATTTCATAAGACTCCTAACAAAGTCCATCCTCTCACAAGGAACTTTCATATTAGTGCATCTTTTGTGGGCATCATTCCCACTAGGGTTTACTCTTTGATCAAGAGGTTCCCTAGTCAGCATATCTTGTGTTATTGTGTATGTATGTCTTTCTATGGTTGTTGATCAAATTGCTTACATGGTTAAAATCTATTAAAGTTGATTAAAGTTGTATTTATCTAATAAATGATTCACCCCCCCTCTCAGTTATCTTGGTGGACTTTGATTTCTAACAAGAAGAAGTATGTTGATGCGAAGAGGATAGATCAAGCCTACATAATGGGAGATAGGTTATTTTTGAGAGTATGATCGCCTAAGAGTCCAGTCCATTTTGGGAAGGGCTCTAAGCTAGTACCTCATTTTGTTGGACCTTTTGAGATCCTTGAGAGGATAGGACCATTTGCTTACCATTTAGCGTTGCCACCTAGCCTATCACACATCCATGATGTGTTTTATGTTTCAATTTTGAGGAAGTATGTTTATGATGAGACTCATGTGATAGATTGTGATACCTTTCAGGTAGAGTTAGATGGGAACCTAGCTTTGGAGCCCAATCATATATTGGCTTGACGAACCTTGGCTCTTCAAGGTAGGGTGATGGACCAAGTTAGGGTCCAATAGGATTGTTATGACAAGGTCACAGCTTCTTTAGAGCACACATCATAGATGAGATCACAGTACCCTCACCTCTTTGATGAACTCCAGGAGGAAGTTCATTCCTAGAGGGGGTGGATGTGAGACCTACCTCAAATTGACATAGTTTTATAGTTTTATTTTCTATGCTTTTAATTATTATTACTTGGACATACTTTGACTATTGAGGATCTAATTTATTTGAGGATCTATTGAATCTATTAGAATTAGGTAATACTAAGAGGGGGGGTGAATCAATATTATTGTATTTCAATTTAAAGTTCAACCAATTATAAATAAACCATAATAATGCAAAAATGAAAAGAACATTTAAGCA
The DNA here is from genome assembly GCA_027943335.1 of Chamaecyparis obtusa. Lineage (NCBI taxonomy): Eukaryota > Viridiplantae > Streptophyta > Pinopsida > Cupressales > Cupressaceae > Chamaecyparis > Chamaecyparis obtusa. The sequence continues at coordinate 346,735 of BSBK01007030.1, read as the reverse complement.
TAACACATAACTCATGACACCATGATTTATTCTTGAGGAAACCCTAGCCAAGGGAAAACCCTGATGGGGATGGTACCCACAACTATGCACTAAAATATTATATCCCTGTTAGGAGATCTAGCCCTGTTAGGAGCTGATTATTACATAGTAAATTTCCTTGCTAGAGGAATACAAAATCCTGTTAGGGGTATACAAACACCTAGTTAAAGGTGGTAAGAAAATTGCTCTTACAATAAAAAACTATTACAAAGAGTTCTCCAAAATGTGAAAAATACAAGCACTTATCTTTCTTAGATAGTTCTATTACAAGTAGTGGTTGTCATCGCACCAAAAGATCGACCTGTTAATACTTGATACAACCATTAGACTTATAGAAGACACAAGAGGTGGTTAAGCCATGTTGTGAATCTTGAGGGGAGCACTGACAATTTTTCTAACAATCTCCCCCTCAGCATTACTCAAGGGGATTCGAACCTATGACCAAGTTCTGATACCATTTGTTATGAGTAGTGGTTTCTGTTGCACCAAAAGATCAACCTGTTAATGCTCGATACAACCACTAGACTTATAGAAGATACAAGAGGTGGTTAAGCCATGTCATGAATCCCAAGGGGAGCACTGACCATTTTGCCAACATTGCATCAGTCCAGTGGTATATGAGCTCTATATTTTTTGGATTGTATTCTGGTACTTCCTCTATGGGGAAGTATGTGTGTTTTGAGACGAGTCATAAAGGACTCTTGTGAATGTATTTTCTAAAAAGTGTCTTTTGACATTGAGGTTTTTTTTGAAATGGATTGACATAGTGATGCTTTATTTGTCATTGATGTCAATGGGGGAGAAGGATACATGAAAAAAATCTATTGGAGGAGAAGAAGCAATATAAAATGAAAAACCTGTAAGATTTGATTGATGAAGAGGACTTGAAAATATTTCTAAGCAGTAGTATTGCAGTTTGGTATTTATTGAATTTGGATGCTTTTTCATCTATATTTCCATCAATGCCAATGGGGGAGATTGTTAGGAATGAATGCTAAATATGTACTATGGGGGAGTATTCAGAGTCATTCTATAGTAGTTGTATGTTGCATTCATGATTGTGATTGTCATTGATGTCAACATAGTGATATACTGAAGATTAGCAAAGAAGCAGACAATGTTTGAATTAGCGCATGTGGAATATTGCAGATCAAGCTATGCGAAGTTGAGGATTTATTCTACATTGTGTTCTAAGATTATGGTCAAGAGAACATACATAAATTCAATTATTCATGATAGTTATGTGTAATTTAGTGAAAGCAGTATTCAAACAGTGTTCCTGAGAAGTGGCTTGTGGTAACTAGATGATATCTCCTAATTAGGATAGAATTTGGGCATGCAAAGTTATACAGTTGATGAAGACATGTTGGTGGTAAACTAGATGAGATAGCATGGTCGGAGGTCACACGTGTGAAGAGTTATTTTGTTTTGAAGCCAACATTTTTTAATGTAATTATGGAATATTATGTAACGTGTGAAGGTTTATATTTTGTAATTGGTTAAGCCTTGTTGGGCGACTCATTTGTAGTTATTTGAGTGTGGTATAAAGGAAGGATTGTATTCCATAATTGTAATGATGAGATATAGATGTGAATTGTGGAATTGAGCAATATATGTTGTAAGAGGATATGCAAATTATAGAGATCTGGTGAAGCAGTTAGTGTGGTTTGGCATAGACAAAGGATCAAAGATAACTTGCTGAGATCAGTAATCATTGGTATTATTCTATTTAGATAATACAGAGATTAGTTGGACAATATGTTCATTAATCTTTCCCTTGAAGGTTTTTGGATAATGGGTCCTTCTGTCTTCCATAACTCTTAACCGGGTTAGAATCTTTTAACAGGGATTCAAATTCTCCTAACAGGGACTTATATGTACTAAATGCATTTCATAAGGCTCTTAAAAGAGTCCATCCTCTCATAAGGAATTTTCATATTAGTACATCTTTTGTGGGTATCATTCCCACTGGGGTTTACTCTCTTATCAATAGGTTCCCTAGTCAACATATCTTGTGTTATTATGTTATTGTGTTGTTGTGTATGTTTATCTTTCTAAGATTGTTTCTTATATTGATTACATGGTTGAAATCTCATAATGGTAATAAAAGTTGTTATTATCTGATAATTGATTCACCCCCCCCCCCACTCAGTTATCTTGGTGGACATTACTTTCTAACAAAGTTACTATGTAGAGGTAATTTAAAAGGTTGATATGGATCAAAAAAGGATCTTAGGGGTAGATCTGAGGATCGGGTGGTATCTGGTGACAAGAAGGAAAGTGTGAAGTAGTAGAAGTCTTTGGTTTATGATTAGATGAAGTCTTGTAGAAAAGGTAAATCACATGTGTAGAAGAAAGGAGGTGGTGGTAAGAGTTCTTTACTACATTGTACAGATGTGTGACATGACAAAGGAAGTATAGAGAAGACTAAGTGGATGGGTCTAACAGAAGAAAAGGAAGAGTTGCAGAGAAAGAAAGTTGCTGATGAAGGGGGTATTTGGATTAAGAATGATCATATGATTTATGTCCCAAATATTGTCAAATGTTCATAAGATTCTCTTATCAAACATTCTCCTCACCAAGGGTTTCTAATGTAGGAGCATCCTTGGGTCATTGGAAATCTTGCATCGCCCAAAAATATTTCCTTTCAGTTTGTGGCAATTTGTTTCAGTTAGCCAATTTTATTTATTTTAGTTGTATTTCTTGTAGGTGGATCTCGTGTAGTTATGAATTTCAAGGCATGTTCTAGACATCAATTTTTACTTATGTCTACATTCATACCTCTTTTGGATACTTCGCAATGGAGTTATCTTAGATTCAAGTTTGGGCTTGTGTTCTCTTCAAAGTTCTAATGGTCATATGAGTTTTCTGATCTCACGAAGCTTTTTACTATTTGACGAAGCTTTGTGGCTCATATCACGATGATATTTGGTCTCTGGATGATGTTCCTCTTGGATCTCAAGTTATTTCATCAACTTGGCATCAAGATTCTTACAATTTGAGTCTTGATCTATATCTTTGTAATATGTTTTCTTATTCTTGGAAGATGTGATCAATCTTGACCAACATATGTGATGAGAAGGTTTTATATATTGAGGCATTTTATATTTGTTAGGTAGTTCTTAGAAGTTGTAAGAATGACCTTTTAAAGGTTAATTCTAAGGTTTAGATCTAGGTTTTTGTTGTAATGAGGCTCAAGTATGTTGAAAGTATGTAAGTTGCATGTTGCAAGCCAATGTGATGTAAATATCTGAATTGGTGGTAATGTGAATGTGGGATTTTGCATGTTTCCAATTCATTGTTGAGTTCTTTATGATCTTGAGTTCTTGGTTTCTGTTGTATTGACTCTTTCTGCATGGATTGGACCATCTCCATTGGGGGAACTCCTGCCATGACTACATCAATTCGTCTAATTCTAAAAATTATGATGTAAGTGTTGAACTTTAACTAGTAAAATTGATACATGTGGTTCAAGAGGGAAAGCATATAGTATACAGTGATTAAGGGACACACATATATGTATCAAGAATTTCTACAATGAGCATAACTTAATTTTGCATTAATTAGTGAACTAATATGTGGTCTACTAATGGATATCGATTGTAACTCAATGTCACATGTAAAGATTTGAGATCACATATTTTAGATAATTGTCATACCTATAGATTTTAATCAAGAATATACATATTAATTTCACATCAATCACAATTCATTGCTAATATCTATAATAGAAATCGCAATATCCCAATACAATCGCAATCATAAATTAACAAGTTAAACATAAATACATAGACTTTATATTCATTCTTTATAAAATTCTATACCAAACATTTATAAAAAAAAATATCATTCTAATCTTAACTCATATACCTAAACAAAACAAAATAATTTATTTAATTATTTATTTTATCCCTATGGTTATAAAATGTGCCTTTGCCTTGGTTCCATAAAATTCTATGTGATCGTTATCGAGCCACATTGTCTAATCTTAAAGTCTAAGCTTATCTACCTATCTTTTCACTTTCATTTCTACAGATGTTGATCTAGATTTGAATTCCATTTTTAAGGCAAATGATTTCCTTTCAATAGTAAAATCTTCCTACCATCAAAATTATATTATATGACTTTTGAGTTTTATTCATTTAAAGAAACTACGTATTGTTGGGAATTTCCACAAAAGAGACAAATGTCTCCAAGAGTACCAATCTTCTACAATTTTTCAAGGAAAAGACACCTTAAATTAATCAATCTAAACATTCTATTTTGGTGTTTCATCACATGCTTCCAATTTGTTTATGCACCATTCATGCACTAGTTTTAAATTTGTCTTATCAAAAATTATCAATGACTTTTAAATGAAGATTTTAAAGTCATCCTTGTCACCTTTACTTTGTATTTTGGTACAAGGACAAAAACCAATTTGAATGGCAAACTAGTCTTCAATCATTCTTGTCACTTCAACTATATGTATTTTAAGACAAAAGATCATTTGCATAAAAGAAATCATTCTCCAATACAATTTAGAAGATATGAAATGATATTACACTAAAATTTATAAATTGAGTGATCTAAGAGATTTCTCTAAATAATGTCAAAAGTTAATGTCAAGATTTGTTGTTCACATCTTTTATAAGAGATATGACATTAGTCTATTTTTTTCCTTTTATAAGTAATTTATGTATATTACTTTTTATTTTAATGTGATTGTGAAAGTTGTGTGAAATTATTATTTGATTATGCAATTTAAAATTCTTATTGAATAGCTTATGTGATTAATTAAAATTCTAAATCATTGAATAAAATTCAAGTTTGACTATAATTTGACAAGATTGAAAAGTTTCATTGTTATGTAAAAGCTATTGAAATGAAATATAAAATAAAAGAATATATTTTACTTTTTTCAAAGATACAATGTGAAAATGTATTAGATAATTTGACTTGTGTGTCCTCAACCCTTGATGATAAGGAGTACAAAGTCATGCTCCAATCTCTTTTTTTGGTAATTTAAATGACATCATATTTTAAACTAGATGAGTAATTTAGAGTAACCATTACATAATTTATTTGATTAGGTGACATTCTATAACATTAAATATTTTTTTAATAGGTTAATAATTAAGAAGATTATATTTTACAAGAGAGCCTTCAATTTGAAACTCAAAATATGAAAGTGATTATGCATATTATATCTTGATATACAAGCATCAAGAGTTGTAAACCAATCATGCATCACCAAAAATAATAATTTAAGTTTTTTCATTTTGAGTGATTTTCTATCACAAGCTATTTTTGGACACTTGGTTTGGGCACTCTTGCAAGATAAAAAATTTCATATATTTAATTTAGCTAAAAATATTTATGATCAAATGTAATCCTATGGATAAATTAAGTTGGTTTGTGGATATTTACTTGTTATTTTTTATATTGACACAAAACTTGTAAATTGATGGATGATTTATAAAGTCTAATTAAAATACCAAATCAAACAAAAAATGTGAAAGTTAGAAATGTGACACTTAGTTGAAAATAATAGATGTTGGAATACTAAATTATTGTTAATCAAAATATCTAATATTCATGTGTAGCAATAAAATCATTCTTGGTGGGAGGGTTGTCATAGGTGACTGCAAAAGGAGCTAAAAACTCTTAAAGTTGCAAAATTCAATGCAATTTGTCTATTATTTTGATATGCATGTTTCAAGAAATTCAAAAACTCATTTGGGGTTGTTTGGAATATTTTATTTACAAATTAAGAGGAGGTTATAGAAGAATAATCCAATGTCTAGGTTAAGGGTTACAAAGGATTTCAAAGTGGTTTTAAAGGTTTTATTTCTAGCTCATGTAATAAATCTGATTTCTAATGTCAAAAAAAGAAGTTATATCAAAATGTTTATGTCATCATGAAGGTTTTTGTTGCACGTTATGTTGCTTTGACAATATGTTGAAAAATATAAATTGTTTTAAATAACATTTATTTTAAAGTTGTTTTCACATTATTGTATGAGGGTATATGAGGTGTTGTGACTACTTAGATGGTTCGCTTGACAAGACCCCCCATCTTGGATTTGCATCAATATCTACATATGGAGTAACATAGTAGGTTTAAGAATGCTTCAATTAGATTATAAATTATTTTACTCAAAGATAAGACATGAAAAGATATTTGAAAATACAATTTAAAGTGATAATGACATTCCTTTGGAGTCTTATGAAAGATGAAACCTCCACTTTATGTCATCCTTATCATTTTCTATGACACCCACTTATGCATTGTCTTGTTTGATACACATCATCTTATATTTATGTGATAATTATATATTTGGCTTTGAAATGACATGTTTCTCATAGATTTAGTGCACCAATTGTTGGGATTCTAATATTGATATTTGATGTTTTGAAGTATGAAAAGTATAGATAGTTCATTAATCACCTCTAACTTGAATTTATGGGTATTTTTCTGATATTTAAACATAGAATTTAATAATTAGTAGTTTAAAGGATTTATAAGCATATTATAGCTCAAGATCATTTTTTGATATTTTAGTAATAAGATAAATTCACGTAAATTATAATTTGTCCTTAGTTTTAGTTAATTCATATGATAAGTAATTTGGTCATTTATGAAAATTTTAAATAGCGTAATATTATAATTTTCCATCTTGGGGCTTTCATGTATATCTAGTGTTTATATATGTGTGAGATCATTATTTTATTTTTTGTTGATAACAAGTTAGACAAATAAATACCTATGGAAGAATCATTAAAGTTATTAATTGTGCTGATTGACCCTGCTTCTCAACACCTAGTAGTGTTCAATATATATTTCATACCAACTTTAGAATCAAGCAAAGACTATAGTTCTTAAATAAAACATTTTCATTTACCAATTAATGAAATATCATAGATAAATAATGCCATATACAATAAATGATCACCAATAAATGTATAATAAACACAATGATCAGATTTAGAACACTCAAATCCCAAACTCAAAATATATGTATCAAATCTTTGGTACCGAATCCTAGGTCTTTTCTCGATTCCATACAAATATTTCTTCAATTCACAAACCAAATTACTTTTACCTTTTACCATGTAGTAATTTGGTTGTGTCATGTAAATATCATCTTCCCAATCACCATGAAGTAAAGCATATTTCACGTGCATTTACTCAACCTCTAAATCATAAACAAAAAAAATGGAAATAATAAATCTAATGGAAGACATTTATATAATAGGAGAAAATATCTCACCATAATCAAAACCCTCAACCTAAGAGTAGCTTATGCAACCAACCTTTCTTTATACATTTCAATATTTATATCTAAACCAATCTTTTTGTTGAACACCCATTTGCAGCTAATAGGTTTTCATGATTCAAGAAATGTTACTAGACCCCTAAATCATTATTTTTCAAAGATGTCATTTCTTCATCCATATAAATCATCTATGATTCTACATTATTCATACCTAATTCCTCTTCTATAGATCTAGGTTCATCCAGATTAGTATTCAAAGAAAAAATAAATCTACACTCATCAAGAAAATACCTTTCAAGCATTTTTTATGCCTTGTAGACCTTTGAACAAGTTGAGTTGGAGGTTATTCCTCCAATTCTAAAGATTAAGAGCTAGATGATCTCTCCTCAACTTTGTGTCTATCTATATACCTCAATTCAACTTTCTCAACTATATAAGATAGTTGAATCACATCTTCCTTTTTGGTTTTTTAGATTTCATATAACAAAACAAGGCTTAATTTCTCTAAAAATAACACTTCTATTATGTATTACCTTCTATGTAATAGGGTATTGTAATTCCATGCATACCCATCCTTACATTTTCTCCTGAGAAAAATATTGGGTCCCTTCTTTCTATTTTTCCCCTTTCCTTTGTTCTTATTTTGTTCTTCTTTGCTTCCCTCCAGATTTTGTGAGTATGGAGTCTTCCCTTCCCTACCTCAGTTTTTGGCTAGGCCTTTGGTTTGTGGCTTCCATAATTATTTTGAGTGTTATGGTAGTCGAATGTCCGATCCTCAAAGCATGAAATCTTAATTTCTAAATGAAGCATAAAGGTATTTAATTCCCTTTATCTACCAAGTTATAAAAAACATTTTTGAGGCTTATTTTTAATTGCCAAGTGATTAAAAGCTATTTTGAGACCTCTTTTATGACTAAGTTTTCCAACTTGCAATTTTGTGTTTTGTGAGAAGATTTAGTTGCATGTGAATTATTTTAAAAGAATCACTTGGTTAACTCATGTGGAACTATGTTCCAACTTAGGTATTTCATTTCTTTTCGGTGATATTTATAGGGCTTTTCGTTTCGTGTTTTTGTTTTTTTGTTGTTTAGGGTTTGTCTATAGGTTAGTCAAATAAAGGTTTTTTTTTTCCATAAATTTCCTAGCCTTTAACTTAATTTAGCGACTACAATTTATTTTTCCTAGGGTTTCTGATGCTCTAGTCTCTCATGTTGAGAATTGAGCACCTCAATGTTGTGCTTTATATAATTAGGACTTCTTCAATTTACTTATTTTATGCCCTAGTTCATACACTATCAGTAATTTCAAGATGCATTAGGTTTGAATGTGTTAAATTAGGGCTCTCTAGGGTTTCCTATGATTCCTTACCATACTTTACTTAGTTGTAAGCCGCATGTCAAATACCAAACCACTATAATTATAGTTTTAACACTATTTTTCCCAACATATCACAGTTCTCCAACTAGTCATTGGCTTGTAGCATTTAGAACTTTGGTTCCTAGCCTACATGTCACTTTTTTTATTAAAGATTCAAATTACCTAGACTTAAAACAATTTTCATTTTGATTTTATCAATCTTCATTTGAAAACCCCACATTCCAAGTTTAACTTAACTCCCAAAATTTATTATAGTAAAACTTTCACATTTGTAATGGCACTATGTACTTCGCAGTCTAGGAATCCTCCATCCAATCCACCATCTAAAATAAGGAGACATTTTATTGGATCTCCAATCCAATATTATCGACCTCCATTTCCCACAAATTCTTCAATAAAGTTATCAACTCTGAACTTCATGTCTAAGAACTGCATCCTCATTCATCCATTCTTCTTCAAGGAAGCTTACACACAAATTCTTGGACCCTGGTCCCTAGAGTATATTTATTATTGAATATTCTTATTATATATTTTTAAATAAAGTGATTAAGTTGCCTTTGTCTTGTAGAGCTATATAGTGAATACCATGACATCATCATCCAAAGTTCACAAAGTTAAACCAAGACCAACACTTATAGACCCATCTAAAATGGTATCTAAGACATAGAAAGAAATAAAAAAGACATGTCACCTCACCATGAGATACATCCATGAAGGAAAAAATAAGGTTTCTAAGAGGGAAATAACTATGAAGAACATCATAGATGTAGATTTGTGGGATTTTGACTTACAAATGATAAAAAATGTAGTAGAGACTTATCCATTAGAATATCACATCAAAACCTAGCTCAAAAGGTCTATATTACTACAAGATTCTTCTTTTTCATAGTCGTTCCAATACTCAAAGCTTATTAACAACCTGGTCAAGCATTATTCAAAGTTTAGAAGGAAGTGCATCTAGTCAGACAATATAGGTGTGGCCATTTTTTATGCAGACTCCATGAATATAATTCTCTACCTCCCCAACCAAGTAAATCCACTATCCATAAATGAGGTGTTTCCAATGGCCAAGTAAAAGAAAAAAAATGTGGAGAATAAAATATGTTTGAAAAACCACTAGCTCACTACACCATGGAAGGATGGACCAAAAATTTCAGATACCATCTCGTAAGATGAATTCATCCCACCTATCTAGGGGATGGTCATAATGATAAGCTACATATTCAAGAAGACAAGTGAGGACTACACCCCATGTATATATTATTTCATAGCCACCATCTTCAATAATAAGTCTCATTTTGACTAAGACCAGATCATTTCCAACAACATACACACAACTCCTAGAAGTTTGGGAGTCTAAGTAGTTTTATTGTTAAATAACTGAGAGGGGGATGAATCAGTTTAATCTTGTTATCCTATAGTCTCAAATCTCCTAGATGTATTTATTAAAACTTTTCAATCAAATAATCAACTTGGTAAAATATCAATTGTGCCTTTCTCTTCATCTACCGATTACCAGTAAATTAAATACTGTGTTCACCGATCTATCCAGTTATAGAAATGTGTAAAGTAAAATAACAATTCAACACATCATACACATATAACACATATATTTTTAACATGGAAATCCTGTTAGGGGAAAAACCACTTGGGATTGGTAACCCAAAATAATTCACTCTTCTGAAGTGAGCTCAGTGAGGAGCCAACCCTGTTAAAGGTTACAAAAAACACACTATGAGGTGTGACCTAGTTAGAGGATTTATCACTAATAGTTCTCCTCTGACCAAACATTCACTATGGGGTCAACAAGAAAAAAATCAACATTCATTGAATGCCATATTGAAATATAAAGACTGTTAAGTGCCACTCGGTCAAGAGATTTATCTGTAACAATGGTTAAACTGATATGGTAATGATCCAATTCAAATACAACTTTGATCTACAGATTTTTAGATCTATTCTAAGCTCAAAATAACTTTGATCAATAATCAATTCAACATGTTCATTTCCTCCAACTCTATTTTTATCAGTATATGCTTTCTCTAATGCTCGGTGTTGTATGCAATTTGCTCATTTCTATCTTCAACCAGTTTGGTCAATATTGCATGAAAATAATATTTTTCACACAAATTCTTTTGCATCATCAAGAATCCCCCAGACTCAACAATGAATCTTATGTCTCTTTATATAGACATCATAAACCCTTTTATTTTCATCCATAGATTTTTTCTCTTAATCTTCACCATTCATTTTGCTACTTTAAACTTCCTTGCTAGTTGTGTCATTAACATGTTTCATTCTCCTTCATCTGATCAACTTTGAATTTTTTCAGCCATTTGATCATCACAAAAAACATTATCTTCTACCTCAGAATCATAAAAAATTGTCTAGCTCATCATTTTTAGTTGGCTTCAACAAAATCCATTTATTTCTTTTACTCGGTCAATACCAGAATGCATCGGTGATTACTTTCTTAGTTAATACTATACTCAATATACACTACACTTTCTCAGTGTGTATAGAAATATTCATTTACCGATCACATAAACTTGTTTAGTCAAAATATTCAATACATAATAGAATCATGTAATACAATAAAGTCATCAACATAATGTCATAGACTCATCAATAAGTTACCCAATGTATACCATATCCATATCTTTCTTATCCATCTCATTTTCATGTAGATATCTCATTCCTTTATCATTTTCCTTCCTTAGATGTTTGTAACCATTATGATAAGTACAGTCAAAACTAGTTGACATAAATGATAATACACTAACTAATTAATTATCTTACATATACTTTAGTAGCTTGGTGATCATCAATCATTGTCTTTCAATTGTCCATTCCATTGTCAAACTTTCCTTCAAGATATTCAATCAATTGTAGGTTATCAATCTCTCCCTTTGGCATTGATGGCAACACAATATGAAATATTCCATAGAATACCAAACATTTGTTCTACAGATTTGTAATAAAATGTTGTAACTTGGTAAGATCTCCCTAGCTTTTATATTTAATATGTTTAATCACTACACAACATTAATACTCCATGCAATCTCTCCCTAAAGATTTGATCTTCTTCCTGTCTGTATATTTTTCTCTCCCTTATTTTCTTCTCTCTCCCTTTAGATAAATATTTCATTGATTCTTCTCTCCCTTTGACATCAATTCCAAAAAGAATAAGCAACTCTTCATTAGCCAAAATATTATCCTTGGTGTTTGGTTTAGATCAAGTACCTTTCATGTACCGATATGCATTTTTAGTTTGTTCTCCATCTTTTAGCTTTCACAACCTTAGGAACCCTAAAGTGTGAACATCATGCATCAACATCATTTGATATTCTGATAAAGTATAGGCTGATGCAAACTCCTGATCACCTTAGTGACCGATAGATAGGGGATGGACCCCTAGTCTAGTCCTCAAGTACTCAAATGTATCCTTAGGTAAGCGTTTTGTAAATATATATGCAAGTTGTTCTTTTGATTTCATAAATTCCAATTTTATTTTCTTTTCTTGTACTTGTTCCCTCAAGTAGTGATAATTTATAGATATATGCTTTGTCTTTGCATGCATCACTGTATTCTTAAAAAATTTTATATCACTTGTGTTATCACAATATATTATCATTAGGTTAGTGATCTCTTCATTCATACCTTTCAAAAGTTTTTTTATCCATGCAATGTTCAAACAATTAGCAGCAACATCAACATATTCTGCTTCTACAGTAGACTAAAAAATGCATCCTTGTTTCTTGCTTATCCAAGTAACTAGTCTTTCTCCCAAAAACAATGCTCCACCAGTAGTGCTCTTTTGGTCATCAATGTTTCTAGCCCAATCTGCATCTGTGTAAACTTTCAGTTCAAAATTTCCCTCTTTCTTGTACCACAAACAATAGTTTTAAGTGTTCTTCAAATATCCCAAAATTATTTTTACAAGTCATATGTGATTCTTTAGGATTAGCAAAAAATCTTGCTACAATTCCAACTGTATGTTGAATATCTAGTCTACTACGCACAATGTACATCAACTTACCAATCATTGATCTATATAGTGTCTGATTTACCTCAGTTGACTGATCATCCATTGTTAATTTTCATCTAGTGACCATAGGTGTACCAACAAGTTTTGAATCTTCCATACCAAAGGTCTTCAATACTTCTTTTATGTACTTTTATTGAGTAATGTATATGCCTTCATTTTGTTGTAAAATTTGCAAGCCAAGAAAGAAATTAATCTCTCCAAACATTGACATTTTAAATTCTTTTCTCATTTCATCAGTAAATGATTTTCATAGATTATCATGTCCTACAAATATAATATCATCAACAAAAATTTCAGCAATAAGAATCTTATCATCAGTTTCACCTTTCAAGTATAAATTGATTTTGTCACTTGTTCTAACAAATCCAATACTGATAAGATAGGAAAGAACTCTTTCATAGCATGCTCTCGGTGCTTGTTTCAATCCATATAGTGCTTTGTACAACTTACATACTATGTTCTTTTGATTAGGATCAACAAAACCTTTAGGTTGTTCAATGTATACCTCTTCTTCAAGTATTCCATTCAGAAATGCAAATTTGACATTCATTTGATAAATTTTAAATCCTTTGTAGGAAGTATAGGCAAGAATATTCTAACTCCTTCAAGTCTAGCAACTAGTGCAAAAGTATCACCATAATCAATACCTTCTTCTTGTGCATAACCTTTGCATACAAGTCTTGCTTTATTCCTAGTGACTTCTCCATTTTCATTCAACTTGTTTCTAAATATCTCTTTGGTACCAATTACATTCTTATCATTCAGTCTTGGTACCAATGTTCATGTTTTTCTTTTCAGCATCTGCTCAATTTCTTCATTCATGGCTTTAATACATTCATCATTTTCAAGTACATCTCTAACAGTTTTAGGTTCAAATTCACAAACCAAGCATGTATTTTTTTTCAACTTACTTCATGTCATCATGCTAGATTTATTGTCTCCAATAATCTGATTCTATGGATGGTGTCTGCTCACATATTTTTCAAGTACATGCTCAGTTCTTTTTTCTTCATTGTCTTCTTCACTTGGTTTAGGATTATGATCTTCATCGGTAACTATTTCTTGATTCCGAGTCTGTATAGGTTGATGCTCGATAGCATTACCCTATTTCTTGGTAATGCTAGGTTGTTTCTTGGGTAGAGTGTTAGGTTGCTCAATGTAAGTATATCTACCATAATCTTCCAGTTCCTTTTTTCTTTCTTCATCACTCTTCTTAGAAAATTCATCAACTCTCACATTTTCACTTTCAATCATTTTGTTAGTAACCTTATTCAAACATTTGTAAGATTTTATTTTAGTATAATATCCTAAGAATATTCCTTCATCACCTTTTGAATCAAATTTATCATTTTTATCATCTTTCAGAATGTAACATCTACTTCCAAATATTCTGAAACAGCTTACATTCAGTGAGTATCCATACCATAATTCATAAGGTGTTTTGTTTGAATCTTTCTTCAGTTAAACTTAGTTCAATGTGTATACAACACTACTAAAAAATTCTCTCCAGTATATCTGTGCAACATCCTTTTCAATCATTAGTGTTCTAGCACAATTGACAATACATCTATTTCTCCTTTCAACAATCTCATTCTATTGGGATGTCCTCGGTGCAGAAACCCATCTCTTAATTCCATGATCATTACAAAATTTAGTGAACTCATCAGAAATAAACTCACCATCTCTATCTGATCTCATGCATTTAACTCTTTACCACTTTCTTTTTCCACTTTAGCTTTAAACCATTTAAACATCATAAAAGCTTCTAATTTTTCTTTCAAGAATATGACAATCATCATCCTAGAGTAGTTGTCAATAAACAAGATAAAGTATCTATCTCCATAATAACTTTGAGTTCTCATAAGACCAAAAAAGTCAGCATGAACCAACTCCAAAATAGCATTAGATGAATATTTTTTTCTCTTAAAACTAAATTTTGACATTTTTCCCATTTGACATTGCTTTCACATCACATGGTCAGGTTTAGATAAGCTCGATAAACCTCTAACTCTCCTTTTCTTATTGATTTTAACCATGTTGTCAAAATTCACATGGCATAACCTTTTGTGCCATAACCACACATCTTCTATTCTATCCAATAAACAAGAAGTTTCAACATTATCAAGATAAAATAGATTACCTTGAGATTATTCACCAATATCGACCAACTTTCAAGTTAGATCATAGATTTTCACCTCTCTATTCTCAAATGCAAATCGGTGACTTGTGTTATTCAAATTTGTGACACGCAATAGATTATAATTAAGTCCCTTCACCCAATATGCATTATCACATCTAATCTTCTTGTTCAACAATATAGACCCTTTTCCTTTTACTAGATAAGGTGTATCATTTCCCATTTTAACAGATCCACCATTATAATGTTCAAGGTATTCAAATCTATCTTCATCACCAGTCATATGATGTGTACAACCACTATCAATAATCCAAGTATCATTCATGCCAACTTTAGAAATAAGTGTTGTTTCAACATACCTTTCTTCTTCTTCTGAATCTTCTTTCAAGGCTACAAATACCACCTCAATGTCTTCATCAATGTCGTGTCAGTGTCATCATCATCATTTTCAACAAGGTAGCATGCCTTCTTTCCTTTGTCTTTGTAATCTTGATTATTTCTTCTTCCATAATGTCAATTTCCTCTATGTTCTTGGTTATCTCTCCTATGAAATTTTCTTTCACCGGATCTTTCATTGTCTTTCTCATCTTCTTTCCTATTAGGACATCTAGCTGCAATGTGGCCAATTTCTTTACAATTAAAGCATACTAAATGTAGTTTTCCTCTGTATCTCCCTTTACCTTTCTACAGTCTTCTAGCCATTAATGCTTCAAGGTCATCAAACTCATCCTCATCACTATCAATATCACTCTCATTTCTTATCATGTGTTTACTACTTGATTTACCAATTTTCAAGGACAACATAAATGCAGACTCAATAGTAGGAACAATAATATTATCAAAGTTACTCAACTCAAAAGAAGTCAATCTACTGATCAAACTATCAAGTGTAAGATGATTACCTGGATTTGATCTCATCTCATGAATTGCAGAGACTCTAAAAGAATAAGTAGACAACAAGGTTCGAAGAATTTTACTAACAATAGTGTCTTGTTCAATAATACCTCCTTCTCCTCAGATAGCATTGACAATATCCTTAATTCGGTTGTTGTACTGTGATATGTTTTCTCCTTCTTCCATTTTCATGTCATCAAAATTTCCTCTAAGACTTTCATCTTTAGCCCTTAGCACATTTTCATCTCCTCTGTGAACTAGTGCAATCTTGTTCCACATCTATTTAGTAGAAGTATATGTCTTGACATCCTCAAATTCAACATCTGATAAGGAAGCAACAATCTCTATCATTGAAACATCATGTTCATGTCTATCTCTCATCTGATCAATAGTAAAGGGTCCAGTAGGTTGGATGAATTCATTATCCAATTAATATATTGCAGACTATCCAATTCCAGATAGATGCAATCTCATTCTGCATTTCCATGTCAAGAAGTTGTCTTTTTTTAGCTTTGGCACCTATCTCTTATACATCTTGTGATCTTTATCTTAAGTCCATCAATATTTTCTTTCAAATAACTCTATGCTCTGATACCAATTGTTAGATAGCCGAGAGGGGGAGAGAATTAGTTAAATCCAGTTATCCTACAGTCCCAAATCTCCCAGATGTATATATTAAAAATTTTCAATCAAATAATCAACTTGATAAAATATCAATTGTACCTTTCTCTTAATCTACCGATTACCAGTAAATTAAATATTATGTTCACAGATCTATCAAGTTATAAAAATGTGTAAAGTAAAATAACAATTCAACACATCATACACATATAGCACATACATTTTTAACATGGAAACCCTGTTAGGGGAAAAACCAGCTAGGACTGGTAACCCAAAATAATTCACTCTTTTGAAGTGAGCTCAGTTAGGAGCCGACCCTATTAAAGGTTACAAAAAACACACTGTGACGTGTAACCTAGTTTGAGGATTTATCACTAACATTTCTCCTTTGACCAAACATTCACTATGGAGTCAACAAGAAAATAATCAACATTCATTGAATGTCATATTGAAATATAAAGACTGTTAAGTCCCACTCAGTTAAGAGATTTATCTGTTAAAATGGTTAAGCTGATATAGTAATGATCTGATTCAAATAAAATTTTAATTTGTAGATTTTTAGACCTATGCTAAGCTTAAAATACCTCTAATCAATAATCAATTGAGCATATTCATTTCCTCCAACTCTATTTTTCTTGGTATTGTAGACACCCAAATTTGATTACATTATTTAGTAATTTTATTTAGTTTTCTCCTAGGACATCCTATTAATTAAATATTTTTATTTGATTAATTTATGTTATCCCCTAGTTAATTAATCCAATTAATTAACTATAGTCCAATTAATTATCTAAATGACAAACCTATAGTCTGATAATTAATTAAATCCCTATTCTTCTATTAATTTAAATGGATACACTTATCTAAATAAATTAATTCATAAACCACCTTTTCCTCTCACTTGGAATTAAATAAATATTTAATTCTCAACCCAACACATTCACCCATACTAATTCTCCTTAATTAGCTAATAACCCATGCTTGGCTAATCTAACCCTCCACTCATTCTCTCTCCTCCCATCACATCCTCCTAATCCCCCACTTAACCTCTAATCCAAACCTAATCACCCCTTAAACATTTGCACAATCATAATCCAAAGATTAAGAAATGCTAAGCCAACCCAAGTCAACCCTCATGTCACATCACCACATCCTCCAATGCCAGATCATAGAGTCTCTTACACATCTCTTACACACTTGTCCCCTCTCACACCTCCCAAAGTGGTCACATCTCTCAAGGATTTGGCCTCTCCTCTCATCCTCCCCCATTGTGATACTTGTCACAATGCTATGCATTTGAGAAATCACAATCCATGTGCTCTCTCTTGGATGCATCTCAACCCTTCCTCAAGTTTGCATCTTGACCATCCATTCACCTCCCATTTTCCTTTAAATCAAGCCTCTTCCTCCATTTTTATCCACCATTTGAGAAAAGTTATTATGCCCATTTGAGAGCCAAAATCATCCAAAGCATCCTTATTATGCCAAAATCTCCATTGAAGCTTTGAGCAATAGCATTGAGCACAAATCCAAATCTTTGGACTACATCTAAAGATCAAGAAGGCTTTTGGGAGTGTTTTGAGGTTTGCATTATTGTTTTTGTGGCTTTATTTTAGTCTAATATTAAAGGTTTTACTTGCTTTGTTTTGTTGAATGCTAGCTTAGTTTGGTATTCTTAGACACTACATTTTAGGTATTACATTTTGGCACGCCCGGTGGAACACTATGTCGAAAAAGGGAAAAATGTAGACACCCAAATTTGATTACATTATTTAGTAATCTTATTTAGTTTTCTCCTAGGACATCCTATTAATTAAATATTTTTATTTGATTAATTTATGTCATCCCCTAGTTAATTAACTATAGTCCAATTAATTATCTAAATGACAAACCTATAGTCTGATAATTAATTAAATCCCTATTCTTCTATTAATTTAAATGGATACACTTGTCTAAATAAATTAATTCATAAACCCCCTTTTCCTCTCACTTGGAATTAAATAAATATTTAATTCTCAACATATGTGTGTGAATTTTGTACCTAGTTGTAGACACAACACTTCAGTAAAATATTAGAGGTTAGCAACAATCGAAATCTGCAAGTAATTGAAACTATGCTAACCAGGCGATTTACTGCCTTCTAGTAGGTGTGAGTATGATGTTCTCATATTGAAATCGAGATCAGTGACAATGCAACACCTCAACGAAGGATATAAAATGATGAAAGCAATGAAATATGAATGCAGATTAATCTATTTTTTTGGATTTTTGATGCAATGGGATGAAAAATTGTATGAAATTAATCTAGAATGAAATTGAAATGATATTAATCTAAGAATTATATGAGTTTATATGCAAAGCTATGAAAAACTATGAATTGATCTCACAAAATTGCTTGTCGCAAAATCTTTGTTCTTCAGTTGTAAATTCGCTTGAGTAATTGTGCAAATTCGAGAGATGTGAGATTGAAAGCTTGAGGAATTTTTAGAGGTTGAAAGCTTAAGGGATATGAGATAAATTATGAAGAGCTGAGCCTTGTTTTTATAGAAATCCAGGGCTTGAGGATGCATTGAGAAAAGCCATAAATCACTCTTGATAAACTCAGGTTGATTTTTGAGTTAACAAGAAATTAAGAATAAATAAACTCATAAAATCATGCAAAAGCAATTTTTATCTCAAAATAGAGCTTTAGTTCTCTTTTTCAACTCATCATTAGATGTTGAATTTCAATTTTAAAATTGATTGTTAATTTCTAGTTGCCTGCTTTTCTAATTGTGCATGATTTAATTATAAATTAATTAAAAATAAAGTGATTTATTCTCAACTTAACTAATTTTAAAATTAAAAAAATTGATTTATGGATTAATCAATTATTAAATCAAACTTTTATTCAAAAACTATATTATTAAATATTGACAACTGACTTTAATTAATTAAATAGGAATTTAATCAATTAGTCATGAGATTTTAGATTTATTGTCAAAATTAAATAATATAATTTAGGAATAAATTTAATTAAATAATTAAGTGGCAGTATTAAATCTAATTAATTAAATATTCAGAATATTCAATTAATCAAATTTTAGGATAAATAAGATTTATCACCAAATAATCATTAAATCAAGATAATTAGGATGAATAGGAATATTGCTAGGAATATTCCCCGATGCAGAATTTAGGATAAAATCAATTAGGATTTGATAATGTGTAGATGTGCCTTAGGTTAGGACTTTTGTTTCAATTTCATTCGATTTTGAAGATGTAGGAGGTTAATGAACCTATAGCCCATTTTTGGGTATTACACAACCCAACCCATTCACCCATACTAATCCTCCTTAATTAGCTAATAACCCATTCTTAACTAATCTAACCCTCCACTCATTCTCTCTCCTCCCATCACATCCTCCTAATCTCCCACTTAACTTCTAATCCAAACCTAATCACCCCTTAAATTTGCACAATCATAATCCAAGGATTAAGAAATGCTAAGCCAACCCAAGTCAACCCTCATGTCACATCACCATATCCTCCAATGCCAAATCATAAAGTCTCTTACACATCTCTTACACACTTGTCCCCTTTCACATCTCCCAAAGTGGTCACATCTCTCAAGAATTTAGCCTCTCCTCTCATCCTCCCCCATTATGACACTTGTCACAATGCTATGTATTTGAGAAATCACAATCCATGTGCTCTCTCTTGGATGCATCTCAACCCTTCCTCAAGTTTTTATCTTGACCGTCGATTCACCTCCCATTTTCCTTTAAATCAAGCCTCTTCCTCCTTCATTTTCATCCACCATTTGAGAAAATTTATTATGCCCATTTGAGAGCCAAAATCATCCAAAGCATCTTTATTATGCCAAAATCTCCATTGAAGCTTTGAGCAATAGCATTGAGCACACATCCAAATCTTTGGACTACATCTAAAGATCAAGAAGGCTTTTGGGAGTGTTTTGAGGTTTGCATTCTTGTTTTTGTGGCTTTCTTTTAGTCTAATCTTAAAGGTTTTACTTGCTTTGCTTTGTTGAATGCTAGCTTAGTTTGGTATTCTTAGACACTACATTTTAGGTATTACAGGTATATGATTTCTCTAATGCTCGGTGTTGTTTGCAGTTTTCTCAGTTTTGTCTTCAACCCATTTGATTAATGTTGCATGAAAATAATCTATTCACGTGAATTATTCTATAGAATCAAGAATCCCCCAAACTCAATAATGAATCTTATGTCTCTTTATATAGACAGCATAAACTATTTTCTTTTCATCCATAGATTTTTCCTCTTAATCTTCATTGTTTATTTTGTCACTTTAACCTTCCTCGACAATTATGTCATTAACACATTTCATTCTCCTTCATCTGATCAACTTTTAATTTTGTCAGCCATTTGATCATCACAACAAACATTATCTTCTACCTCAGAATCATAAACAATTGTCTAGCTCATCATTTTTAGTCAGCTTCAACAAACTCCATTTATTTCTTTCACTCATTCAATACCAGAATGCATTGGTGATTACCTTCTCAGTTAATACTATACTCAATATTCACTACACTTTCTGGGTGTATAAAAAAATATTCATTTACTGACCACATAAACTTGTTAATTCCCGATCTTCAATACATAATAGAATCATGTAATATAATAAAGTCATCAATAAGTTACCCAATGTATACAATATCTATATCTTTCTTATCCATCTCATTTTCATGTAGATATCTCATTCCTTTAACATTTTCCTTCCTTAGATGTTTGTAACCATCATGATAAGTACAGCCAAAACTAGTTGACATCAATGATAATACATTAATTGATTAATTTTCTTATATATTGATAGAAACACTCCAAGGTGTGCTTGCACAAACTCTCTCTTAGGAATTTACTTGTCCTAATATTCCCAAGATCCTAAACATGCTTCTAGGACCCCTATCATCTTTTATCTCTTAGCCTAAGAATACTCCAACCCAACTCTATGATTTGATCTTCTTGTGCTTCACCTTGAGGGATTACTATAATTAAGTGTGCTTCAACTCTTCACTCCTCCTTGGATGACTCCAAGTGCAATTTCACCATAAAATTCTCACAAGTGTTGTAGGGGTTGCATTCTTCTTTATAAAATATTGAATCCCTAATGATCCCATTTGAATAGGGTTTCAAGACTTCTCCCATTGGGTTCAAGATTCACTATGCTCTTGGCCTAATAGGCCTAATTGGTCTAGTAGCCCTAGACAGGGTGTTTTTCCCAATTCTTCCTTAAAACTTCCAAATGACTCAAAAAACTAACTTCACATTTAGATACCCTTTTGGGAAACCTTAAATATTTTGGTGGTCTTAGGGTTAAAGGGTCTCTGTATAGTAGATTCATAGATTATAGGGCTAATAGGGCTAAAAGGCCTATAATAGTGCAGTTCACTAATTTCTACCTAAAAATCTATCTAAATGGATTGGAAAATGCCTAATATCATTACCATATATCAATAGGACTATTACCTCTCTGAAACCATGCTTGGTTCAAACTTTCATCCCTTCCACTGCAAATGCACATCAAATCTTTACTATCATGCACCTAGTCGAGTACACTGGTCTCACCTAGGGCATGATTCTAAAAATAGCTATTTGGTTCTTCTTGCTTCCTACCTACATATTTACAATGTATAGAGGCTCCCCTAACATATTCATCCAAACCCTAGTGATTTCCATGGTTGGATTCTATGGGGGAGCCATTCTTCCCAAAACCACTTTGTCAACACCAGCAACTACACAACTTACAAAACAATTTCAAATACTAAACTAATGAACTCAAAAAAAGTTTTTTTATTGGGATGGAGAGATAGGGTACTGAGAGGGGAGGAGTGAATCAGTGCCCACAAAAAATTTCAAATCTCAAACCTTAAACAAAAAATAGTAGTAACTTCACATATAACTTGAATCCATTGTATGTATCATTCATTCAATTAACTTGTAAAAGTATATAGCATGAAATCAAAAATATATCTATCACATAACACAAGTATTTTGGTAACACATAAATCCTTGTTAGAAGGTAAAAACTATGGTGGGGATGACACCCACAAATTCTTTACTACTACAGATAGAAAAGGTTTGTCTATTAGGGCTACAAGTGGTGATCACTTCTAGTGATCTTTCCCTGTTAGGAGTAACATTTTAGATCGATTAGATCTACATAGTTATAGGATTTTAACAACACTACTTGAGTGTGCACTTGGTAAAGAGATTTACATAAAAGACTGTTAGGTCTACTCTGTTAAGAGATTTTGGGTTTCTCTGTTATAATGATTAGAAAATAATAGAAAGTATCTACAAATTGACAACTCTATCTTGTTTGATATAGATCTATGAAATACTGAATAGATATCACCTTTTCATGTGAAGATCTCAACTCTGAACTCCTCGGTAGCCTTGTCTGATTCTACTTAATCTGAATATCTTTGTATTCTATTCTTCTCTATTTGATAACTGATATCTTTAAGTTGGCTTGATGCTTCAAGAAATTATTCACTCCATTCCATTCACACACCAAAAAATGATGTGAATTACATTTATATAGCATACTTCTTATGCCGCTAAACAAAATTAAGTTACAATATCTTAGAGAAAACCCTAAGATCTACGGTGTACAAAATTAACCTAGATTTAGCAATTACATAGAGATCATCATCGCAATTAATGAAGATATCTATAATAAATGATCCTCGATCTTGGTAAAATGTTTTGTGATTTTTTGTAACCGTCTGCATAGATAAATGTGCCATAACTAATTACTATGCCATTTTCTATGATACTCAGTAAACATTGTATATACTTCTTAGTAGTTACACTGGTTCTAGGTGTCTAGTATGCTTGGTGTTTACTATTGCTTAGTAATGGTGTACACTGATGCTTGGTAAAAATGCTCTGGAGCTTGGTGTAAAGGACTTGACCAACTAGCTTGAAGTGCTTTCTTTTACCAACTAGAGTAGCATAGGTAACCAAATAATGTCTTTGATACTAATGACAATCTTTAATGCTCAAATAGAGATAACAATCTCCCCCTTTGGCATTAGTATCAAAACCTTAAATGTATATAGACCTTTTGTCTCAAAATATTTTCTATCTCCATCATATATACATAGATACTTATCAACAAATAATTTCTATACTCCCCCTCAGTGCATGCTCACAGTAGTGTGTAGTATACTTAGCATTTATTTACATATTTGGCATATACATTGTTATCCCCCTTTTTGATATTAATGCCAAATGAAAAAATGTATACTTAAAGCTTATAAAAAATGTGTTTATGGGTTTTCTTCAATGACTCCAAGAGGCTTTCCCATTCCTCTTTCAAGTTGGTGAGAGCAATGTGCTCAAGACTAACTTGTGCATGCATGTCAAAGATGTTGTCCAACACAAAGATTTCTAGTGTTGCAACAAGCATTTATTCCTTGACAATATGCTTCTCAAAGATTTTCAAATATGGAAGCAACTCGGTTTGTAATTTTGTGACTTGGTCACTTATTATTTCTTCTTTCTTTCTAAGGTCTTCTCTTAACCGCCAGAGTTCTTGAACTTTCAAGATGTACTTTGTAAATGCTTGAGTCTTGGTTAAGGCTGCCTGTGCACTGGCTTGGATTTATTTATAAAGTTGTTTTATCTTTTCACTGACCGCGGTAGTGAAAGTGTCCATAGTGGATAGCTTTATCAAAATTTGACTAATTAACTGATTAATAGACTGAATGTCAGTTATTACCTTAGATAAATTTACCTTATTGATTGCCACTTCTTGGCTGATCTTTTCTGCAAGTTTATGCTATATTTTAGATTTTTCCCTTTCTTCTATTCTCTTTTCTACTTCTACATCTGGGGAATTTATTTTTTTGCAAGTGTAGCAAGTTGGTCCATTATTGGAGTATCTTCATTTATGTGTACCTCTGGTATGACCTATTGTAAGATATCTCTTACATTTTCAATTATTTCCTTGCTCTTGTACTCTTGTCTCAATTTTTCTTGTTCTGCCTTCCTTGGACACAACTCCCCATATTTTCTCAATTCCTCAAGGTTTAGGGTCTTGGGGTCACACTTCGGTATAACAATAACTTCTTCTAAGGTGACCAACCCTTTTCCTTTCTTCTTTTTCTTCTTCTTCTTCTCAGGTTCTTGAGGTGAGCTTGTTTTGAGTGGTACGATTGCCTTTACCTCAGAAATTTGTGTAACCTTCTCGGTTGACATGGTATCTTCCTTCTACTGCTCCTCGGTGATCTTTCTATCAGTTGAATGAGTCATAGCCTTTGATATAGTGTCCAGTGGAGTAGCCTCTGTTACATTAGGATTATCTTGATCCTTAGTTTCTATCTCTATTGCCTCTTTCTCTTTAGGCTTGTTTGTGTCAGCTAGTATCTCTACTCCTTTCTCCCTTGTTGTATCCTTTGGTTGCTTGAGGTCTGAGCCTTTGGGTTGATCATGTGATAAAATTTCAATTGCTTCCACAAGAATAGGAATCTCTCCCAGCAATGATGTGATTGTGGACTCGGTAACATGACCTTCATCTTGTGTACAATATGGTGCAATGTTCACATCTTCATCTTCATCTTTATCATCAGGATCACCATTAGTAAAGTCCTCAATGAGTACATCTTCATCATGTTTCTCCTTAGTTTGAATCTATACTGGATCTAGTGTATAATGTGATATACTTATTACTTCATTGACAAGTGTTGTATCAATCACCTCACTAAGTGATACATCTATTTCTTCTCTCTTCTTTTCCAAATCAGCATCATCTATGTAGATGCCTTTTCCTTTTAATCTCTATCTCTTCTTAGAAAAATTTAGAAATGCATTCTTCTCAACTTGCTCTTTTTCTGCAATGATTGATGTCCAAATGCTACAATGATTGATGTCCAGATGAGTTGGCTAGACTCATCAATATCTACTTGATTTTCATCTAATACTTGCATAGCCCGACCTTTTACTCTGAATCTCCTAGAGTAAGTATTCATATATTCATCAATTTCATCAAGAGATAAATTTGGAGCTGCCAGAACTAGGGCATGTTCCCTCATCTTCTTTTCAATGTCCAAGGCATAGGACCACTTCTGATTTATTCTCTCATCTAATGCCTTGGGCAAGTGTTTGGAAAATTCCAATGGAACTCGTTTGAAGCTTATCATCATTTGGATGACTGCCTCCTCAATTTTATTTTGATCCTTGTTAGACATGTTGTCAAACCAACTAAGTTATGTTGTGAGTTCTCCATTTTCAATTATGTCTACAACAACTTCATCAATTATTATGTTCTTGTTGCTGAAAACCTTGAATTGATTTGTGTCATTTTCTTCATCTTCAAGGTCTTCTCTCCCTCTTATTAGTTTTCTCCTTTTCCTTGGTGCCTCAGCTATAACCTTGGTTCCTCTTTTTGCATATGTCTTGGTTGGTGTAGCTTCCTTTGGTTTTGTTTCCTTCACAACTCCCTTTTTCAAAGGTGGTGAAGCTGTGGTTGCTGACCTTGTTTGTGCTCTAGACTGCATTGGCAACTGCCTCATCTTTGGAGTTGGATTGAGAGAAACCGGTATTGAATATTTTTCATTATCAAACTTAGGTTCTTCACTGTTATGTGATTTGTTAGTAAACAGTAACTGACCTTCAGTTGCAGGTTCAACCGATGACTCGTCAGATGAGTCAGATTCATCTCAAAACTTTTCAACTAGTGTCTTCATCATCTTCATGGATTTCTTGGTTATTTTACTGATGACAAGACCTATTTTTATTCTAGTCTTTTCCTCTTCATAGGTTCCAAACCTTTCAGCCTTCTTGTTCTTTGGTAATGCCAGTAAAGCCTTGATTGATTTCGAAGAGAAATCAATATCCATTTAGTATCCCATGGGGGCTAGCCATTTTGTTCTTGGCTCAATAGCTTGATTAAAGTGTGGTCAATGTCTACTAGAAAACAAATATCCATTTCATATTTCTTGACTAGTGAGCTAGGAATTCTGCTCTGAAGATTCATCTTAATCTTAAATTTCTCAAAATAGTCATCTACAACTTTATTTAAATTATCTCCCAGACTTCTCATTATATCATAAATTTGAGTAACAACTTGTTTTTCGATAGGCTAATCTATGTGATTGACAGAAGGAAAAAAATTTTGAATGTAGAAAAATATACACACCAGCAGTGATCTGAACTTACAGGTGTTAGGCTTTGTCGACCTGATTGTTTTCATGTTCTCTTCTAACTACTTCAATAATAACTCAGAAAGGTCCAACTGATGACCCTTCTTTATTAGTTTATATGTGATGTAGGAGCATCCTAGGATTCTTGGCAATCCTGTATCAACCAAAAATATGTTTGTCTTTGAAGGTAGATTGTTTGTTTTGATCTTGGTTTGGTGGAGTTCTTGCTCGGTTTGGGAGACTAGTTGCTCAATTTTTGTGGCTACCGGGGTGCTCGGTCTCTGAAGAATGCTTGGTGACTGAAGCTATCAGTTCACTAGTGCTCGACAATAAATTTGTTGCTCAGTCATGCTTGGCGTGGTCGGTCGACTGGTGCTCAGTTAATTCTTTTGTTGCTTGATATTCTTGCTTACCGATTGGATTGTTTTGTTAGATCGGCTTGGCTGACTAGTGCATTTAATTTGGGTCATGCTCCTTGTGTTATGGATTGACCGTTGGACATGTGAGGACCTAGATCTAGCGTGTTACATTCTTCTATGTAGATTTGATGATTGTTTGGGGCCATCTTTGAGAGTTTAATTATTTTATAAGGCTATGTGAGAGCCGATTGATGTATTAGCATTTAATATTTTTTTGTAAGGGTTAATTGTTTCATCAGCTAGCTTGTGGCTGGGAATCAATATTTATAGGATGCTTGGGTAGTTTTTTGGGGCATCAGATTGTTGGAAGGAAGGTTAGTAGCCTGTGAGATTAGGAATAGGAAGATTTCTTGGAAGTTTGAGTACACATTTAGATCTTTCCTGGGTGCCTACTAGAGTGCTGCCTGTTGCAGACCTAGACTAACTGAATCTAGATGTTGAGGAAGGATTTGGATCTTATGAGATCTTATAGACTGTTACTTGCATTGTAATTGGCTATAATTGGGAAGGTCTTATAGCCCGGCACATTGCATGTAATTGATGATTTGATGAATAAAGACTTCTTTTAGATCTATTGTTATTGTGTATTTCCACTACATATTGGTTGGCTACAAGGTTGGTCAGTCCTTAATTGAATCCACTAACCTTAACTGCATCAGTTGGTATCAAAATGAATTTTGTTCCTATTTGAGTAAAGTTTGTTCCTATTTGAGAAAATTTTGTTCCTGTTGGAGTTGAGTGGATCTTGTGTGTTCGTGTTTAGATCTTGATTTGAAGATGCCTCTGAGGAGAAATTGTGAAATCTCTAAAGAAGAGAAAGCTATTGGTGAAATCTATCTTGATGATTTTAGGGCTTTGTAGAAACAAGTGCAAGACCTACAAGAGGAATTGAGAAAGAAGAAGCCTACCTTGAAAGAGGATAGTGATGATGAATCTAAGGAAGATCACTTTGAAGAAGCTATCAAAGAAGCTAGAGATTTTGAGGAGAATCAAATTCTAAAAGCTATGTCTAAGATTGGGAAAAGACCTAAGATTGAAGTTTCTGCATTTTTTGGAAGCCTTAGGCCAGAAGAATTGATTGATTGGATTAATGAGATTGATGAGTACTTTGAGTATGAAGAAATAGAAGATCCTAATAGGGTTAGATTTGCAAAGACTAAGTTAAAGGGTCATGCAAATATCTGGTGGAGAGAAGTTCAGTTGGAAAGAGGTAGAAGAAGAAAGAAAAAGATCACTAAGTGGAACCGAATGGTTGGAAAGTTGAAGAAGCAATTCATTCTAGTGGATTATGAATTGGACATGTTTAAGAAGATGAAAGCTTTGAAGTAGACTATCAAATCAGTGCAAGAGTATATCAAGGAGTTTTATAGAATCCTGATTAGGACTAGTCATTCTGAGGTTGATAAAGAGAAGGTTGCTAGGTATGTCTATGGTTTGAGACCTAGTATCTAGGAAGAGTTACTTACTATGTGGATGACAAAAATCAGTGATGCTTATCAGATGGCATTGAAGATTGAAGAAAAACTAAATAAGAAGTATGAAGGAAAATAGAACAATAGGAATCGAGGTGGTAAAACTGGTGAGATAGTTGCTGAGAGTAATGTGGCAGAGAATCCTAAGATTGATGTGGGATCTAGTAGTGGTCAAGTTACTAAGAATACCAGATAGAGAGGAAAGTGGAAAAATGAGTTTACTGGTACTTGTTATAATTGTGGTGAAGCTAGTCATAAAAGTTGGTAGTGTCCTAAGAAAAGAGTTGCATTAGTTTCTGAAGAAGACATTGAGAATGTTCTAGAGAAAGGTGAATGTCTTATCACTAGAAGGTTAGCTGCATGTGTTCATGAACCAATGCAAAGAAGGAATTTGTTCAGAACTAGATGTAAGTGCAAGGATAAGGTATGTAATGTCATATTTGATGGTGGTAGTTTTGAGAACTTTGTTTTAGATGAAATGGTTAGTAAATTGAATTTGGAAAGAAGGAAACATCCTAATCCTTATCAAATTAGTTGGATACAAGATGTGTCTAAGGTTAGAGTTGAAGAAAAATGCTTGGTTAAGTTTCAGATTGGATCTTACCATGATGAGATATCTTGTGATGTATTGCCTATGGATGCTTATCATATGTTGCTTGGTAGACCCTAGCAGTTTGACAGGAATGTTTTTTTTGATGTTCATGCTAATACCTATGTGGTTAGGCATGAAGGAGGTTGGCATAAGCTGATACCTTTATAGGAGATAGGGGTTAAGGAATGCAGAGTTATCAGGTGTTGTCCTTATGACAAACCTAAGCAGCACAAGGTTGAAGAACCTATTCCTGCAAAGTCTAGTTTGAAGGAGGAGAATGATATCTCTAAAGATTTTGTTGAGATTAAGAAGCAGATGGTTTTGCTGGTAGAGATGGTTCAATAGATGGTGACATTTCTAACAAAGAGAGATGCAGATGATACTGAGTTGGTTGAGGAGTTTGGAATGGATGAACCTTACTGAGGCACTAATGTGATCGGTAGTGGTCAGAGTCAGTTGTTATCAATTACCAACCAGAGAAGTGAACAAAGTGGAAGACATAAGGACTTTCTACATGAGACAGTGAATGAAGTGAAGACTACTTGGGATTTAGGACAAGAAGAGATGTGGGTGAAGAATAGATTTAGCATACCTATTCTGATTCCCTTGAGATGTTCCTGATTTCCTTATGAGAAAATCTTTCTTACCTGGGGTGTCTCTGATTCAGGAGCATCCTAGGATTCTTGGCAATCCTGTATCAACCAAAAATATGTTTGTCTTTGAAGGTACATTGTTTTTTTTATCTTGGTTTGGTGGAGTTCTTGCTCGGTTTGAGAGATTGGTTTCTTAGTTTCTATGGTTACCGGGGTGCTTGGTCTATGAAGAATGCTCGGTGACTAAAGGTGTCAGTTCACTGGTGCTTGGTGATAATTGTGTTTCTCAGTTATACTTGGCATGGTTGGTCTACTGGTGCTCAGTTATTTCTTCTGTTGCTTGGTATTCTTGCTTACCGACTGGATTATTTTGTTAGATCGAGTTGGCCGACTGGTGCATTTAATTTGGGATGCACTCCTTGTGTTATGGATTGACTGTTGGACATGTGAGGACCTAGATCTAGCATGTTTCATTCTTCTATGCGGATCTAATGACCATTTGGGGCCATCTTTGAGAGTTTAATTATTTTATAAGGCTATGTGAGAGCTGACTGATGTTTTATCATTTAATATTTTTTTGTAAGGGTTAATTGTTTCATCATTTGACTTGTGGCTAGGAATCAATATTTATAGGATTATTGAGTAGTTTTTTGGGGCATCAAATTGTTGCAAGGAAGGTTAGTAGCCTATGAGATTAGGAACATGAAGATTGCTTGGAAGTTTGAGTACAATTTTAGATCTTTCCCGGGTGCCTACCAGAGTGCTACCTATTGCAGACCTAGACTAGTTGAATCTGGATGTTGGGGAAGGATTTGGATCCTGTGAGATCTTGTAGACTATTACTTGCATTGTAATTGGCCATAACCAGGAAGGCCTTACAGCCCGACACATTGCATGTAATCGGTGATTTAATGAATAAAGACTTATGTTTGATTTCAGATCTGTTGTTGTTACTATGTATTTCTATTGCATATTGGTTGGCTGCAAGGTTAGTTAATCCTTAATTGGATCCACCAGCCTTGACTACATCAATATGCCATGTCCACAGCACTACAAGGAACACTGTTCAGTTTACTTGACTGATAGAACTTGTAGCCAATTACATGAGCTGCAAATTTAACTTTTGAATCCTCAATTGAAGCAATCTTCAATGCTCTATCATCCCATGCTGCACCAGTATTATTCTCAATTTCAACTCGGGAGGTACTACAAAAATCTTTGGCCTTATCTATTGCAGGGTAACATGTAACCCTATGAATCATTCTCTTAGTTACTTTAATCGGATTATCCAGCCAAAATGTGCCCTCATGATAGTGACTGAGTACAACCCTAATCCATTCATTTTTGAAACTTTTCAAAAACTTTAGGGCTTGAGTGAGTCCAATTTTTTTAACCTATTTGTACTCTTCTTTAAGTTTCCCATATTCACTATAGAGTCTCTGATATACTACATACATCTCAAAATCTCCTATTTCACCTATCTTGTAGTGAATGTAAGATCGTGCATCCTTGATTAGCAAAACCCTAGGTGGGATGCTTGAGAAAGCGCCCGTTGAATATGTTTTAGAAGTGACTTCCAAGTGTAACTTGTATTTAGGTTCATCATAGCTAGCTAAAATAATGAGGTTCACTTCCTCTTCCACAATCTTAGAATTGCTCGCAGTAGATGCCATTTTAACAAACTAGGTTTTTAGAAAAAAAGTGATGAATGTGCTCGGTAGGGGTTTCAACTTACTTAGAGTTTGTGAAGAGTGCACTTGGTTTGATCTGCAACTACTTTGGATGATCTTGAAAATTCTTAGCTCGAACTCACTCTGTGAAATAATCACTCTTCAAAATCATTGGGTGAGAAATGAACTTAGTCCTTTGTGTATCTATAACATTTTTGGTTTTCCCTCTTAAAACATTTTGTCATTAATGCTTGACCTACTTCTAGCTTGATAACAACTGTCAACTTGGTGAATACAGTAAAATTCCAATAGCTCAGTTAACACATGATTTCTTACTCGGTTGATACTAGTACTTGGTTAACCTTGAATAACTTTCACCGACAAGTAACTCAATGCATAGTCATACATATACCAACTATGTGACTTTGTTAGCTCATAACATATAAACCATAATGCATCTTTATTCATGTAGATTTGGTATGTGCTCATCATATATAAGGATCTGTATGTAAAATAATATCTTTTGAAATGTCAATTCCATACATACCTAATTCACCTTAGATGGAGGTACTGATGTTACCCAATCCAATGGATGAGGTTTCAACGACAACATTGCTTGACTCAACATTTTCATTTGATGCCTTTCTCCACATAGTGTTTATGATCCTCATGATATCTACAATAGTGTTTCCACTCTCAAATACATGTCCTTCTTCTGGTGCTTGGTCTCTGCAGTCCTTTCTTAGATGACTGACCTTATGACAATGTAAGCATGTCATTCTAGTGCTTTTCCATCTTTGTGATTGTCCATCCCATCTCTTCCTCATATATTTTTCTGTGATGTGTCCATATCTACCACATGCTATACATTTAACCCATGTGTTGTAATCCCAAACATAAGAATTACCTTGTCTCTTCAGTTGATAAGGTTTGGGCTTGTTCTTCTATTTTGGTGTCCACACTTGCTTCATCTTAGCTTTACACTCTTGTGTAATGTGTCCATGTTTGTTGCAAGTATAACAGAGTTTCTCCATGGTAGGATTGTTACCATTCTTATTTAGTTTTTCTCTACACTCATAAGCTTGATGTCCAAATTTTCCATAGTAATAACAGTAACCATTAAACTTAGGAGTGACTTGAGGTTTACCTTGTGCTTTGCTTCTACAAACATTTGAGGTATGTCCTGGTTTACCATAGTGATAGTATGATAGCATCTTAGGTCTTTGATTTTGATTGTTCACTTGTTCAACTTGTTTGGATGATTCTCCTTCACCAGTGTAGCCTAATCCAACTTTACTTCCAAATATTCTTTGATTAGTCAGAAAATCATCAATATTTTTGGAATTGTCTTTAGCCAATTTCATCATTTCATTTTTTTGTAGATGTATCTTTACTTCATTTCTCAATTTCTCATTCTCATCCCTCAGTATTCTAATATCTTCAAGTTTTCTTGACAATTATCCATTTACTTGATTGACCTCCCAGTTTAAAATCATCATCTAATTGGATATTTCAAAATGGTGCTCGGTGAGTCTTTGTATCTCAGTTTCTTTTTCTTGAATTTATTCAGTTATTTGTCTCTGGTCTTCAACAACTAGATTCCTTTCTTTCTCAACCTATCTAGCATTATTCATTACATCTATCATTCTCACCATCTGTGATTCTTGACTATTTTATAGGGCTTTCACTTGTTCGGTTAAGTGAAGATTCTTTTAAAAAAAATTAGAGATTGCACTTTCAGATCCATCATAAATACTTCCTGAACTAGATCCAATGTTGTCAAATATATCATCAATCTCTTCTTCATGGTAACTAGTCTCATTCTCTAGAATAGCCAGGTTATTCCTCTGAACTAGTAACTTTTTCAAGTCGTCCTTAGCTTTCTTATACTGCTCTATGAACATCTGCATCTAAATCTTTTGATTCTCTATTTTCTTATCCAACTTCTATCTCTCCATGGTTAGATCTTTACTCTTCAGTGGTTAAACCATCCAATAAGAGATCTGAGCTCTGATATCAATTGTTGGGATGGAGAGATAGGGTACTGAGAGGGGAGGGGTGAATCAGTGCCCACAAAAACTTTCAACTCTCAAACCTTAAACAACAAATAGTAGTAACTTCACATATAACTTGAATCCATTGTATGTATCATTCATTCAATTAACTTGTAAAAGTATATAGCATGAAATCAACAATATATCTATCACATAACACAAGTATTTTGGTAATGCTGAAACCCTTGTGGTAAAAACTATAGTGGGGATGACACCCACAAATTCTTTACTACTACAGATAAAAAAGGTTTTCCTATTAGGGCTACAAGTGGTGATCACTTATGTTGATCTTACCCTATTAGGAGTAACATTTCAGATTGATTAGATCTACCTAGTTATAGGATTTTAACAACACTACTTGAGTGTGCACTCGGTAAAGAGATTTACATAAAAGACTGTTAGGTCTACTTTGTTAAGAGATTTTGGGTTTCTTTGTTACAATGATTAGAAAATAATAGAAAGTATCTGCAAATTGACAACTCCATCTTGTCTGATACAGATCTATGAAATACTGAATAGATATCACCTTTTCATGTGAAGATCTCAACTCTGAACTGCTCAGTAGCCTTGTTTGATTCTACTTAATTTGAATATCTCTGTATTATGTTCTTCTTTATCTAATAACTGATATATTGAAGTTGGCTTGATGCTTCAAGAACTTCTTCACTCCATTCCATTCACACACCAACAAATGATGTGAATTACATTTTGTAGACACCCAAATTTGATTACATTATTTAGTAATCTTATTTAGTTTTCTCCTAGGACATCCTATTAATTAAATATTTTTATTTGATTAATTTATGTCATCCCCTAGTTAATTAATCTAATTAATTAACTATAGTCCAATTAATTATTAAAATAGTCTAATAATTAATTAAAACCCCATTCTTCTATTAATTTAAATGGATACACTTATCTAAATAAATTAATTCATAAACCCCCTTTTCCTCTCACTTGGAATTAAATAAATATTTAATTCTCAACCCAACCCATTCAACCATACTAATCCTCCTTAATTAGCTAATAACCCATTCTTAGCTAATCTAACCCTCCACTCATTCTCTCTCCTCCCATCACATCCTCCTAATCCCCCACTTAACCTCTAATCCAAACCTAATCAC
Source organism: Chamaecyparis obtusa (assembly GCA_027943335.1). Taxonomy (NCBI): domain Eukaryota; kingdom Viridiplantae; phylum Streptophyta; class Pinopsida; order Cupressales; family Cupressaceae; genus Chamaecyparis; species Chamaecyparis obtusa. The sequence continues at coordinate 312,265 of BSBK01007030.1, read as the reverse complement.
CCCTTAAACATTTGTACAATCATAATCCAAAGATTAAAAAATGCTAAGCCAACCCAAGTCAACCCTCATGTCACATCAACACATCCTCCAATGCCAAATAATAAAGTCTCTTACATATCTCTTACACACTTGTCCCCTCTCACACCTCCCAAAGTGGTCACATCTCTCAAGGATTTGGCCTCTCCTCTCATCCTCCCCATTGTGACACTTGTCACAATGCTATGCATTTTAGAAAGCACAATCAATGTGCTCTCTCTTGGATGCATCTCAACCCTTCCTCAAGTTTGCATCTTAACCATCCATTCACCTCCCATTTTCCTTTAAATCAAGCCTCTTCCTCAGCCATGCTTCTTTATCGCTGTCCTCATAGTCTACAAGTGCACGAAGTAGATAAATTTGTGCAACGCCAACTTAAATAATATACATTGTCATGAAAATATTCTATTAAATTTTTTCAAATCCTCGGATTTGATGAGATAATGAAAGGTAAAACATTCTAACAATAATATAGATCGAAGAAAGAGAGAACCTATGATGGTCTCTTGAGTAGTTTTATCTTTAGTCCTAGCTACTATCCTAGCTACCTGTTGATCATCGAGAATAATCACCGCCTTGCATTTATTTACACTACACAAATTAATTCCAGTCTCACAAAAACATTTTACACTTGTACATCTCATCAATACTGGAGGCTAAAGTAATTTTATACGATCACTAGCACATTTTGTGCATGGATGAGAAACAGTAACCAAAGTTTCTAGATAACTATTTTTGAGAAGAGGAATGAGTGCAGGCCAAAGAAGGGATAATTCCACAATAGAAAGGAAGACATCTTTTTAGCCTGGGTCTGGATCCTACCCCAATTGTCAAAGGATCCAGGGCTAGTCTAGAAAGATGTCTTCCCATTCTATCTGCAACATTGTGTCCATCGATGATCTCAGGAATATCATCATCTTTCTACTCTTCATTTGCCAAAATGTATCACTTCTTCAAGCTTGCAGAGTAATCTTATTAATAAAAGAACTCTTGCCAACATTAGGGTACCCACAGATCAAAATAGTTGATGTTATTGGTGCTTGTGCTCAAGGATATCGATTCACTATTTTGAAATGGCCAAATCATTTTTATTTCATTTGTAGAGAAAATGAGTGGGAGGAAATGAGCGGGTGAAAGTTGATCAAGCGCAAGAGAAGGCATTGTATTTTATTTGATCATGAATGCTCTCTGAAATGACCAATCATGTTTTCTATTCATTTTTTTTTGGTGTTTTTTTTTCCCATATTTAGTAGATAAAAATCATGGTGGCAGCCACTTAGCCATCTTTTTGATGTTCCAGGTATTTTACAAAGATACAGGTATGTGGATTTATCATTTAGTTGCTTGCAGTTATTGGTCAAATGCAAATATTTTGTCAAGTTGAAAGGGAAAGATATTAGTTTGGTGTTTTCGGTTTATGTTAAAAGTTGATTTGGTAAAATCCTCAAAAAACACACTACATGTTCTAAAATGTAAAGAAGTTGAATGTTAAATGTAAGATATATATCTCATCCATAGTAATCAAAAGAAAGGACATGAAACTTATAAGGAGATTTACCAATCCAAAAATATAAGTGAATAGGAAACATGATTGGTACCTTATGAATTGGTTTTTGAGGTGCACAATCTTCATCAATCTCCTGAGAACAAGACCCCTCCTCATGAAAAATGCATTTAACAGATTAAACAAATCTATAAAACTGAACCAATGGCATGTTTAGAGCAAAGAAATAGATTGATAATAATATGCTAAAAATTCTATTATGTTTAATACACGCAAAAGGACCAATCCAAACAATTCTTAAAATACTTTATCTGATATGATAATAACATGCTAATTAAACTGATAAAGGTGTTATATGCATTTAATCTGCCAATTACTAATTACACAAAAAAAAAATACAAAACTGAACCAATGGCATGTTCTTCATGTGGTACAAGGAAGATTTGGCTATCAAAAAAAAATGTGAAATGGCCTCATCATTTTTATTTTGATTGGATAGAGGAGTGAAAGTTGAGCGTGAGAGAAAGTATGTGATTTCTTCATCTTTCGAGCATCTGGCATCATATTCGACTGCAAATTTCAAATGCATTGCATTTTATTTGATCACGAATGCTCCTTGAAATGACCGCATTCTACTAGTGTCGTGCCCTAGCTTGTGCTTTATCTTCATTATTTGATATTATTGGTGCTTGTGCTCAAGGATATCAATTCACTATTTTCAAATGTTTGGATCATTTAGATAGTTACATTTCCTGACTGTTCCTCTAGTACACAGTCAGGAAATGTAACTGGCTAATGATTATATGTAATGTTGAATGGATTAAATGCTTTATTCTTGGTAGAAGTGAATGGAAGGAATAGTTTGTATTAAATACAATCTAGTCACTTATTGAATGGTTTGGAGACTACTGGTTTGACTGTCCATGTGCTACCAGTGACTGAGATTCATTAAAGGATACAAAACCCTTCATTTTGGGGTTATTGTGTGTGGATTCAAATGTAGGTTTGATTTGGTTAATGTTTAGAAGAGATCAATAAAGTATTTAAAGACAATCTTACATGTTTGGAGAGGTTTGAGAGGCACTTATCATGATTGTACCCTCACAAACATCGACATAGACTAGTTTTACTAAGTTTCCTTTCTCTGTCGTAGGGGTACAGTTAGAGGGTTCATGGATAAAATGATCCTTCGAATCGTTACTATGAATATGAATAATTTGATATAGCATATTGCTCATTTTACTTGAATTTTGGAATAGCTTGTGCAAGGGTGAAAGTAGTTTTGATCATTTTGGTCGTGACTATTCCTCTACATAGTCAGGAAATGTAACTATCTAATGATTATATGTAATGTTGAATGGATTAAATGCTTTATTCTTGGTAGAAGTGAATGGAAGGAATAGTGTTGGTGTTAGGTTTCATTTATTATTGAATTCAATGGTTTCCAAGATGTGTTGAGGAGTTTTCTCCTTGCTTAATGTTAACTGTTCCTACACAATCCACTCATACAACAATGAAGTTACAAAACTGAACCAATGGCATGTTTACAACAAAGAAATAGAATGATAATAATATGTTGAAAATTCTATTCTATTTAATACATGCCAAAGGACCGCATTCTAAATTGTTGTCACTGAAATGATCACATTCTATTGGTATCGTGCCCTAGCCCGTGCTTTAACTCCATTATTTGATGTTATTGGTGCTTGTGCTCAAGGATATCCATTTTTTTGAAATGTTGACTGTGGTTATCAAATGGACAGCCCATGAGCTTCTAGCTAGGTGCCATTTGTATTGATAGCTTAGGGCATCAAATGTATTGTATCATTGATAGTTGATACTTTGTTAAAAGGAAATAGGAAAAATAATGATTTTTATTTAGTTTCTCTATTTTGATCCCTAAGTGGCTTACAACCCTAGAGAAGTATATGCAGATTTACAAATGCAGTTGCAGGATACAAAGCAGCTGATAATTCACAACAAATCCATGCATCCAATTTGAATAGCAATTAATACAAAGAAATAGGGTCCTCCAATGGCCCAATCATCTGGACCTTGACTGTCCCCTCAACCAGTGACCCTTCAAAACTGGGTTATCATGCAATTAGTGAGTGATCCTTCAATCTCCTGGTGAGCTTCTAGGTAGGTGCCATTTGTATATTTGATAGCTTAGGGCATCAAATGTATATTGTATCATTGATAGTTGAGACTTTGTTAAAAGGAAATAGGACAAAGAATGCTTTTGATTTAGTTTCTCTATTTTGATCTCCAAGTGGCTTACAACCGTAGAGAAGTATATGTAGATTTACAGATGCAGTTGTAGGATACATAGCAGCGAATAATTCACAAGAAATCCATGCATCCAATTTGAATAGAAATTACTACAAAGAAATAGGGTCCTCCAATGGCCCAATCATCAGGACCTTGACTATCCCCTCAACTAGTGACCCTTCAAAACCAGGTTATCATGCAATCGGTGAGTGATCCTTCATTCTCCTAGTCTTCCCTACAACCAAACATATTGGAAATACACAATACAATGATAAAAAGTCTTTCAAAATCCCCTTTCCCTCAAGGAAAACTATCAACCATCCCTTCCACATAGCATTTCTCTATTTTATTAGTGGATTATGCAGGAATAGTTAACACTAAACAAGGAGAAAACTCCTCAACACATCTTGGAAACCATTGAATTCAATAATAAATGAAACCTAACACCAACACTATTCCTTCCATAGTTGCAGGATACATAGTAGTCGATAATTCACAAGAAATCCATGCATTAAATTTTTATAAGGATACCCTACTAATCAATAGGAATTTTCTTGAGATGGCCAATGATTATGCATTTTGATGGTAGTGTGCTAGTTCAAAAGGATAATATAAATCTAAAACAATTTTTTCTAATTTTCTCAAACTATAAATGTGGTTAAAAGGAAAATATTATGGCCCCTACATTGTGGTTGTTAGCCTAATTAAGATAGGCCTACCTTTGCATATAATAAGAGGCCAACATGAAACAAACATCCAGAGGTTAGGGGGTTGTTCCCTGTCCATAATTTATTATTTAAGTGCTAAGTGATGATGGGTATATCATGTAATTCATACCTAGTGTGTCTCTTTCTTTTTCTCCACATTTCACATTAGGAGTATATGTTATAAAATACTAATGAAATCAACTATAGGTCAAATCTAATCAAAATTGCAATATAAAGATTAAAATAGATCTTGAAGAAATATGTGAACCATTTTTGATAGATATTGTACAAATGAAGAGAATACTCCAAAGAGGAAATGCTTCAATGTGGAACAATTGAAGGACAATATTTTACTTTTATATGCACATCTACAATGTTTTTGATATATTTCTGAGATAACAAAACCATAGAAAGAATATCATATAGAAGAAAGTAAAGAATAATGATCATACTTTGAGATATTGTGGAAAATTAAAGGAAAGAATGCTTGGTGGGGTTATCATGCAATCAGTGAGCGATCCTTCATTCCCCTCTTCTAGTGACCCTTCAAAACTAGGTTATCATGCAATCAGTGAGTGATCCTTCATTCTCCTAGTCTGCCCTACATCCAAACATATTGGAAATACACAATATAATGATAGAAAGTCTTTCAAAATCCCCCTTCCCTCAAGGAACACTATCAACCATCTCTTCCACATAGCATTTCACTATTGTATGAGTGGATTGTGCAGGAACAGTTAACATTAAACAAGGAGAAAACTCCTCAACACATCTTTGTTGTAAACATGTCATTGGTTTAGTTTTATAATTTTATTTTTTTGTGTTAAATGCATTTAAATGGAACATTAAGCATAGTAACAATATGCTTAGTCTATTATTAATTGCAGATTAAATGCCCATAACACCTTTATCAGTTTAGCATGTTATTATAAGATACTAAAGAAGACCTATTTGTCAGAGAAATCTTCACTGTCCCCCATAATGAAGACAATGAAGATTGACCTCCTTCCCCACAACAAAGAACATTGTAATAAGAATAAGATAGTACCAAGAAACATTTTCACAAATATGAAACGTGAGGAAAAGTAATAACATTAACAATGCCAAGATTCATAGCATTAAATTTCACCTGCAGATGAGTTTCTGCAGTGGGTTGCCTAGCATAAAAAATATGTTGAGTTGCATTTGAGCTGTAACTAAGAGTATCATGTAGAACAAACCCTAAACTTTGAAAGCGTTCTCTAGCCTGGTAATTCAAAATTCAATCTAGGCAAGCATCAATAAGTGAAATAAATTATAGACATCAACATCAACATCATCATAATCATTAGACATAAATTATAGACATCAACATCAACATAATCATAATCATTTGGAGGGTATTCATTTTGCTCCTTGGATAGTACTATGTTTCTTGAAAGTTCTTGTGATGCTTCTAAACTTTAAAAACATATTTTATGGCTTAATGATAATATAGATTAGTGTTTTGTTTTCTAATGGAATGTTGTTGATCATTCATGGTCTTGAAGAAACTTTTGATTGTTTTGATTCTCAAGTCTTAACGTTGTTTCTCAATGTGATATAGACTGACCACAAGATGGTTTAGTTGGTCCTCTCTTTCTATTTAATCATTTGTCTTCTTCATGGTGTAAGTGTTAATATGTTATAATCCAACATGAAGTGTGGTTCAAATGAAGTTGAACCAAATGTTGACAGTGATGGCTATGATCATGATGAAGATAAATATGAATATTAAATCTAAAATATGGCTTGTAATTTGAATTTTCATTGTGAATGAAGAAACTATAGATTCAAGTTGACTCATTCTATGTTGTAGTATATTTTTTCCCTAGATCTACCATATTATATATGTGTAGCCTGTAAGGGACATCTTTTGCTCATCCATGTATCATAGCTCGGTGAGAGTTCTTAGGAGAAAGACAAGATGTCAGTGGGAGATGGAGAAACCAATATCAAAACACCACTTGAAGCCTTGCAATGTTGAGAGTGGGATAAAAGCTACACTTGAGACCCTATATAAGGAAAAAACTTATTGAGCTTCACTTTGTTTTGAGAATAGTTTTATATTTTGTACTAAACAGGGCCAGCCACGTGAAGGTGGAAGCTCATTTGGCCCCACCCCCCCCCCCCCCCCCCCCAACATCACTCTAAATTCCCCGTTAACATCTAACATTCATTCACACATTAATAAAATGTGACATTCATTAATTATCACACAATAACATTCATTAACACATTATAAAATTTATGAACATTCACTACCACATAATTAAATTCATTGGCATATAAAAATCAGTCATTATCAATTAAGGTGCATAGATGACAATCATTTTTTTTTTCTTTTGATTTCTAGTTTTTAAGATATAATTGTAAGATGAGTATCGATATCATCATCATGATCATCTACCCTCTCATTAGATATCAATGCACACCTAGTTCTCTATTGATGCAAAGGGGGGTCATCTGCAATAACATATAAAAGGGTTAAATTAAAAACATTTTAAAGTATTTTAGTACTTTACAGGTCATAATCATATAGCTCTTTACCTGATCTAGTCACATCATCAACATCAAGGTAAATTTGTCAATCCATGAGACTATGTGGGATGCTCATGAAAGGAGTCTAGGTACCTACATATGTAATTCAATTATCTAATGTTAGCTAAAAAACTCATGATACATATACTCAAAACCACATAGTAAGTACATTAAAAACCATAAGCATCCCATAGTAAGTACATCACGAATTAATTAGATTAAGCATTGATTGCATAACTACACATTTCTATCAAGAAATCAATAGTAAATAGATTAAGCAGTGATCACATAACTGTACATTTCATTCATGTCATTCATCTTCTCCTTCATCCAACTAATCACCATGATCATCGTTGACATTGACATCATCACCACCACCATCATTGTCTTCATCTTCATCATCGTCATCGTCGTCATCATCATCATCATCATCATCATCATCATCATCATCATCATCATCATCATCATCATCAGTAGCATCATTAGTAGCATCATCAGTAGCATCATCATCATCATCTTCTTCTTCTTCTTCTTCAAGATAAGTTGCATCAAGAACATCATTGACTAACTGTTGTTCGTGATCATCATCTACATCATCTTCTAGTTGTTCGCAATCTTCTTCCATCACATTATACCTCATCAGCCTTCCTCTTGGATCATGTCTAACAACAAATGACCAACCCGATTTATGCGAAACCTCTAAGTAAAATACCTACTCACATTAGCTTGGAAGAACATAGGGTTCATCCCCAATTGGATCAAACCACCTTGTATTAATCATTGGAAATCCATTGTCATGTTCAATAATAGTTCTATCAGGATCATTTTGATTAATTTGTAGCCTATACCATCTGAAAATGAAGAGAACTAATCTAAAGGAATTAAAGTCACACTCAAGTATATCATCCAAAATGCCATAGTATCGATTTTTGGACTCTCGAGGATGTAAGTCATTTCTAGATGAAATATTAGTCACTTGAAAGACTGCACTTATCCTAGAATCACAAGTTTTCTTTGTGTCATCCAACTTTTTGATGCGAAATTTATGACCATTGCAAAACATAGCCTTGTGGTGTTTGACTTACAAAAATATGTAAAACATGTATAAATTAATGCATCGAGAGTTCATAAACGTACGAGTGATTAACAAATTTATATGTACCTAGAAATATTTTAAACCATGTGCTAAATATATTTCCCTTTGGGTAACATTTGGATCTCCATTACAATGAGCTTCATTAACCAATGAAGACACAGCTTCCCATGTTAATGTGCGACCTAAATGATGACATCATTCAATCCATTTTGTCATCCAATCTTGATTATTTTCAATATACAAATGTATTGCATCCCACTCTTGAGTAGCTGTACAAAAAATAAATAGATGACTTACAACTGATTAATTTTGAAGATTAAGAATTAATTAACAGCTATAATAACATCTTATAATTTATTACCTCTCACTTTCCTCATTCTACCTTCCCCCACCAAGTACTCCCATTCAAATTTTCTAATGGTGTCGAGATCCCAAATGTGATCTATATGGAGCTTTGTTGCAAGCTTAGGAAGATATTCAGTAACATACACGATAGTCTGGTATATCATATATCCCTCCACCATAGAACCCTTAGGACATGCTCTTTGCTGAACCAAAGCCTTCAAAAATTTCAAGTGCCTCTCAACCATCCACATTGATCGAGTGTGTACAGGTCCGCACATTTCAATCTCCTCAACTTGGTGTATGAGGTAGTGTTCTTGTGCATTGAAAAAGGTTGAAGGTAGACACTTTTGCATTTCACACATTATAAGAGGAATTCTTCTCTTCCAGTATTTTATATCTGCTCTATGGATTTCTTTAGATGACAACCACCTACAAGACATTCAAGACACAAAAATATACAAACACGAGACTTTACAATATATATATATATATATATACAATAAATTGAATAGATATCATTGCTTACCTCATGTATTTTCCAAGATCATATATCACTTGTTTGATGTTATTGTCGAAGTTCTCTGGGAGAGATAGGGGTAGCACATACTGCAATAATTATAAAAATAATCATGTTATTCTTTTCTCATATAATACAATGAGAAGTACATGCAGTTTACAAATATATTATAAATACAAAAGAACATGACTTACCTTGATGAAGGTATGCCAATCATGCATTTTCAACCCTGGCCCAAATTCACCTTTCTTTGATATGGTACTGCTTATGTTTGCAGAAAATCCTGTGGGAAATCAAATTTTTTGTATGACTTCTTTTATGGCATCACCTTGTTGTTCTATTAATAACCAAGGAAGGGCACTTGTATTAATCCATTCTCCATTTCTATTTGATTCAATGAAATTTTTAATTGCATGATTGGATTCATGAATGTCGCTACAAATTTTGATAATTTTTTCTTTGTCACACCTTCCATCCAATATCTTCCACAATGTCTCCATTACATTCTTTCCAATATGCATAGTATCAAACAAATGCACATCAAGCAACTGCTCGTAGTAGGGCAACCTACTAAATTGTCTGGGATAACTCTTTAGTCCCTTTGGAAGGTGCTCAGTAGTGTTGCCTTGACGACATTCATGATCATCAATCACATAATCAACAAACAAAACACAATAAAAATATACAAATTCCAGACATAAACCATTAGGTAGAATGGTAGTACCTTGATGATTAATTCTATTATATTCCAACTTCCATAAGTGAGGTGTCATTCTCCATGGCTTAGATGTAGTCTCTTCTTTCCCATTGAAAATATGTTTTTTGGTAAATCGATAGTTATGATTTTTGTGGAGAAAGTGTCTATACTCATCAAACACCTGCTTTCCTAAACTTTTTGAATAACGAGATTTCATGTTTGGACCACAAACTGGACATGCAAATTTTCCCTTTGTTTGAAGACCTACAAGGTAATGATACAATTGGATTAAATATGTTAATTTTTATTTTTAAAATTATCATGTGCAACTTGAATTCACCATAACATACCAGAAAAATGTGTTAGCCCTAGGGCATCATGTATTGCCCATACAAGCATTGCATGGAATTGAAATTGTCTATCTCCTATTGGTCTAGAGATGTCATACATAGTGACACCTTTCCATAACTCCACCAACTCATCGATAAGAGGCTCAATATAAACATTCATATCTTTAACTTGGTATTTACCTGGTTGAATGAACAACAACATTACATAATTATTGTGACCATTTTACAACAAGATTTATAATTACAAGCAGATAACTATTAAATGATCAAATACCTGGAACAATCATTGCCAACATAATGTGCTCCCTGTTTATTGACATCCATGGAGGACTGCTATTGTTGATGACAAAAATAGGCCAAATAGTGCAAACAGATCTTAGCTCTCCAAATGGATTGATACCATCTGCTACCACTAAAAGCTTGAGATTTCAAGGTTCTTCGATAAAGTGTGGCCACTTTTCCTCTATGTCCTTAAATATAGAACCATCAGCAGGCATTCAAATAATGTCATCTTGACTCCTATTGCATGCATGGTAATCCATAAATTGTGCCAAGCTATTACACCTAAATAATCTTTGCAAACGTGGTATAATGGGGATGTAACGAAGAACCTTGTGAGGCACCTTTTTTGTTATTTGGTCTATTTGATATCTACTCGTATGACATTCAAGGCATTCTATTAAAAATTCATGTTCTTTATGATAAATAATATGATCATTGGGACAAGCATCTATTTCTTGATACTCTATTCCAATATCTTTCATAGTGGCACATAATTCTCGGTATGAGCGAGGGAGAATATTCGATGGTGGTAACAAGAACTCACCTATCAATCTGTAGAAAAAAATATATGTTGTTAATATTAACAATATTTATGGTACATGTTTCACCATTTAATTACTATAATGACATATATGACATACTGTAGCATACGTGACATTGCTGTGTTGGATAAACCATTCATAACCTTCAAGTTCAACAACAATAATACAGCAGAGAGAAGAGTTGTTTGGGAGCCTTTGTAAAGGGGCATGGCTACCTTCTCAAGTAGAGGTATATCATGGATGACATCAACATCATCTTGATCATCATCATTAGTTGCGCCAATACCAAATGTGTCATGGATCAATGTATTAGTACCATCATCTGGCGCATCATTGTCATCTTCCATGGGATCATAATCTTGAGCTTCAATATTTTCACCTCCATGATCCTCCACTTCCAAATCCATATCCTCAATATTCGCACCTCCATGGTCCATATCACGTACTCCCCTAGGGAGGTCGACCTATATTAAAATGAACACAAATAAACCATGATAATGATCTCATCATCAAGTGTATTTCATATATATATTAATTGTTAAATAAATATAATGAAAAACTTACCAATTCATGATAATCAAAGCCTCCTTCAATGTGACCATTATCCCTACAATGTCTCTTATCTTTTTTGATTAGCAAACTTCTAATGTTTAAGCCCTTACAATTATTGCAGGGACAATAACATTTTCCATCGCCTTTTCTTTTCAAGTTCGACCACAATCTATTGATTGCATCCCCATTACCTTCTTCACTTGGATTGTTTGACATGATGCTTCTTCACTTAGATTATCTATAACCTAATTATATATAGAAATTGAAAACTTAGTTATGAAATGATGTTGTAGTATAGTATACCAAATTGAAACACTTCTATTATTATAGTCTTCCACCTCAAACTCTTTCCTATTGTGGCAAGAAAGAAAGATATTCAAATAATATAGTAGTTTGTAAATCAAAATAAAATGGAGGCAATTTTTTGATTGAGGGTGCAAGGAACAACACTCATCAAAAATTTTATCGAATTGTAAATTTCAATTTTGAACCATTCTGTGAATATAGAACATGGATGTAATCTCAGAAAATAACAAAATGTAGACATGAAAAATTACTTATTTTGTTATTCTACATTACTTACTATTTGAGTGCACGTTCCACCTACAACTTGATCAAGTCTTGTTTGATGCTTCAATTTTGTGTTAATTGTCCTGTAGAAGTACACAATTTTGTATTTTTCCAATATGTTATTCAAAAAACAACAATAGAATAAAATACTTGTTGAGAAAGATCATCATAGGAGTATCAAAAACTTGAGATTTAAGGTAACACAACATTACAAGAATCTTACATTCAACCTTCAACTCATGCACCTAATAAATAGGAGAAAAAATACATGAAATTGAAAAATTTAACTAATGAATTGTGTTTTTCTTCCCATCTTAATTGGCCAAATTTATATGAGATTCTAAAGAAGGCTTCACTCTTAATCAACCAAATCTTCCTTGTACCACACAAAAAAATTATGTGATAACTATGTCTACTCCAACCTTAATTGTTTAAGAATTCATCATATCAGATAAAGTATGTTTAAGAATTGTTGGGACTGGTCCTTTGGTGTGTATTAAATAGAATACAATTTTTAGCATATTGTTATGACTCTATTTCTTTGTTGTAAACATGTCATTGGTTCAGTTTTGTAAAAAAAAAATTTGTTAGATGCATTTAAAATTATCTTCATTGTCTTCTGATTGTCTAAATTCTTCTTTATTTGTCAACCAATTAATACATGTTACTATATAAAGAAGAAAATCAGAAGACAATGAAGATTTTTCTGACAAAAATGAATACACTAAACTAAACCAATGACATGTTTACAAAAATTATCATAACTCCTAAGAAAAACTAAAACAATGGCATGTTTATAACTCATTGAGAGTGAGGACTAGCTTGTGCAAGGGTGAAAGTAGTTTTGATCATTTTGGTCATGACTGTTCCTCTACACAGTCAGGAAATGTAACTGTCTAATGATTATATGTAATGTTGAATGGATTAAATGCTTTATTTTTGGTAGAAGTGAATGGAAGGAATAGTGTTGGTGTTAGGTTTCATTTATTATTGAATTCAATGGTTTCCAAGATGTGTTGAGGAGTTTTCTCTTTGTTTAATGTTAAATGTTCCTGCACAATCCACTCATACAATAGTAAAATGCTATGTGGAAGGGATGGTTGATAGTGTTCCTTGAGGAAAGGGGTATTTTGAAAGACTTGTTACCATTGTATTGTGTATTTCCAATATGTTTGGATGCAGGGCAGATTGGGAGAATGAAGGATCACTAACCGATTGCATGATAACCCAATTTTGAAGGGTCACTGGTTGAGGGGACAGTCAAGGTCCCGATGATTGGGCCATTGGAGGACCCTATTTCTTTGTATTAATTTCTATTCAAATTGGATACATGGATTTCTTGTGAATTATCAGCTACTATGTATCCTGCAACTGCATCCGTAAATCTGCATATACTTCTCTATGGTTGTAAGCCACTTAGAGATCAAAATAGAGAAACTAAATCAAAATCATTCTTTGTCCTATTTCCTTTTAACAAATTCTCAACTATCAATGATACAATATATATTTGATTCCCTAAGCTATCAAATATACAAATGGTGCCTACCTAGAAGCTCACTAGGAGAATGAAGGATCACTCACTGATTGCATGATAACCCAATTTTGAAGGGTCACTAGTTGAGGGGACAGTCAAGGTCTGGATGATTGGGCCATTGGAGGACCCTAGTTCTTTGTATTAATTTCTATTCAAATTGGATGCATGGATTTATTGTGAATTATCAGTTGCTATGTATCTTGCAACTACATCCATAAATCTGCATATACTTCTCTAGGGTTGTAAGCCACTTAGGGATCAAAATAGAGAAACTAAATAAAAACCTAGTTTTGAAGGGTCACTGGAAGAGGGGAATGAAGGATCACTCACTGATTTCATGATAACCCCACCAAACATTCTTTCCTTTAATTTTCCACAATATCTCAAAGTATGATCATTATTCTTTACTTTCTTCTATATGATATTCTTTCTATGGTTTTGTTATCTTAGAAATATATAAAAAACATTGTAAATGTGCATATAAAAGTAAAATATTGTCCTTTAATTGTTCCACATTGAAGCATTTCCTATTTGGAGTATTCTCTTCATTTGTACAATATCTATCAAAAATGGTTCCCATATTGCAATTTTGATTAAATTTGACCTATAGTTGATTTCATTAGTATTTTATAACATATACTCCTAATGTGAAATGTGGAGAGAAAGAAAGAGACACGCTAGGTATGAATTACACAATATACCCATCATAACTTAGCACTTAAATAATAAATTATGGACAGGGAACAACCCCCTAACCTCTAGATGTTTGTTTCATGTTAGCCTCTTATTATATGCAAAGGTAGGCCTATCTTAATTAGGCTAACAACCACAATGTAGGGGCCATAAATTATGGAACCCAAAATAGTGCACACTTGTATTAAATTAGGTTCAGTATACTACAAGGGAATGGAAACCATGCAATAGTGCCTCATGGGGATGGAAGAAACCCTTCACCAAGAAGATGGTTGTGTCTGCAATATTTACTAGAGGCAAAGAACATAATTTGGTTCTAGTAATTACTCCTAGAAGATAATGGCACCCACAAAAGACTTGGAAAAGATAGCACTCACTATATCTTTTATCACTCTTTTAAAGCTGGGACAATAAATCTCAAAGATTGATCAACAAATTCTTGAACACAAAGAACCATTGACAGATATGATTCATGTGTACAATAGCCAAAAACCAGTTGTTCCAATCATGGTGTCCAATAATTATGTTAGAAAAAGAATATAAAAATCCCTTACACAACCATAATAGATTCAAACCATGAACTATATGAACCTAACAATGGGACTAACAAAGATACAGCCTAAACAAATCTTGATCATATTCCACACTATTGTAAGGCCCAAGAAGTAACTCTATCTTAAAGCTACACATTCCTCTAGATGAAGCTCAAAGGTTAGGTAGCTGAAGCATAGCAATACTTGAATGAATATAGGAATAATTTGATGTACAATTGGTTTGTGGGTTTTCCACATAATATTTTATCTTTAACGACATTTATAGTTTGAGAAAATAAAAAAAAATTGTTTCAAATTTATATTATCCTTTTGAACTAGTACACTTCCATCAAAATGCATAATCATTGGTCATCTCAAGAAAATTTTTATTGATTAGTAGGATATCCTTATAAAAATTTGATGCATGGATTTCTTGTGAATTATTGACTACTATGTATCCTGCAACTATGGAAGGAATAGTGTTGGTGTTAGGTTTCATTTATTATTAAATTCAATGGTTTCCAAGATGTGTTGAGGAGTTTTCTCCTTGTTTAATGTTAACTATTCCTACATAATCCACTCATAAAATAGTGAAATTCTATGTGGAAGGGATGGTTGATAGTGTTCCTTGAGGGAAGGGGGATTAAGAAAGACTTGTTATCATTGTATTGTGTATTTCCAATATGTTTGGATGCAGGGTAGACTAGGAGAATGAAGGGTCACTCACTGATTGCATGATACCCTGGTTTTGAAGGGTCACTGGTTGAGGGGATAGTCAAGGTCCATATGATTGCACCATTGGAGGACCCTATTTCTTTGTATTAATTGCTATTCAAATTGGATGCATGGATTTCTTGTCAATTATTGATTGCTATGTATCCTGCAATTGCATTTGTAAATCTCCATATACTTCTCTAGGGTTGTAAGCCACTTAGGGATCAAAATAAAAAGACTAAATCAAAATTGTTCTTTGTCCTATTTCCTTTTAACAAAGTCTCAACTATCAATGATACAATATACATTTGATGCCCTAAGCTATCAAATATACAAATGGCACCTACCTAGAAGCTCACCAAGAGAATGAAGGATCACTCACTGATTGCATGATAACCTAGTTTTGAAGGGTCATTGGTTGAGGGGATAGTCAAGGTCTAGATGATTGGGCCATTGGAAGACCCTAGTTCTTTGTATTAATTGCTATTCAAATTGGATGCATGGATTTATTGTGAATTATCAGCTGCTATGTATCCTACAATTGCATCCATAAATTTTCATATACTTCTCTAGGGTTGTAAGCCACTTAGGGATCAAAATAGAGAAACTAAATAAAAATTGTTCTTTGTCCTATTTCCTTTTAACAAAGTATCAACTATCAATGATACAATACATTTGATGCCCTAAGCTATCAATAAAAATGACACCTAGCTAGAAGGTCACGGGCTGTCCATTTGATAACCACAGTCAACATTTCAAAAAAATGGATATCCTTGAGCACAAGCACCAATAACATCAAATAATGGAGTTAAAGCATGAGCTAGGGCACAACACCAGTAGAATGCGGTCATTTCAGTGACAACAATTTACAATGACATCATTAAACATATATGCTAGTAATATCAGCAAACGTGAATCCAAACATTTGAATACAATGAATCGATATCCTTGAGCACAAGCACCAATAACATCAAATAATAGAGATAAAGCACTGGCTACAGAAAAACACCAGTAGAATGCAGTCATTTCAGAGAGCATTCATGATCAAATAAAATGAAATGCATTCGAATATGATGCCAGAGGCTCGAAAGATGAAGAAATCACATACCTTCTCCCGTGCTCAGCTTTCTCTCCTTTTCTCCTGCTCCCTCTATCCAATCAAAATAAAAATGATGAGGCCGTTTCACTTTTTTTTTTAATCTATACTCCGAATCTGTCATAATTCCAATGGTCAATTAAATACCCATCGGAATACCAACATCATCTGGGCCTATTACAAAAAAAAACACCAAATTCATAATAAAAAGTTACCCATCGGAAACTTCTGTCGAAATTTGGCCCCAAATGTAGTAGTGTATATAAGAGTGTCTAGATTTTCTATGAATCCTTACCTCCTCTTGCAAGATTGCAATGACTAGGTATTTTTTTAGAGTTTTATAGATAGATTTAGAACATGAAAGAATTAATGAGTAAAAAGAATAAAACAAGGGTTAGATTCCATTTCACTTATATATATTTCAAATGCATCCTCACCATTTCCAAGGAGGTCAAGAATGAGCCATGCAACCTAAACTTAGAGAAATTTGAATTGGAGAAGAAGAACTATGATCTATGGGGACATGTAAATAAATTACACCCCAATGCATTTGAAGGCCAAGCACCCCACCTTGAGGATTTTTGGGCTGAATACCAAGTTGACTTTGATCTATACTGATGCTAGTATCATTATCTCATGGTGAAGTAGACTATATATTTTGAGCTTTGGAATTTACCATAGGCCTTCTAAGATAAATGAGATATTAGGGATCACATTTTTTATGTAGAGAAGATAGAAGATAAGATTGTCTAAAAGATTAAGTTAAAGAAATAAATAAAATAATAAGGTTACAAAAACCTCTTAATAATGTGAGAGGTGAGATAAGAATAAAAAAGGGTACCTCATTTGAGAAGCTATATTCCCTAAAAGATGCCCCAATGGAGGTAACTTTCTGAGAAGTTGGGTGAGAAGATGGATCAGTCATGGAAGATTTCTCCTACCATAGAACAAAGAGTCACATATGGACTCAAAATAGAACCCCCTATGATTGTGGGTACCTCCTAGGTAGAAATGAGCTTAGGTATTCCAGGCTTAAACTTCCCTCCAACTCAGTTATACATTGTGATAACACCAACACAGCTAGTATGTCTAAGAACCTTGTGTTACATTCTAAGACAAAGCATATAGAGATAAAGTATCATGTAATGAGAGAGAAAATTTTAGAGAAAGAAGTCAGACTTTAGTACATAAGCACAAAGGAGCAGATTGCAGACATATTTACAAAACATTTTCCTAAGGATACATTTGAGTATCTGAGAGGTATGCTTGGGGTTATGCCCTAGCCTACTTTTGAGAAGTGATGTAGATTCTTCCATCCGTCCAGTCATATATGAGCCCTATTTTTCTTCTGGACTAGATGTTGGTACTTCCTCTATGGGGGAGTATGTATATCTAAACTGATTCATGAGGACTCTAGTGAATGTGTCATTATAACAGTGTCTTTTGACATTGAAGTTGTTGTTGACATAATGATGAAATTTCTATCATTGATGTCAATGGGGGAGAAGTGTACATGAAAAACCATTTGTACCATTTGTTGGAGAGAACTGAATAGGAAACGGAAGCAAGATTTGATTGATGAAGAAGACTTGAAGCATTTTCAGTATAGCAGTGTTGTAGTAATTGGATTCATGGAACTTGGATGTTTTTTCATCTATGTTTCCATTAATGCTAATGGGGGAGATTGTTAGGAATGAATGTTGAATATATCATATGGGGGAGTATTAGCATCCATTCTGTAGTAGTTTTTTTTGCATTCATGACTATGATTGTCATTGATGTCAACACAGTAATCTACTAAAGATTACAAGAGAATCAGACAATGTTTGAGTTAGTGCACTTGATATTGAAGATAAAGCTATGCATAGTTGAGGACTTATTCTATGATGTGTTATTAGATCATGGTTAAGAGTGCAGATAGTAATTCATTTATTCTTGGAAGTTATGAGGAAATTAGTGGAAGCAATATTCAAGCAGCGTTCTTGAGTAGCGGTTTATGGAAATTGGATGATATCTCCTAATTGGGATGGAATATGGTTATGCATAGTTATAGAGAAACTGGAGACATGTTGATAGTGACATGGTTTACAGTGCAAGATCTGAGGTTGCACGAGTGAAGAATTATATTGATTGAAAGCTGATAGTTTTGTGTAATTTTGATGTAAAGTGTGGAAACTTTTATTTTGTAATTTTTATTCCAACTCATTTGTAATTACTTGAGTGTGGTATAAAGGAATGAATTTATTCCTTGTTTTAATATGGAATGTGATGAATGTAAGTTTATTGTGAAAGAGAAATTGTTGAAAGAAGATATGCGAAGTACTGAGATTTGGTATTGAGATTTGAAGGAGTTGGTGTGGTTTGGCACAATCAGAGAAGGAGTATTGAATTTTTGAGGTTAGTAATCCTTTGGTATTATTATGATGAGTAATACAAGATTAGTTGGATAGTGATTTTGGTGATCTTACCCTGAAGCTGTTTGGGTAGTGGGTCCTTCTATCTTCCATAACTCCTAACAGAGTTAGAATCTTTTAACAGGGATTCAAAATCTCCTAACAGGGATTCATATGTACTAAATTTATTTCATAAGACTCCTAACAAAGTCCATCCTTTCACAAGGAATATTCATATTAGTGCATCTTTTATGGGCATCATTCCCACCCGGGTTTACTCTTTGATCAAGAGGTTCCCTAGTCAACATATCTTGTGTCATTGTGTTATTATGCATGTATATCTTTCTATGGTTGTTGGTTACATTGCTTACATGGTTAAAATATATTGAAGTTGATAAAAGTTATATTTATCTAATAATTGATTCACCCCCCCCCCCTTCTTAGTTATCTTGGTGGACTTTACTTTCTAACAACTTCTTGTTGGGAAATGAGCTTCTCTTCTATTTAGCCATCACACATTCTTTGCAAATCATGTTAGTAGGCTTCTTAATTTTAGACAAATCTCTTACTGCTAGTACTCACTTTCATAATTTTATCAAAGTTTATATGACAAAATATTCTTTGCCATAACCAACTATCATCAATCTTAGTAATCAAACATGTCATCTTAGTAGGATTCAACTGAAATACATTACCTCTGATTCTAGATCCAATACCAATCAAATTTTCATCTTTGTCTTTAATTACACATTTTTTCTCAGTAAACCAAACTTGATATCCCTTGTCAACTAACTATCCAACACTCAAAAGATTATGTTTCAAACCATCCACAAAGTAAACATCATTAGTATTAGTCTTTCCATCAAGAGTAATAGATCCTATACCTTTAATCAAACAAGGTGCATTGTTTCCAACTCTAACAACTCCTCCATCATAATTGTTAAACTTTATGAACTTTTTCATGTCTCCAGTAATATGATGTGAACAACCACTATCTATAATCCAATGAGATTTCTTTTCTACTTGAGAAACTAAAGCTTTTTCTTCCTTAATTTCAGTTTCAGGATTTTCTTCTTTAATTGCTACAAATCCTATATCATCATTATTCTCAGTATCACTTTAACTTAAATTTTTCTCCACACTAGCTTCAAGTTCTTTATCATTTTCATAATATCATTCTTTAGATCTTCTAGGCTTCAAGTTGTTTCTATACTTCTTAACTCTCTTAGGGCATTTAGATGCAAAATGACCATATTCTTGACAAGTCCAACATTTAAAATTTTTCTTACCATTTGGTTCTCTTTTCACAAGCAAGGAAATACCTTCTTCAATCTTCTCATCTTCTTCATTTCTAGATCTATTGCTACTATCATAATCTCCACTCACACTTATGCTTCTTGACAAAGTAGGGTGAACACTAAGAGCACTGAATGTTGTCTCTATTCTAGGTAAGTCTCCTGATAACCTTAGGTTCATCTCTACTACTTCCAATCTTCCAAGAAGAGTCTCTCTGGTGAAGTTCATAGTACAAGGTATAAGTTGTTCAATCATCTATGTTGTTTTCTTGAATGAAGGAGTCAATGTCCTCAGAATTTTCCATATCACTTCATTCTTTGTCTTTGTTCCTCCACAAGATTTTATACCTGCAACAATCTCTGACACTCTACCAATATAGCTTCTAATAGATTCATCTTCCATCATTCTTATATCTTAAAATGCACATATCCAATTATGTAATATGACTTTTTTTTCATGTTCATCACCTTCAAAAGTAGAATGTAAAGCTAACCAAATTTCATGAGATGTCTTTAGATATTTTACTTGATTGTACTCATTCTCCAGAAGGGCTGACAAAAGTACTTCTCTAGCAAGTATGTTACACATGAATAGATCTCTTTCTACATCAGTACAATCTTCAATTTTTTCCTCATCGATGATAGTCTTCTCATTCTTTGTGATTAACCAATAACTTGGTCCTAAAAAAAGTAGGCATGTCTTCATCTTTGTTTTCTAGCTATTAAAATTTACTCCATCAAACTTAGGGCTTTCTTTCCTAAAATGATTTTCCATGGATCTCCTTAAGCTATTAAAATTTTCTTTCAAGGATATGCTGCTCTAATACCCATTGTTAAAAGTAAAGTCCACCAAGATAACTGAGGGGGGGGGGGGGGGTTAAATTAGTTATCAGACAAATATAACTTCTATCAACTTCAATATATTTTAACCATGTAAGAAATGTAACCAAAAACCATAGAAAGATATTCATACACAATAACACAATGACACAAGATATGTTGACTAGGGAACCTCTTGATCAAAGAGTAAACCCTAGTGGGAATGATGCCCACAAAAGATGCATTAATATGAAAGTTCCTTGTGAGAGGATGGACTCTGTTAGGAGTCTTATGAAATACATTCAGTACATATGAATCCATGTTATGAGATTTTGAATCCCTGTTAAAAGATTATAACTCTATTAGGATTTATGGAAGATAGAAGGACCCACTGCCCAAACAGCTTTAGGGTAAGATCACTGAACTCGCTGTCCAACTGATCTATGTATTACTCAACAAAATAATACCAAAAGATTACTTATCTCAACAATTCAATACTCCTCTCACTGTGCCAAACCACACCAACTGCTTCTTCAGATCTCAATACCAGATCTCAATACTTTGCATATCCTCTTTCAACAATTTTGCTTTCACAATTTCTTCATACACACATAAAATACAAGGAAAACATTCCTTCCTTTATACCACACTCAAGTAATTACAAATAAGTCGACATACAAATTACAAAATAAAAGTTTCCATACGTTACATCAAAATTACACAAAATTATCGGCTTCCAATTAAGATAATTATTCACTCGTGCAATCTTGGATCTTGTGCTATCATCCACGTCACTATAAAAATATCTTCAACTACTCTCTAACTACACATAACTAGATTCCATCCCGATTAGGAGATATCATCCGATTTCCACAAACCACTACTAAGGAACACTACCTGAATACTACTTCCATGAATAAGTGAATTACTATCTGTGCTCTTAACCATGATCTTATAACACATCATAGAGTAAGTCCTCAACTGTGCATAGCTTCATCTTCAATATCCCAAGTGCGCTAACTCAAACACTTTTTGCTTCGTTGCTAATCTTCAGTAGATTACTATGTTGACATCAATGACAATGATAGTCATGAATGCAACAACAACTGCTACAAAATGGATGTGAATACTCCCCCATAGAATATATTTAGCATTCATTCCTAACAATCTCCGCTATTGGCATTGATGGAAACATAGATGAAAAAACATCCAAGTTCCATAAATCCAACACTACAACACTGCTATTCTAAAAATGCTTTCAAGTCTTCTTCATCAATCAAATCTTGCTTCATTTTCCTATTTAGTTCTCTCCAACAGATGGTTTTTCATTTATACTTCTCCCCCATTGACATCAATGACAGATGTTTCATCACTATGTTAACAACAACTTCAATGTCAAAAGACACTATTTCAGAAAATACATTCACTAGAGTCCTCATGACTCAGCTCAGATACACATACACCCCCATAGATGAAGTACCACCATCCAGTCCAGAAGAAAGATAGGGCTCATATACCACTGGATAGATGCAACAATCTGCATCACTTCTCAAAAGTAGGCTGGGGCATAACCCCAAGCATACCTCTCAAATACTCAAATGTATCCTTAGGCAAAGGTTTTGTAAATATGTCTCCAATCTACTCCGTTGTGCTTATGTACTCAAGTCTAACTTCTTTCTCTACAACTTTCTCTCTCACTACATGATACTTTATCTCTATATGCTTTGTCTTAGAATGTAACATGAGATTCTTAGACATACTAACTATGTTGGTGTTATCACAATGTATAACAACATGCTCAACAAATTTTATTCCAATATCCTTCGGCATTTGTTTCATCCAAATTATTTGATTACAATTGTTTTTTGCTACCACATACTCTACTTCTGCTATGCTCTGTGAAATATAATTTTGCTTCTTTCTTAGCCAAGAAACTAATCTTCCTCCAAGGAAAAATGCTCCACCACTGGTGCTCTTTTTATCATCAACATTGCCTCCCCAATCAGCATCTGTATATGCACATAGGGTAAAATCATCATACTTTTCATACCATAATCCATACTCAATTGTGCCTCTTAAGTATCTCAGTATCCTCTTTACTACTACATAATGTGATTCTCTAGGTTTAGCTTGAAATCTTGCTATAATTCCAACTGAATGTGTTATATCAGGTCTTGTATGAGTCAAATACTGCAATACTCCAATCATAGATCTATACTTCTTCTGTTCCACTGTAGGAGTCTCATCTGTGCTAGATAACTTATGTCCAATTACCATAGGTGTTCCTACTAGTTTACAGTTCCCCATTCCAAATCTCTTCAATAAATCATTCAAGTACTTTGTCTGACTTACAAAGATACCATCACTATTCTCTATTATCTACAATCCTAAAACATATTTCATTTCACCAATCATACTCATTTCAAATTCAATCTTCATTTCATTTGCAAATTTATCATTGGCTTTATCTTCTCCTCCAAAGATAATATCATCAACAAAAATAACTACAACCAATAAACCATTTTCAATTTCTTTTTTATACATATTGCTATCAGCTATGCCTTTTGTAAATCCTAACTTTAACAAATACTTATCCAATCTCACATACCAAGTTCTAGGTGCTTGCTTTAGTCCATATAAAGCTTTCTTTAGTTTACATACCATGTCTCCTTCTTGAGTTAAAGGAAAACCTTCAGGTTGCTCAATGTAGACTTCTTCCAATTCTCCATTTTGAAATGCTGACTTCACATCCATCTAATACACTTTGAATTTCTTAAAAGCTGCATAAGCCAAAAACCTTCTCACTACTTCAATTCTTGCTACTTGTGCAAAAGTTTCTTCATAGTCAATTCCTTCTTGTTGTGAGTATCCTTTACATACCAATGTTGCTTTGTTCCTTACCACTTATCCTTGTTCATTCATCTTGTTTTTGAATACCCATTTTGTTCCAATAACATTCTTATCTTTAGGTGTAGGGACCAATTCCCATGTCTTGTTCTTTTCAATCTGATCTAGTTCTTCTTTCATAGCTTTAATCCATTGTTCATCTTCACAAGCTTCACTAGTAGATTTAGGTTCAATTTGAGAAATCAAACATAACTTTTCTTGTACCTTATTTTGAGTCTGAACTCCTCTGTCTATGCTTCCAATAATCTACTCAATAGGATGATTCCTTGATAGATTCCTGTTAGGTGTCACTATCTCAGTACTTGTTTCTACTGTATGTTCTTCAATAGTTCCTTCACAGTGGATTTCATTCAAAAAATCACTGTCAGTTTCATAGAATAATTTAGTGATCTCTAGATTAGGTTTAGGATGAGCTTCTTCAT
Organism: Chamaecyparis obtusa; assembly: GCA_027943335.1. Lineage (NCBI taxonomy): Eukaryota > Viridiplantae > Streptophyta > Pinopsida > Cupressales > Cupressaceae > Chamaecyparis > Chamaecyparis obtusa. The sequence goes on along the minus strand of BSBK01007030.1, from coordinate 287,831 downwards.
CTGATTCATAATCAAGAATTCTTTCCTGAATTTTGAATTTTTCATCAACTTTAACATTTGCGCTCTCAACAATAGTCCTATTTCTCTTATTGTAACATCTATAATCTTTTCTCTTCAATGAATATCCAAGAAATATACCTTCATCACTTCTAGGATCAAACTCCCCAATGTCATCATCTCTCTTAATATAACATTTGCTTCCAAAAATTTTAAAATACTTAACTGATGGTGCATGTCCAAACCATAGTTCATAGGGTGTCTTGTCTATGTCTGCTCTAATTTGTACTCTGTTCATTGTATACATTACTATGTTCATTGCTTCTCTCTAGAATATCTTCACCAAGTCTTTCTCAAATAACATAGCTCTTGCTACTTTAGTTACTGATCTATTCCTCCTTTCTGCAATACCATTTTGTTTAGGTGTCCTAGGGGCTGAAAACTGTCTCTTAATACCATTCACTTCACAAAAAATGTTAAATTATTTTGAAGTAAATTCTCCACCTCTATTTGATCTCAAACATTTAATCTTCATTCCAGATTCATTCTCAACTTTGTTCTTAATGATCTTACACTTATCAAATGCTTCATATTTTTCTTTAAGAAATACAATCCACATCATTCTTGTAAAATCATCAACAAGAATCATAAAATACCTTTCTCCATAGAATCCTCTAGTCCTTGTAGGACCGCTCAAATTAGTATGAACAATCTCCAACTTCTCTTTTGTTGTAAACTTCTTGCTGGGAAATGAGCTTCTCTTCTATTTAGCCATCACACATTCCTTGCAAATCATGTTAGTAGGCTTCATAATTTTAGGCAAATATCTTACTACAAGTGTAGTACTCACTTTCACAATGTTATCAAAGTTTACATGACAAAATCTTATGTGCCATAACCAACTTTCATCAATCTTAGTAATCAAACATGTCATCTCAGGAGGATTCAATTGAAATACATTACCTCTGGTAATTTATTTATTGCAGGATCCTTGTTGCAATATGATAAAGAAAAGAAAGATATGTGTGGAGCTAAGGGGTGGAAATAATTTTTAATATGAATCCTCTAATATTCTATATTTTGAATTAAAGTCAAAAGAGAAGCAACTTGCATGTGCAAGCCTTTTAGAATTTGTCAAGAAATAGTAGTAGTTTCTTAACAGTTATTACAGTTTCCTGTTGAGTTCAAAAAAAAAGAGAAGAAATATTAAAGCTCTAGTATTCTATATACTATTGAAATTTTTAAATATATGTTTAAGAATTTAAAGTGATCCATCCTCCAGTCAAGTGTATCCTAGAATTTTATTTTGAATTTGTATCTCAAATATTTTGGAGCAATAAGCTTGAAAATAATAATCTATCTAGAACTTTCAATATGTAAGTCTAAAATTGTGATGCAATAAAGCTTGGAGGATCCAATAAAGGATTGTCCAAACTTGCAGCCAAACACCAACAACATGAAAAAACATAACACAACAAAAATATATGAATCAAAATCTTCTTTATTCATCAATAACAAAGCTTACAAGAAACATACCGAGTTGTAAGGCCTTCTCAGTTATGGCCAAATACATCAAATATTACAATAGTTCAACAAGATCACACAGGATCCAACACATCTCTCAGCTAGCCCAGGTCTGTAACACAATAGGATATTGGTAGGTACTCCAAGAAAAATCTAAACTTGTGCTTGCAAGCCACCAAGCAATCTTCTTCTTCCTAAGCTCACAAGCTACTAACTCTACTACACTTCACAGATTAACCTCTGGTACTCTAGACTGATCACCAATATGCTACCTCTCTTCTACCTACCTTCCTACTACTCTACACATACCCTCCTTAAATACTACACAGCCATAAGTTAGATTTACAAACAAATAAATACCAAAAACCTAGTCAGCTTCCAAAGACAAAAAAATATTAAATGCAATAGCATTAAGCTCTCACATAGCCTTGTAAACAATTAATTCTCCATGTTGGCATCTAAATCCACATAGGGGAATGAAACACGCTAGATTTAGGTCCCCACATGTCCAATGGTCAATCCATAACTCGAGGACCGCAACCCAAATTAAATGCACCAGTTGGCCAAGCCGATTCACCAAACAGCCAAGTTGGTCAACAAGAATACTAAGTGCCAATAATAAACACCAAGACCCAGTTGGTAACTAAGCACTGAGCACCAAAAACACTGAGTCACTGAGTGACCACCATCCACTGAGCTCCATCAGTACTTCGATCGAGAACTATCACCAAATAACCAAGTAAAAATCCTATCTTTACTGAGCTCATCCACCTCCTTCACTGAGTGCTAGAAAATCTTAAGGAACTGAACAAGTAGCCAGGATTCCACTACATCAGACTCCCAAGGTACAAAGAAAAGTGTGTCCCACACTTTCTCACCAAAGGGAACATCTGAACAACACCAACTCCACTTCATCTTCACCAAAGTTTTCCACTTCATCATAGGAAAGAGAACCACTATGTAGCTCAACCATCTCATATTCACCCACACAATCATTGCAATTTACTGCATCTCAACAACCCAATCAGAATGCTCACCCTCAAGAACAAACAAAACAATATCACAATCCTCAAATGATCTAAGAAACCCATCATCCCCATCAATACACAGGGAATCTAGCTTCACATCCATCTCAGTCAAATGAGTAGAAGACCAAGGCCATTGAGAAAGTCTATCATCCACTGACCTTTCAACCTATTTGGTTCTATCTTCACCACTCAAACCAGCAAATCTAAATTCATCAACAACACAAGTCAAACTCTAACCACTAGAAATCTCATTACACACAACAAGATGCTCTGCAAGTTCCATTCCAGATCCATCCATCTACTCATGTGAACCAATAGATACCTCATCAACTCTAACCAAGTCATTAGGAACTTCCACAAGTTGTCATCATCTTCGCACAATCTTCTTCATAGGCTATACAATCCTCTTCTTTCCTGAGATATGCCAACTCAGTATAGTACAATACTCAAGGAACTCCTCCCACATTCTAACCATAGCAGGGTCTTTCGAATATCAACTCGTAGGCTTAATTTTTCTTTCACCATATATCTTTACATCATCAATTTGTGCATGAAATCCCAATGATATGCTACCCACATGATCCATCTGTAAGTCCTTTTCAATTGCGAGTGAGAACCATGATCTACCACCTCACAACAAAATAAATAGGACTTTAGAAATGAATCATCTACCACACCAACTACCACACAACATCATAGAGATCTTCAATCACCCTAGGGTCCAATCCTCTTGAAGACATCCTTCAAGATCTTCAAAAACCATCTACAACAAACCCTCTACCGACCACCATGTGACAACCTCCAAGTTGTATGCAAGTCAGATCGCAACTCGCCACCTTGCATGAACAAATAGGCCACGATTTCACAAGTTTAGTAATAGGATCTGAAACTCAAATTGAATAAAACCTCTTCACCAACCTTTCTCCCAACAACATCAACTTGCTCTGATACCACTTGATGCAGTCAAGCTTGGAGGATCCAATAAAGGACTGTCCAAACTTGTAGCCAAACACCAACAACATGGAATAAAACAACACAAAAGAAATATATGTTTCAAAATATTTTTTATTCATAAGTAACCAAGCTTACAAGCAACATGTTGAGCTATAAGGCCTTCTTGGTTATGTCCAAATACATTAAAGATTACAACAATTCAATAAGATCATGTAGGATCCAACACACCTCTTAGCTAGCCCAAGTCTATAACAAAACATGACACTAGTAGGTACTCCAATAAAAATCTAAAGTTGTGCTCGCAAGCCACCAAGAAATATTCTCATTCCTAAGCTTGCAAGTTGCTAACTCTACTACACTTCATAGATCAACCTCTAGTACTCCAGATTGATCACCAATCTACTACCTCTCTTCTACCTTCCTTCCTACTACTCTACCCATACCCTCCTTAAATACTACACAACCATAAGTTAGCTTTACAAACAAATAAATCCCAAAAACCCAATCAGCTTCCAAAGATAAACAAATATTAAATATAACTTTTGTCAGCTCTCACATAGCTTCCAAACAATTAATTCTCCATGTCGACATATAGAACCACATAGGAGAATGTAACACACTAGATTTAGGTCCCCACATGTCCAACAATCAATCCATAACTCGAGGAGCATGACCCAAATTAAATGCACTAGTGGGCCAAGCTGATTCATCCAAACAACCAAGTCTGTCAACAAGAATATTGAGCACTAGTAATAAACACTGAGACCCATTCGGTAATTGAGCACCGAGCACCAAAAACAATGAGTCACCAAGTGACCACCATCCATCGAGCTCCATCAGTACTTCCAACTAAGAACCATTACCACGACCACTGAGCTTCATCAGTGAAGCCAAATAGACTTTGACTGAGAACTATCACCAAATAACCAAGTAAAAATGTCATCTTTACCAAGCTCATCCACCTCCTTCACTGAGTTCCATAAAATAATAAGGAACTAAACAAGTAGCCAAGATGCCACTGCATTAGACTCTCGAAGTAAAAAGAAAAGTGTGTCCCACACTTTCTCACCAAAGGGAACATTTGAAAAAAACCAACTCCACTTCATCTTCACCAAAGGTTTCCACTCCATCATAAGAAAGATAACCAATTTGCAACTCAACCATCTCATATTCACCCATGCAATCACCACAATCCACTGCATCTCAACAACCCAATAAGAATGCTCACCCTCGGGAACAAAATGAAAAATATCACAATCCTCAAATGATCTAAGAAACCCATCATCCCCATCAATACACAAGGAATCCAACTTCACATCCATCTTAGTTAACCAAGTAGAAGAACAAGGCCATCAATCAAGTCTTTCATCCATCAACCTCATAACCTATTCAGTTCTCTCTTCACCACTTGAACCAACGACTCCAAATTCATCAACAACACAAGTCAAACTCTCACCACTAGAAATCTCATTACACACAACAAGATGCTCTGCAAGTTCCATGCCAGATCCATCCATCTACTTATCTGAGCCAATAGATACCTCATCAACTCTATCCAAGTCATTAGGGACTTCCACAAGCTATCATCATCTCTGCACAATCTTCTTCATAGGCCATACAATCCTCTTCTTTCCTAAGATATACCAACTCGGTACAATACAATACTTAAGGAGCTCCTCTCACATTCTAACCACAATAGGGTCTTTTGAATACCATCTCACAAGCTTCCTTTTTCTTTCACCATTTGTCTTTACATCTTCAATTTGCACACAAAATCCCAATGATCTGCTACCCACATCATCCATCTGTAAGTCCTCTACAATTGCGAGTGAGAACCACGATCTACCACCTCACAAAAAAATAACTAGGACTCCATAAATCAATCATCTACCACACTAACTACCACACAACATCACAAAGATCTCCAATCGCCCTAGGGTCCAATCCTCTCATAGACATCCTTCAAGATGTTTGAAAACCCTATGTAAAAAATCCTATACTGACCACCTTGTGACAACCTTCAAGTTGTATGAAAGTCATATTGCAACCTTCCACCTTGCATGAATAACTAGGCCATGATTTCACAAGTTTAGTAACAAGATCTGCAACTTAGATTGCACATAATATCTTCGCCAACCTTTCTCCCAACAAGATCAACTTTCTCTAATACCACTTGATGTAGTCAAGCTCATAGGATCCAATAAAGGACTGTCCAAACTTGTAGCCAAAAACCAACAACACAGAATAACACAACATAATAGAAATATACAAATCAAAATATTCTTTATTCATCGGTAACCAAGATTACAAGAAATATGTCAAGCTGTAAGGCCTTCTCAATTATGGCCAAATACATCAAAGATTACAATAGTTCAATAAGATCATGCAAGATCCAACACACCTCTTAGCTAGCCTAGGTCTATAATTCAACAGGACATTGGTAGGTACTCCAAGAAAAATCTAAAGTAGTGCTCGCAAGCCACCAAGAAATCTTCTTGTTCCTAAGCTTGCAAGCTACTAACTCTGCTACACTTCACAGATCAACCTCTGGTACTCTAGACTGATCACCAATTTTCTACCTCTCTTCTACCTACTTTCCTACTACTCTACCCATACCCTCCTTAAATACTACACAGCCATAAGTCAGCTTTATAAACAAATAAATCCCAAAAACCCAGTCGGCTTCCAAAGATAAACAAATATTAAATGCAATAGCAATCGGCTCTCACATAGCCTTCCAAAAAATTAATTCTCCATGTCAACATCTAGATCCACATAGGAGAATGCAACATGCTAGATTTAGGTCCCTGCACGTCCAATGGTCAATCCATAAATCAAGGAGTGCGACCCAAATTAAATGTACCAGTAGGCCAAGATGATTCATCCAAACAACGAAGGTGATCGACAAGAATACCGAGCACCAGTAATAAACACCGAGACCCAGTCGGTAACCAAGTACTAAGTACCAAAAAAACCAAGTCACTAAGTGACTACCATCCATCAAGCTCCATCAATACTTCCAACTAAGAACCACTACCATGACGACCAAGCTCCATCAGTGAAGCCAAACAGACTCTGACCGAGAACTATCACCAAATAACCAAGTAAAAATCCTATCTTTATTGAGCTCATCCATCTCCTTCACCGAGTGCCAAAAAATCACAAGGAACTGAACAAGTAGCTAGGATTCCACTGCATCAAATTGTATGCTCATTTTAATTAGTTTCCTGATTCATTCTAACATTATAAATATTTATTGTGAAATCTGTTATGATTTTGAAGATTAGAAAATTAAACAAGGGACTAAAATTGTGTGAATTGGGTGTTTAAGTTATTATTACCTAAATGAAGGGGAAAATTTTGATTCAAAACTAGGCTTACTAGACTTCTTATGTATGTTTTAAAAGGGAGAAGAAAATACCAATGTATTTCCTATTTAAAGTAGAAAAGAAACCACAGTTTAGTTAGCATTGCTCGAAATAATTATTTTTTGTTCTTTGATTCTCCTTATTCATTGAAATCATTCCTTGGCAATTCCTTGGGATAAATTAAGTCTTTTTTTCTTATCGACCCAAGCTTAAAGATTCCTTTTTTTTGTCTTCCTTTGAAGATTTCTCATTTTGGGATTGTTTCCCCTTAGCATTTCGGCCAATATTATTTTTTGTTTTCTTCAGATCAAGCTCACGGGAAGTTTTTCTGAGATCCAAACTTACCCCTTCGATTTTTTCCTTTATCTTTTTTAGGCAGTTCTTAACCCTTTGATGTTTTCCTTTAAATTTTTGGGCATCGTCATCACTTGAGTTGGCAATTGGATGTGCACTTCCTTTTCTGCAATCCTGACTTTCTGCACCCCATCTTTCTCTTTTTCGGAAGAGAAAAGAAGACTTCAATTTTATTTCAAAAGTTGATCTTCCCTTTTAAAAGTTTTGGCTTTATTCCTCTTGCATCAGAAAATCATAAATGCACCTCCCTTGCTACATTTCTTAAATTTTGCAATCCAAACACTCCCCTTTGGAATGATCTATTTCAACCATAGATTTTAACTCTTTTAAGTGTCTTCCTTCAAGATTTCAGAAAGAGCATGACTTTGCTTCATTTTCCAAAACCCTGCACCTCTTGAACCATTTTTTGAAATTTTCCTTGAAGTGAGTTCTTTTTCTTCTTCTTTAAAATCATTTTACTTCAAGCTTCATTCTTTTTGGATTTTGTAGATGGGTGGTGCAAAACCCGACAATCATCTTTCTTACGGTCTTTCAGAATTTGCACCTTCCCCCTTCTTTTTCCGAAGATGGCATCATCAATCTTATTCTCCTGGTGAAACATTTTTCTTGTATATTTTGGCTAAGTCTTTTGTTTCAAAAATTAGACTGACTCCCTGCAAAACTTGACTAGCGGCACTCCTTGTAGCCATTTCCCGATTTGGTGAAGGCATGGCCTGCTTTTGGATTTCACACCCTTTGGCTTCTATTTCTGATTAGTCTTCATAGTCAGGGCATGTGATTTATGAAATTTTTCCCCTTTCCTTTTTGTGGAGTATTTCGAGCCTTGGTCACAGTCAGTGTTTGATAAAATTTTGACGGGACTCATTTAAGCGAAGCGATAAACCACTTTTCTGATGACCACGGATTTTGTTAAGGAAATTTTATTTCCTAATTTTTTTAAAAGTGAATTAAAATAAATTTAAATATTTTAATTATATGGTTGTCTTATGTTTGTAAATTATTAGGTTTTTTTAAAATTAAATAATAATAATAATAATAATAATTGTTGGTGTTTTTCCTTGTAAAATTATGGGCATGACATTTTGATATCAGAGCTATGTTTCAACATTGGGAACTTAAACCACTATTCTTAACATTTAAACCATTTTAAACTTATAGGATGCCGCTAGTTACACAATAGACTTGTGAACGTGGGTGAGGCCATAAGTGCATCCCTTATGTTCATGAAGAGATTAGGCAGGAGGCTAAAGTTCTTGGATGGAATCAAAATCCCATTCCCGAACCACCTCCTAATCCAAACTAGGCCATCTTGTTGGCTTTGCGGAATTTAGCCAGAATCATCCTAGATAGGATGCCTCCTATAGCGCAACAAAAATGTCATCAGAATGTCAAGGGGCATAGACTGTCATCCAGAGAGTAGAATAGGATTCCTCCTCTGAGACTTGTAGAGAGGTAGGTAGAGCACAACATTGAGTCTGTACATGGGCCAAAGCTTACACCAGGTTTAGTGGCTCAGGTGGTGAGAGAGAACTCCGAGATATAGGGGATCATATTAGAGAATTTTTGCAACTCAACCCACCCACTTTTCTAGGATCTACCGATGGGATAGAGGTTGAGTATTGGCTTCTTAGCCTAGGAAGGTACTTTGGATTATGTCCTTATGGGAGCAATCTTAATTCATGTATTTCCATTCATCTTTTGAGAGGGAAAACCTCCACATGGTGGAGACAAGAGGAGTTCAAGGGTCACCTAGTTATTGACACCCTCTCTTGGGAGATTTTCTTGGAGAATTTCTGAGCCATATACCTATCAAAGCAGTTTAGGCAGCATCGTATAGACAATTTTCATGATCTACAACAACAAGGACTCTTAGTAGCCCAATACGAGAGTAAGTTCCTTGAGCTCTTTCCTTATGTAGAATACATGAAGGATGAGAAGCTTGAGTTCAATCTCTTTATCAAGGGATGAAAACATATTATATTAGGCATGGTGTACATGACACCATTAGGAGATTTACGCGATATAGTTGAGAGGGCCTTGATAACTAAGCATATACAGAGGGGATCTTATAATATGTCCCAGAATCATAATTATACACCTCAGTCATTAGGTTATTAGAAACCTCTTTGGAAGGGAAATCAGAGGAACTCATTAGGGACATGAGAAATCCCCATCCTTAGCAATAGCCTTAGACGAACTAGAAACATAGGCCACCATAGGGATAGCAGGGCTCTAACCCCAAGTAGTGCTAGTCCCAGGTGTAATCACCTAAAATTGGTCTATTAGAACTTTCCCCTTTCAATCAAATTACCTCTTGCTAAGCTCAATTGTGCATAATTAAGTCAAAAATCTTATATCAAGCTTATACTATGGTCTAATTTCTAGATCTTGCACATTTATTTAATTTCTATAACATTGCTTTTAATATAAATTTTCTACACTTTTATTAAAAGAATGCATTCACATGTGTGCACATATGTAATCTTGATTAATTAGCAATTAAAAGGTATTTTTTCTTTCAAATTTTCTATTTTATCTTATTCTACCTAACATTTCCGTTTTGCCTCTTAATCCTCACCACTCATCTCTACCTAACCTTGCATATCATTACATCTCCTTTTGCCTCTTCATCTCAACCACACATTTTATTGCCTCTTAATATCCACCCTTCATTCTTGAGGTAATTCCTTTAAAAGGAAGCTCTTCCCTTGCTCAAGGCCCCCCTAACCTTGCAATCTTGACCATTTTACATTCTTTACAACCTTTGATGCTTTGTTGTTAATGTCAAGATTTTTTGTTTACATCTTTTATAAGAGAAAAGTTAATGTCAAGATTTGTTGTTCACATATTTTATAAGAGATAGGACATTAGTCTATTTTTTTCTTTTGTAAATAATTTATGTATATTACTTTTTATTTTAATTTGATTGTGGAATTTGTATGAAATTATTATTTGATTATACAATTTAAAATTCTTATTGAATAACTTATGTGATTAATTAAAACTCTACATCATTGAATAAAATTTAAGTTTGACTATAATTTGACAAGATTGGAAAGTTTCATTGTTATGTAAAAGCTATTGAAATGAAATATAAAATAATAGAATATATTTTACTTCTTTCAAAGATACAATGTGAACATGTATTAGGTAATTTGACTTGTGTGTCCTCAACCCTTGATGATAAGGAGTACAAACTCATGCTCCAATCTCTTTTTTTGGTAACTTAAATGACATCATATTTTAAACTAGATGAGTAATTTAGAGTAACCATTACATAACTTATTTGGTTAGCTAGCATTCTATAAAATTAAATATTTTTTTAATAGGTTAGTAATTAAGAAGATAATATTTTACAAGAGAATCTTCAATTTGAAATTCAAAATATGAAAGTGATTATGCATATTATATCTTGATATACAAGCATCAAGGGATGTAAAGAAATCTTGCATCACAAAAAATAATAATTTAAGTTTTTTCATTTTGAGTGATTTCTATTGCAAGCTATTTTTGGACACTTGGTTTGGGAACTCTTGCAAGATAGAAATTTTAATATATTTAATTTAACTAAAAATATTTATGATCAAATGTAATCCTATGGGTAAATTAAGTAGGTCTATGGATATTTACTTGTTATTTTTTTATTTTGACCCAAAACTTGTAAATTGATGGATGATTTATAAAGTCTAATTAAAATACCAAAACAAACAAAAATTGTGAAAGTTAGAAACATGACACTCAGTTGAAAATAATAGATGTTGGAATACTAAATTATTATTAATCCAAATATCTAATATTCATGTATAGCAATACAATCATTCTTGGTGTCAGGGTTATCACAAGTGACTACAAAGGAGCTACAAAGTCTCAAGGTTGCAAAATTCAATGCAATTTTTCTATCATTTTGATATGCATGTTTCAAGAAATTCAAAAACTCATTTGGGATTGTTTGGAATATTTAATTTAAAAATTAAGAAGAGGTTTCCATGGTTTGCTAGAGGTTGGCCAGAGGAGTGTTACTAGTCCTAGGGGGGCTCATATGATCATCCGAGGAACCTTTCAGGGACTCAGTGGTTTGGGAGTCTTTTTCAGTCAGGGAATGCTCTCTAGAGGCCATTTCCAACAACTTGGTTTTACATTGTTCCTTGGCAATTCTATTTGAGCTCCTGTGACCTGAGCTACTTAAGTCCACCTCCAGATTAACCTGGCTCTCCATCATTCTCTATTTTTTGGGCCTACAATCAGTCTCAAGAGTACTATCAGCCTCCTTCCTATCTTTGTTCTCCATAGAATTAGAGACATAAGACTCCTCTTGGCCCTCCTTCCTATTGAAAGGGTTTTTAACATATTTTTTGTGAGTTCTACCCTCTTTAGCACCCAGCTCAGGCTCCTGGATGACATAGATGGACTAGGAGGAGGAATGGGTGGGATTTTCAGTTTTGGCTAGGGAATCCTCCTAGGTCATCTCCCATATAATCGGGGGGGGGGGGGGGGGGGGGGGGGGGGGTGTTGGGGTGCCGCGCAGATAGTTTTTGTTGTACATTATGTTGCTTTCACAATATGTTGAAAAACATAATTTTTTTTAAATAACATTCATTTTAAAGTTGTTTGCACATTATTGTATGAGGGTATATGAGGTGTTGTGACTACTTGGATGGTTTGCTTGATAAGACCCCCCATCTTAGATTTGCATCAATATCTACATATGGAGTAACATAGTAGGTTTAAGAATGCTTGATCAATTAGATTAGAAATTATTTAACTCAAAGATAAGACATAAAAAGATACTTGAAAATATAATTTAAAGTGATAATGACATTCCTTTGGATTCTTTTGAAATATGACACCTCCACTTTATGGTATCCTCATGATTCTCTATGGCACCCAATTATGCATTGTCTTGTTTGATACACGTCATCTTATATTTATGTGATAATTATATATTTGTCTTTGAAATGACATGTTTCTCATAGATTTAGTGCACCAATTGTTGGGATTCTAATATTTATATTTGAATTTTTGTAATGTGAAAAGTATAGATAGTTCATTAATCACTTCAAACTTGAATTTAAGGGTATTTTGTTGATATTTAAACATAGAATTTAAAAATTAGTAGTTTAAAGAATTTATAAGCATATTATAGTTCAAGATCATTTTTTGAAATTTTATTAATAAGATAAATTCAAGTGAATTGTAATTCATCCTTAGTTTTAGTTAATTCATATAATAAGTAATTTGGTCATTTATGAAAATTTTAAATAGCTTAATATTATAATTTTCCATCTTGGGGCTTTCATGTATATCTAGTGTATATATGTGTGTGAAATCATTATTTTATTTTCTGTTGATAACTAGATAGACAAATAACTACCTATGAAAAAATTGTTAAAGCTATTAATTGTGTTGATTGACCCTACTTCCCAACACCTAGTAGTGTTCAATATATATTTCATACCAACTTTAGCATCAAGCAAACACTATAGTTCTTAAATAAAACATTTTAATTTACCAATTAATGAAATATCATCAATATATAATGCCATATACAAGAAATGATCATCAATAAATGTATAATAAACACAATGATAAGATTTAGAACACTCAAATCCCAAAATCAAAATATATGTATCAAATCTTTGGTAACAAATCCTAGATCTTTTCTTGATTCCATACAAATATTTCTTCAATTCACAAACCAAATTAATTTTACCTTTTACCATGTAGTACTTTGGTTGTGTCATGTAATATCCTCTTCCCAGTCACCATGAAGTAAAGCATATTTCACGTCCATTTACTCAACCTCTAAATCATAAACAATAAAAATGGAAATAATAAATCTAATGGAAGTCATTTATATAATAGGAGAAAATATCTCACCATAATCAAAACCCTCAACCTAAGAGTAGCTTATGTAGTCAACATTTCTTTATACATCTCAATGTTTATATTTGAACCAATATTTTTCTTAAACACCCATTTGCAACTAATAGGTTTTCATGTTTCAACAAATGTTACTAGATCCCTAAATCATTCTTTTTCAAAGATGTCATTTTTTCATCCATATAAATCATCTAAGATTCTACATTATTCATACTTGATTCCTCTTCTATAGATCTAGGTTCATCCAAATTAGTATTCAAAGAAAAATTATATCTACAATCATTAGGAAAATACCTTTCAAGTATGGTTTAAGCCTTTTAGAGACCTTTGAACAAGTTGAGTTGGAGGTTATTCCTCCAATTCTAAAGATTTAGAGCTATATGAGCTCTCCTAAACTTGGTGTCTATCTACATACCTCAAGTCAACTTTCTCAACTATATAAGATAGTTGAATCACATCTTCCTTTTTTAGTTTTTTAGGTTTCATATAACAAAAGAATTCTTAATTTCTCTAAAAATAACACTTTTATTGTGTATTACCTTCTATGTAATAGGTTCCTGTAATGCCATGCATAGCCATCCATACATTTTCTCCTTAGAAAAATATTGGGTCCCTTCTTTCTACTTGTTCCCTTTCCTTTGTTCTTATTTTGTTCTTGTTTTGTTCCCTCCATATTTTGTGACTCTAGAGTCTTCCCTTCCATATCTCAATTTTTGGCCAGGCCTCGGGCTCGTGGCTTCCATAATGCTTTTGAGTGTTATGGTAGTCGGATGTCCAATCCTTAAAGGGTGAAATATTAATTTCTAAATGAAGTATAAAAGGATTTAATGCCCTTTATCTTCCAAGTTATAAAAACATTTTTGAGGCTTATTTTTAATCACCAAGTGGTTAAAAGCTATTTTGAGACCTCTTTTGTGATTGAGTCTTCCAACTTGCAATTTTGTGTGTTTTTGTGAAGATTTGGTTGCACGTGAATTATTTTAAAAGAATCCCTTGGTTAACTAATGTGGCATTCTATTCCAGTAGGCATTTCCTTTCTTTTTGGTGAGATTTATAGGGCTTTTCATTGTGTTTTTATTTTGTTTTTGTTTTTTCTATTGTTTTGGGTTTTTCTATAGGTTAGTCAAATAAAGGGTTTTTTTCCATAAATTTCCTAGCCCTAAACTTAATTTAGGGCCTACAATTTAGTTTCCCTAGGGTTTTCTATGCTCTAGTCTCCTGTGTTGAGATTTAACACCTCAATGTTGTGCTTCATATAATTAGGACTTCTTCAATTTACTTATTTTATGCCCTACCTCATACACTATTAGTAATTGCAAGATGCATTGGGTTTGAATGTATTAATTTAGGGTTCTCTATGGTTTTCCATGATTTCTTACCATACTTTTCTTTTTTGTAAGCCACATGTCAAATACCAAGCCCCAATAATTCTAGTATTAACACCATTTTTCCCAAGATCTCACAGTTCTCCAACTAGTCGTTGGCTTGTAGCATTTAGAACTTTGGTTCCTAGCCTACATGTCACTTTTGTGATTAAAGATTCAAATTACATAGACTAAAAAAAAAATTCATTTTGGTTTTATTAATCTTCATCCCAAACCCCCACATTCCAAGTTCAACTTAACTCCCAAAATTCATTATGGTAAAACATTCACATTTTTAAAGGCACTATGTGTTGGCATTAAGCAGAATTGCCACTAGTGACAACACTTATTTGCATTCTGGGTGCAAACCGAGCAGACAGTGCAAACCGAGCAGACAGTGCAAACCGAGCAGACAGTGCAAACCGAGCAAGTTAGTACAAACTGAACAGGACAGTGTAAACCGAGTAACATCATGTCTACCAAGTCACCAGTATTTACCAAGTTCAAAACCTACCGAGTGATCAGTATGAACCGTGCCTTCACCTCTACCAAGTGCATGACGATGCCGAGTAATGCAGTGGACGCCGAGTATCAGAAAGTCACCGAGTTAGTTTGCAGGAACCGTGTAACCATACTTGGGCCGACTTAGTAGCACTTATGTTTATTTGTCAAGCCGACTTTGTAATTGTAATTGTAACTAATTGTTTAAGACTTGTATATAAACAATGTTGTAAAAATATCAAAAAAAAATGTAAGAAGCATATATGTGAAAAAGAAAGAAAGGTAGAGATAAGCGAATTACAAAGGGCTTCAGCAGTATAAGGAACAACAAAGACAAATTCATCACAGAAGGTGATCAGTACATCAGCAAATCTCAATCAGCAATCCAGTTGCAAAGCAAGAGATCTACTGTTTCATCCTAACAGGTGAATCAGTACTAAATCCTTTAACCGGGTAGACTTAACAGTCTTTTGTAAAATCTCTTTACCGAGTGCATACTTCATTGTATGTTTTGTAAATCCTTTAACAGGGTGGATTTAGCAATCCTTATTGCTCCTAACAGGGCAGATCATCAGAAGTGATCAAATTGTAAGCCTTAACCAGCCAACTTTATTCTGCAGTATTAAAGCTTTGTGGGTTTCATCCCCACCCCAGTTTTACTTTCTTTTTGGAAGGTTTCTGGGTAACCAAATCTATGTGTCATTATTGTAAATGCATTTAAGTTTCATGCTTTCTGTATGCAAAGGTTAAAAGTAAATTACATGTTAAATTGAAAGAAAATTTGGAGTTACTAATTCACCCCTCCCCTCTCAGTAACTCGGTTAATTCCTGAATATTTCCAACAATTGGAATCAGAGCAGCATTGGTTCTCAAGATAAAGCTTAACTAGCTTGAGAAAAGATCCAGGACAATGGAGGTATTCAAACTGAACAAGGTGATTGAAAATGAAAAGCTAGATCTGGAAATGGCCATAGCTAAACTCAAGGAAGCAAAAGAACATCTTTCCCAATCCCTAAGAAGAAGGAAGGAACTTGCAAATCAGATGAATGATCAGAATTACATTGAAGAAAAAATTGAAGATCTTTTTCCCTCAAATAACTCAGATGAAGCAAACAATGCTGTCAAAGAACTCCTAGAAAAGAATGGGTCTCTGCAGGAAGAAGTGAGAAAATTAAAAAGAGAACAAGAGCTACACTCTACAAGATTCTGTGAGATCTTGGAACAAAGAAACAAGTTGAAAGATGAATTAGATGGAAGGAACATTGAAGTCCAAAATAAAACCCTTCAGCTAGAAAACCTAATTGATCAGATCTCTCATACAAATGAGGAAATTTTGAATCTAAGATCAGAAATAGAAAGCACAAGAGAAGAACTAAGATCTGAAAAGGAAATCAATCTAAGATTGGTGGATGACCTAAACGCTGAAAAACAAATCAATGAAGGAATGCTGAAAAGTCAAGAAGACTTGAATCAGCTGTATGAGCGAAATCTTCATAGGCAAAAAGGAAAAGCAGGACTTGGATACAAAGGAGAAGGCAAATCTTCTAAGCAAGGTACTCAAAGAAATCAAAAACCTACTTGTAATCACTGTGGTAAAATAGGACATACTTCAAATAAATGTTGGAACAATGAAAAAGCAGAATTCAATGGAAAATGTTACAGCTGCAATCAACCTGGTCACAAAGCAAATGAATGCAGGGAAAAACCAAGATTTAGAGGTAATTGTCACAAATGCAACAAACAAGGTCACAAGGCATCTGAGTGCAGATCCAAGACATTTAATCCAGCAGAACAAATTATGAAAGAAATGTTTGGATGGGACTACAACACCTGGTGTAGATGTCATTACTGTGGAGAATATGGACACATTGGCATGAATTGCATAAAACATCATCTAAGGAAAAGAGATACTACCGTAAGATGCTTCAAATGCACTAAACTCGGTCACATAGCCAAAAACTGCATGAATGCTAGTGAAGTTGAAGATGGAAAGAAAAATGAAGCAACTAAGGTCAGGAAACAGGTGAGACAAAAATGGATTCCTAAATCTACCGAGCAATCCAGTCCAAGTAATGGAATGGATGGCTCTACCGACTCAAACTAAATTTCCAAGAAAGCACTGGAACTGTATTCTCATAGACCAATCTCAAGCAGTTCCAGAACCGAATTAAAAGAAAGATCTAAATCAGCATACAAGATGCAGTAAGATCACAGGGAGGTCGGTATCAGTCTTCATCGAGCAAGGTCGGTACCCGTCTTTACCGAGCGAGGTCGGAGCAATATGAATTCTCAAGTTCACCAAGTTGCGAAGTCTTTACCGAGCAATTAATTCTTAGTGGGTGACAGTCTGTCGGAATTCATACCCTAATTTGTACTGAGCATTAATGACAGAGTTATAAACAAAAAGCAAGTAATCGAACTCATTCTTCACTGCGAACCTTTAGCACTTTGAGAGCAAAAAATTTCAAGAACAACCCAGTGATTCAACACTTTTGCGAAAGGAATTTTCTGTGAGCTACCATGGCATCATCCAGCACTTCAGCGAAGAAAGGATCTAATATGTTAGTCCAAGGGGAATGGAAAGCACCAGATTTCAAGATCGTGCCCGCAATTGCAGCAGCCCTAGATCCGAACGGAGCTCAATCTCAGATTCCTCCTAAGGTACTACTTATTAACGATATCCGCAATCATTTCAACTGTTCAATTCATGAAATGGGGAGCCTAGAATTAGATACTATGCATGAAGAACTGTGTGTGGATGGTATTCTGAAACCCGAGCACAAACATCTGGAAGATAAAGGTTTAGTTCACATTGCACATCTACCTCGAAACTTTTGAGATAAATGGGTTAGATACATTCTCAGCCGTGTACATGATGGAAAGATTTGGCTTGAGCAACCCATAGAGATCACAAAGAAGATGATTCATCAAATCACCAGTCTTCCCATGTTGAACAAAGCAAAAACTACCAAAACCCTAGGTCGGACGGAACTAGAGAAGAAAACCCTAGCCGAGTGGGACGGTAGAGGCATGAATGTTAGCAGCATTACCGATGCTGAACTAAAGTTTGGTACACACATCATTGCCCATAAGATTTACAGTTCTAGTCGACAGAATAGTGTCTCCTGTGAAGCTATTGACCTAGCATACAAAGTGGTCAAGAATAACTTAACATTTGACCTAGCAGACTTATTGTTAAAGCAGTTTAACAAAAACATGGAAAGCATTCAAACTTCCAAAAACAATCCATGTAAGTTTGGATCCTTATTGGTCTGTTTATTCTTCTATGTTCAGAAATTCTTCCCTTCTAAAGGAAAAGTTGTATGGAGAAAAGATGTGCCAGCCCTTTATGAAATAAATGAATACATCTCAGAAATGGGTGAAAATTTTGAAAGCATCATGGATAATTATTTTGAGTCTTTCAAAGAGAAAATGAATGACAGATTCCGGATTCCACAGAAGCTGGTGGAAGATTACAAGGATGACATTTGTTTTATGGTGGATTGTGATAATGTATATATTCAAGCAGCTAAACCGAGGACTGTATATGTAAAACCTCTTCCTTATGAGGTAAATATTGATGAAACCAAGAATATCATTGAAGCTCTTCTTAATCAGCCTGTCAATCCCAAAGCTCCATATTTTGGAACATATGATGAAGCTAAGGTGAGAATTGAACTAAGCATAAAGCTTCCACAGGCGGTAAACAAAGGAAAGAAGAGGATAGCCAAAATGCAAATGATAACTGAGGACAAAGAAGAAAAAGATGAAGAAGAAGAGGAAAAGGATGAGAAAACAGAGGAACCAGAACCTGCAAAGAAGAAAGGAAAGGTATTCATCACTAAGGCACCTAAGCCTCCCACTACTGTATTTACAAGGAGAAATGCAAGAGGCAAGGCAGACAAGGCAGATAAAGACATAGTATTCAAAAGGCCTCCTCTAAACTTTCAAGAAAAGATCAAACTCTTTAGAGACGGATCAGGATCTGGAGTAAGTAACATAAAATCTTTTAAATATGAAACCAGATCGGAAACAGAATAGAAGGAAATAGAAGATGCTGTTATTGAAAAGATGGGACAGTGGAAATACTCTCCTGAAGAAATAGCCCCACAGGTTCTAGCAGTTCTATTAAATCCAATAAAAATGAGATGGAGCAATGCAAAGCAAACTGTGATAGACATATTTGATCAAACCCTGAGACAGTTAATGCCGAGCTTGAAAAATGATGAAGTAAAGAAGGCATTAAAAGAAAATGAAAGTAAGATGACATTAAAGTTCAATACTTGTTTGATTTTGATCAACAATATTGAATCGGTTGTGAAGGCTGCAAATGTCACATGGAAGAACATATACCACCTTCACCAACCGAGTATTGAAACAGTAATAATAAAAGATATTGAAGATGACAGTGATGAACAAGAAGAAGACACTGAGGTAGATGATACTGTGAGGATAGCAGCAGAAGTCATTGCATCCCTTCCTACCTCTCCAGTAAAAGTTTCTACATCCAACCCGGAGACACCTTCAAGCATGGTTGTGACAACTTCAACATTTGTCAATTCATCTATAGCAACAACAGAAGCAACTATCATTTCTTCTACTGAGTTGCAGTCTCCCGCATCATCAAGTTTTCCAGCAGTAAGTTTTCTAGTTTTTGAATCTTCAAGTGTAAATATTTT
The DNA here is from genome assembly GCA_027943335.1 of Chamaecyparis obtusa. Taxonomy (NCBI): domain Eukaryota; kingdom Viridiplantae; phylum Streptophyta; class Pinopsida; order Cupressales; family Cupressaceae; genus Chamaecyparis; species Chamaecyparis obtusa. The sequence goes on along the minus strand of BSBK01007030.1, from coordinate 268,182 downwards.
AAGCTCTCCAGTAGAAAGCATACCAGTCTCTATAGCTAGCCCTACTATATCTACTGTCACTACTACCAAGGCTTTAAGTACAGATAAGCCTAAGGCTCTACCGAGTATAAAAATTTTGGGTAAGAATGTAGTAGAGGATATAGACTTAGATGAAGAGATAGAGATTCCAACATTGGATTTTGCAAATCTATCAGCGGACCAAATGCAAAATATAGGTGAGATCCTCCAAAGGAAAGCAAAACAAAAGAAGCTTAAAGAAGAGAGAGACAAGGAATATCAAATCATCAAGGATGCTAAGGACATTTTGTCTGATGCATTAGGTATTAAAGTAGACTCCTCCCAACATATTTTGCTACAATTAGCAGAAGCAGTTAATAAATACAATGAGGATTCATCTGGGACAGAAAAGTTAGTTGAAAGAGCCGAGAAGAGATTCAACAATAAAGTGCTTGAGCGCATTGCTTAGCACATAGCTATTAACCAAGTAGAATTGTCTTCAGTTTTGTCAAACATTGAATCTATCTATTCGAATACTACCTCTCTTTTGGCCAGATTGTGCAATATTGCCGAGTTCACAAAGGATGTTAAGGATAAAATGAATAAAATGGATGAGGATATGAAGATTAGCATACAGAAGCTGCAACTTGAACCAAGTTCAAGCTCTGCTCATCACATGAAAATCTCACACCTATCAAACATGCAGTCTGATCTACTGAAAGAAGACACAAGGATCCGGTCCACACTGCTAGACATCCAACACTTGATCCTTCCCATCATGAATACAATGTATAAGCACATTGAACATTCCAAAACATTGATTCATGACAATCAGTTCTCTATAGCAGATCACATGATTGAACTCTCTGCAGAAGTCCAAATTGCAATCCAAACATGTAAGATTCTGCAAGAAAGTTGGGACAGAACCTTGGCACTAATAATGAAGGTACATTCTGATTTTCTATCAAATTTTGGATTCTCTCTGTAAATAACTTGTATATACACCTTTGGCATTATCATCAAAAAGGGGGAGATATGTATAGAGGGAGATATATGTATAGAAGAAGATTTGTATAGAAACAGTTAGCACATTGAAAGGGGGAGACAATGTATAAAGCTCTATAACAAAGACAAATTTTGAAAAATCAAAATAAAACTCAGCATGATTCATGTATATAATTTTTGGCCAATAAGTGTTTTTGTCACTAATGCCAAAGGGGGAGATTGTTGGCATTAAGCAGAATTGCCACTAGTGACAACACTTATTTGCATTCTGGGTGCAAACCGAGCAGACAGTGCAAACCGAGAAAGTTAGTACAAACTGAGCAGGACAGTGTAAAACGAGTAACATCATGTCTACCGAGTCACCAGTATTTACCGAGTTCAAAACCTACCGAGTGATCAGTATGAACCGTGCCTTCACTTCTACCGAGTGCATGACGATGCCGAGTAATGCAGTGGACACCGAGTATCAGAAAGTCACCGAGTTAGTTTGCAGGAACCGTGTAACCATACTTGGGCTGACTTAGTAGCACTTATGTTTATTTGTCAAGCCGACTTTGTAATTGTAATTGTAACTAATTGTTTAAGACTTGTATATAAACAATATTGTAAAAATGTCAAAAAAAAATGTAAGAAGCATATATGTGAAAAAGAAAGAAAGGCAGAGATAAGCGAATTACAAAGGGCTTCAGCAGTATAAGGAACAGCAAAGACAAATTCATCACAGAAGGTGATCAGTACATCAGCGAATCTCAATCAGAAATCCAGTTGCAAAGCAAGAGATCTACTGTTTCATCCTAACAGGTGAATCAGTACTAAATCCTTTAACCGGGTAGACTTAACAGTCTTTTGTAAAATCTCTTTACCGAGTGCATACTTCATTGTATGTTTTGTAAATCCTTTAACAGGGTGGATTTAGCAATCCTTATTGCTCCTAACAGGGCAGATCATCAGAAGTGATCAAATTGTAAGCCTTAACCGACCAACTTTATTCTGCAGTATTAAAGCTTTGTGGGTTTCATCCCCACCCCAGTTTTACTTTCTTTTTGGAAGGTTTCTGGGTAACCAAATCTATGTGTCATTATTGTAAATGCATTTAAGTTTCATGCTTTCTGTATGCAAAGGTTAAAAGTAAATTACATGTTAAATTGAAAGAAAATTTGGAGTTACTGATTCACCCCTCCCCTCTCAGTAACTCGGTTAATTCTTGAATATTTCCAACACTATGGACTTCATAGTCTTAGAATCCTCCATCCAATCCACCATCTAAAATAAGGAGACATTTTATTAGATCTCCAATATAGTATTGTCAACCTCCATTTCCCAAAAATCCTTCAATAAAGTTGTCAACTCTAAACTTAATGTCTAAGGACTTCATCCTCATTCATCCCTTCTTCTTCAAGGAATCTTACACACAAATTCTTGGACCCTGGTCCTCAAAGTATATTTATTATTGAATATATCTATTGTATATTTTTCAATAAATTGATTAAGTTACCTTTTCCTTGTAGGGCTATATAGTGAATACCATGACATCATCATCCAAAGTTCATAAAGATGAACTAGGACCAACACTCATAGGACCATCTAATCACCATGAGATACATCCATGAAGGAAAAATAAGGTTTCTAAGAGGGAAATAACTATGAAGAACATCATAGATGTATATTTGTGGGATTTTGACTTACAACTGATAAAAATTTCAGTAGAGACTTGTCCCTTAGAATATCACATCAAAACCTAGCTGAAAAGGTCTAGATTACTACATGATTATTCTTTTTCATAGTCGTTGCAATGCTCAAAGCTTATTAACACCCTAGTCAACCATTATTCAAAGTTTAGAAGGAAGTGCATTCAATCAGACAATATAGATGTGGCCACTTTTGATGCAGACTCCATGCATATGATTATCTTCCTCCCCAACCAAGTAAATCCACTTTCCATGGACAAGGTGTTTGCAATGGCCAAGTAAAAGAAAAAATGCAGAGAATAAAATATGTTTGAAAAACCACTGGCTCACTACACCATGGAAGGATGGACCAAAAATGTCAGATACCATCCTATAAGATGAATTCATCCCACCTATCTAGGGGATGATCATAATGATAAGTTACATATTCAGGAAGACAAGTAAGGAGTACAACCCATGGATATATTACTTCACAGCCACCATCTTTAGTAATAAACCCCATTTTGACTGGGACCATATCATTTCCAACAACATGCACATAGAACTCCTAGAAGTTTGGGATTCTAAGTAGTTTTATATGACTTATTATGCGGTGTGGATATCTAGTGGCCTCAAAGGCATAGATGGTGTAGAGAAGGTTATATTCTAGGGAGATAGACTAGATGATTCTCTCCCATGGGACCATTACCCAAAAATTCATCTAGAAAGGTATACCAACATGTTTTTCATGTCAATGACACATTTATATATAATAAAATAATAAGAATAATAAGAGATTTTGGATAGAGGAAATGACCCTAATTGATACATGGGGGTGTTGGTTTTCTTATTTATGCACCCATACCTATATAAGAGTGTCTATATTTTCCATGAAGCCTTACCTCCTCTTGCAAGATTGCAATGACCAGGTGTTTTTTTAGAGTTTTGTAGATAGATTAGAACATGGAAGTATTGATGAGTAAAAAGCATAAACCAAGGGTTAGATTCCCCTTCACTTGTATATATGTCAAATGAATCCTCACAATTTCCATGGAGGTCAAGAATGAGCTAGCCAACCTAAACTTAGAGAAATTTGAATTGGAGCAGAAAAAATATGATCCCTAGGGACATGTAAATAAATTATACCCCAATGCATTCAAAGGCCATGCATGCCACCTGGAGGATTTTTGAGCCGACTTCCGAGTTGAATTTGATCTATACTGATGCTAGTAGCATCATCTCATGGTGAAGTAGATTGTAGATTTTGACCTTCAGAATTTCCCATAGGCCTTCTAAGATAAAGAAGCTATTAGAAATCACATTTTTTATGTAGAGAAGATAGGAGATAAGATGCTCTCAAAGATTAAGTTAAAGACAAAAATAAAATAATAAGGTTACAAACCCTCTCAACAATATGAGAGGTGAGATAATAATAAAAAAGGGTACCTCATTTGAGAAGTTGTATCCCACAAAAGATGCCCCAATGGAGGTAACTTTCAAAGAAGTTGGTGAGAAGATGGATCAGTCATGGAATATTTCTTATACCATAGAAAAAAGAGTCACATATGCACTCAAAATAGAACCCCTTGTGACTATGGATCCCTCCTAGGTAGAAATGAGCCTAGCTATTCTTGGCTTGAACTTGCATCCAATAAATGTAGATGTAGAGGTGTATGTTCCTACCGAGGAGGACATACTAGTGTAATGTCCCCATGGGAAGAAAAGAAAGAATAAATATGTAGATGACACCACCATAGACCTCATAGGTGAGGCCAGTTTTCAAGATGTGCATGTTCTAGAAACATAATTTCTCACTAGGGAACTCATGCCCACACATGTCCAAGACTTCACAAACCTAAATAATCCTTCCCCTAAAATTACTAATGAAAATCCTAATGACATATTGACTTCATAGGATCATAACCTCTTCAACATAGTGGAAGAAGTAGAGAGAAAAAATATGGACAAAGAAGAGAGGATATAAAAATAACAAGAGGAAAAGGAAAAGGTAGAGTGACTCCACAAGATAGAAGAGGAGAAGAAGAACACTGAGGAAGAAGAGGCTAAAAGAAAACATGAAACTGACAACCATTCCCACCGAGAGGAAGCTAGACTCAAGGTAGAGGAAAAGGACCATACAAAAAAGAGGTTAAAGAAGAAAATAAGTGTAAAGAGGAAGAAAAAAAAAGGTAGCCAAGAAATTAGCGCAAATAAAAGCACATGAAGCTACTCAATGCAAAGAAACTGAAGTTTTGGAGAAGAGAAATTATGAAGAGGACACCTAAAGAAAGAAGAATAAAAAAGAGGGCCAAGGAGAAAGAAAATAAACAAGGGGAAATTGGACCTTTGGGAGAAACCATAGCCCAAGCATCCAATGCTCCACCATGATATTATCAAACTATCCCATAGCCAGATTTGCTATAGAACCTATTGCCAAATATACAACTATATCTATAGGAGAAACCTCAATAGGATTCTCAACAAGGAAATACACAATAGGAAAAGGTATTAGAGATTCTCAAGAATCCCCCTCCCAAAGAGAGGACACAAGAAATAGAAGGAACACAAGATAAATAGGGAAGGGATGTGTCCAACCCTCTAGACTCCATGAATATGGAAGTAAATGTCCTGGCTTAACCATAGTGGTTGGTGGTGAGTTACAAAATTAAACAACCAAAAGAGACAGTTGTTCCCTCATTGCATGAAATAAATATTGAATGCATGACCTCTCCATAGAATAAAGCCAAGAAGGCCCATTCCATTTTTTCTACTACGAAGAATGACATTGGAGAGATGGTGGCAGATATTGTGGTTCTACTCTTACATAAAGATTCATATAAGGTTACTCCTAATGATTATCAAGAGTGCGAGATCAATCTCAAGAATTAGAATAAATGGAGTTAGCTCAGGAGCCTCAATGAAGCTACTAAATCGATGAATGAGAGGTTTGTAATAAATTATAAGAAGAAGAAAGAGGCCCAGGCCACAATGTCCATTTTGAAAGAAATTATTTAGAAGTTATCCACTCTTATTTCTACACATATGTCTAAAGCATCCACCTTAAAATAAATTCCATCAGATGAGATGAATTATTTAAGGATGACTAGATCTCTAAGAAATTGGGGATAGTCTGAGGCTTTTTGACCAAGTCCATTCTAGAGTAATTGAATTCGACAAAAATGCATTATGATGTCAAAGTAGCACTTGGTACCTAGGAAGTAGAGATTGCTCGGAAAACAAAACAGAGAAAAGTAATAAAGGATATCACTGAGTTGGGTGAAGAAAAGGTAAATGAGATCAACATCCTCAGTGATGAGATTTGGGATTTCCCAGGTCTCATCTACTACAATCTTGGTCTCAATATTGATTTCTTAGATATGGAATGCAAGAAAAGGGATGCTACAAAGTATGGTGACTTTTTCAAGTATCTCATGAGCTTAGATATAGTAAATATAGATGGGTTTGTACCCATAGACTCTTTTCTCAATAGTTTTGATGAGAAGGCAAAGAATAAGTTTGGCACCTCCCAAGAGTTTGAAAAGAAGATCATGAATGAGTGCATTGAGATCATTATTGATACACATGAGGTCTAGAAGACTAGAGCCTAGATGTGAAAATAATCAAATGAAGCTCATGAGAAAATCATAGAGGTCAAATTCTGTATCTAATGCATGAAGGAGCTTGATGAAGATATTATCAATGATTACATCGAGAGATTGAATAAATACAATGGAGGACTAATTTAAGGATAGAATTTTTTTTATTCCCTCCATCCATTCTTTTATTCAGAAGAATTCTTTATTCTTTACTTATATATTCTTTATATTTATGCTTACTTCCTCAGAGATGACTCATCATTGCGTAGGTAGTGATAGCTATAGTGTGTAGTATAAGAGATGGATATGTGCCTTCTTATAGGAAAGTGATAGATGGGATGTGTATTCTATAGACACCATTCTTCCACATTATGGGAACTAATCTTGTATTTAAGAATCAAGTACAAGTAGTTGAGATTCAAATCATTTTCCAAAACAATAATTAATGGCACAAGTCTCAAGCATAGAACATGTACAGAGGATAGCTATAATTTTATACAAGAAGACTTCTCCCTTGGGAACCAGAGTCCTAATCTTCCCTTCTATTTTGTTCTTTCTTGCTTCTTCCTTTCCATTTCAAATTTATAATTGATTTTCCATGATATACATACATATGAATACTTTTACATACAAATAAATATGATGAAATAATGTAAATATTATAAAATGTTACAAAATTAGGATGTACACTATATATTTTCTTTAAGTATGCATTTTGAGACTATATTTAGGGTCCACAAAATTAATGATTTTGAATGCCATAGTGATAGAGTTAGATAGTTCCTAAAATTGCTCTCTACTTTTTAGCTATGATTATTTCATGATCCCTTAGATATTTTAAAACTTGTACCAGTGATTGCTAGATATTTATACTAATAATGGAATGAAGAACACATAAATTTTTCTACTAATTTCATGTCTTCATCTCAATTATTGGTAAAATTGTATCATTTGTTTGTTTTTCTATCATTTTCTCAAGATTTCTTAGTTACTTGTATATGGACGGAAGTTGTGTTTAATAAAATGAATCCTTCTACTTTTAGATATGCTAGTTATTGATCATATATGTCTATGTAGTTTACTATTTATCTTGAGTAGAGTTGATCGTATTTATTATGAAATGGTTATAGTTAGATTTGTTTCTCTGCACCCTATCTTATCTTTTACAATTTATTTTCAAGATTTCCCTAATATTTTCTCATTGGATACCTTTCACTAGTCAGATTCCTACCAAAACTAACAGGCCACTTGAACAAATAGTTGTGTGTCCAACTAAGCTCATCCAACACCCTCGTGACCCGATACCAAGGTTCTTGGGATGAAGGGGAACTCTTTCCCCATTCCCTCTTTTACGTGGAGTTGGACACTGCTCATTACACACTTAGTGACATCTTGTACATTTTTGTGTAATATTACATAAGATTCACATCAATATAAGATAGCACTAGAAGGACTTATCCCTCACACCTGATGCCCACTAACTTATCCCTAAGAAAACCCCACAATCAAGAAATCTAACATTTAGGGTCTTTCTCCCTAGTTAAATTTAAGAAAATCATTTGCTCCACCTCAAGCCCAAGAGAACTTGTAGAAATAGGACCTCTTATCCAAGCTAAGAGAATCACTAGAAAGAGTAAGGCTTCGACCTATGATTAAAAGTCTATCACTTAGAGTATCTCATCTTCCTAGCCAAGTAGGGAAGTAGTTTCACCACACAATCAGTTAGTTAATATTCCCCTTTTGATAATGACCTACTTAAAATAGAACCATTCCCTAGTGGGGACTATTGTGGGCATAATCCATGACCTCTTGTAATACTAGGATAAAATATATCATAGATATGAACATAATGGTCTCTAGACCACAAAAGAACATTTGCAATCCTTAAGGACTCCATTTCTTGCCACAACATCCAACTTGAGGATGTGATCTGTAAGATCTCCCCCTAAACCTTACGGGAAAATGAACTAAACTAGTACCTCTTCCTACCCACCAAATTAATCAAAATTTGGTCAAAGATGAAGGATCCTTACACTTTTGGGTCTACGTAGATCTCATGAATCTATAACACCAATTATATTCCCTAAAAAAGGAACCCAACAATTCCTTGATGATATTCAATAGTAGGTTCTGTTGGTAAAATGGTTAGGACTCCCCTTAGGATTTTTGATAAGGAACAAATTGCCTCCTATGGATTTTTTAAGTCTAGTAGTTGTATTGGGCATTGGAAAGTTGATATTTTGGTGCAATGGAAATCACACTTATAACAAGTGGTATCATAACTTTATCATAGGTTTGAATCGTCTCAGGTAATGTTGAGGGGGATATTTTTGGAAAAATGGTCAGTGCTCCCCTAAAGATTTATGACAAGGGACTAACCACCTCATGTGGATTCTATAATCCTAGTGGTTGCATCACACATTGATAGGTCAATATTTTGGTGCAATGAAAATCAAACTTGTAACAAGTTATAGCAAGCCTACAAACATTTGACCACTCCCTTCACCTCAGTGAAACCTATAGCCATATAGAATTACCTAAATGCTCTCAACCCATTGGTCACTACCATAACATGGATTAGGACACCCTATCCAAAGTCTATGGGCTATCCATCTAGATCAATCGAGTAATGAACCAAACCCCTTGGGGTATCAATAATAGCTTACCATTCAAAATAAAACCCTAGAGCTATCCTCAAATGATTGGGTATAACCTGAATACCATGGTGGATGCTTAGATAATGAACCCATTGTTGGCATACTGATGCAAAGATAAGTTGAGTATGTTATGGTATGTTTTTGATGCAAATATGTTGTTAGGTTGATAAGTTATGATGTTTTCATTGATGTAAACTTAGTGTTTGTTGGTTGACAGTGTGCCTATTATGTTGATGTATATTCTTAAGATTGGATATAGAGTCATGGTAAGATTTAGAGTGTGTAATCATAATAGAAGACTAACTGATGTCTCTAGATGCTATATCTATGACCGCTCAGGTTTATCATATGTATGATGTAACTTATGATCAATTGAAGGTTGACATGTCAATAGAAAGAATATGATGTAGCCAAGGAGGAATGATTTGATGATTGTGTCTAATAGGTTTGTTACAAGTAGTGGTTATCGTTGCACCAAAAGATCAACTTGTTAATGCCCGATACAACCACTAGACTTATAGAAGACACATGAGGTGGTTAAGCCATGTCATGAATCCCAAGGGGAGCATTGACAATTTTTCCAACAATCTCCCCCTTAGCGTTACCCAAGGGGATTCAAACCTATGACCAATCTTTGATACCACTTGTTACAAGTAGTGGTTGTCATTGCAACAAAAGATCAACATGTTAATGCCCAATACAACCACTAGACTTATAGAAGACACATGAGGTGGTTAAGCCATGTCACGAATCCTGAGGGGAGTGGTGGCCATTTTTCCAACAAGGTTTGTATTTAAGTGTTCTAGTTTAGGATATGTTATCTTGACTATGTTATAGGGTTTTTATTGTGACTAAGATAACATAGTCAAAATTAAAATTTCTTAGAGAAATTAGTTAGATCCTCAATCAATGATGTTGTTTTGTATTCTAGTAAGTGGTTATATGCTCCAAGGATTGTAGTGACATGGTAAATGGATGTGGAGTGATGAGTTGGTGCTTTCATGATTTTTATGATCAAATTTATTGAGTTGTGCAAGAACATTGGAAAGTGTGATGTGGTTTGACTTTTCTTTGTCAAATTGATGTGTATTTTGAATTGAGAACTAGCTTGCAACAAGGGTTCCTATGATGAAAATGATCAAGATTTAAGCTAGAAATGATATCAAATACAAGATTGAAGTTCTTTAACCATTAAGCATAATAATGTGATTGAACTTGAAAGGAAATTAAAATACAAAAAAAAACTAATGTTCATACACAATTAAGATTAAACTATGTGATCTAGATTGAAAAGAAATCACCATGCATGAGAAAAACTAAGCTAAGATTCATTAACCATTTAACATTATTCTATGTGATTGAGCTTGAAAAGAAACTAATAATGCTAAAATGCTATGAATTTTAGAGCTAACATAACATTATAACAATGTATAAAAGGAATTGGTGAGTTTCTCTTGGAGAGGCCTTTATTTATAGAGTTTTGTGAGGAGAGAGAGAGGGCTTAGATGAGGTGGCACCTATGTGGCATCCAAATAGGAGCTGCATAGGTTTAGAAGGGATGGCTATTGTGAAATCTCAAGATGAGACAAGATGGGAATTTAAGGTTGAGTGGCTCAAGGTTTCTCACACATGTGTGAGAAACTTTGGGAAAGAGTGAAGGGGACAAGGCTATAAGAGCATTTAAGGAAGTTGGGTGGGTCTCTTGGGAAGAATTTCACACACATTTGTGAGAAACCCATTAGCTCTAATGAGGTTAGGAATCTGTTTGTAAGTGAGATTAGAGGATTGATTAGGTGAGAGTAGGTTTAGCAAGTGAGGTGATGGGTGTATGCTAGGCTTTAGATAGGGATTTAGATTAATTTAAATTAGATTTATATTAATCTAGGCTTGAAAATATTAGGATTATGGAGGGATTTAAATAAATAGAGATTTATTTAAAAATGGATTTATGAGGGACATGTATTAAAATAAATTGAATACATTAGAGAGGGGGGTACTCAAATTATATTCAAATACTTTAGGTAGTGAACCCGATTCAATTAAATATTTATAATTAAATGGGTAGAGGAATGTGACAATAATGATTAATTTATTAAAATTAATTACGATGTCACGAAAAATATTAATTAAATAAAATTTAATTAATATGAATGAATTTTAGGTGTCTACACACCCACTCTTTACTTTTAGAGACTTAAAATTTTGGGAAAAGGATTTTGGAGAAAAAGAATAGGAAAGTGGAAAAGCTCTTCACAAACTTGTTGGTTGTATCTTATGCATTGGTCTTAGGTTGGTGTTATTACTTGTGTGTGTGTCTTATGTTAAATGAAATATGCTTTGTAAAGAAAGGTGTATGCTCTTTCTTGATGATTTTTGTGTTCTTGTTGAGAACCCCCACTATTGTTCATGCGAGTTTTTTTACTTATTTAAAGTTATGTTTTTTATCTTTGTATTACAATTTTGATAAGGGGGTGATGCAGGGGCATCCAAGGTTAAGATAGGGACATTCTGTGTCCTTGATAAACTGCATGGAGTGTTTTTGTTTTGGCCGGTTTTACTCAGTTGCAGCCTTGACCAACGGTCTCAGTCATTGAAGGAAGCTCGATCACTGAAGGAACTTGGTAGTTCCTAGCGCTTGGTAAAAGTGTTGCTCGATCATGCCTGTGGTGCTCGGTCGATACTGGTTCTCAGTGATGCCTGGCGTGCTCGGTAATTTTACTATCGCTTGGTAGTTCTGACTTACCGACTGGAGTTCTGTGTGATTTGTTGAGCTGACTTGGTGAATTAATTGTTGGTAGCCATTGTCTTGGGCCGACATGTAGAATTAAATGTTTGTATACATTTGTAAGCTGACTTGTATGGCATTTAATTATTTATTTTTAGGAGTTAAGGGTTTCATCCAACTGACTTGTGGCTGATGATTAGTATTTAAGGAGGGCTTGGGTAGATGTTTAGGGGCAGATTTTTGGGAGATTTGGATTGAAACAACTTAGCAGATCTAGAATTCAGATGCAAAGCTGAAGTGGGTGAAGTTGTGGAAAAGTTCTTGATGTTCTTGTAGATTAGATTCTAATCTGATAGTCATTTGTAGCAGAGCTAGGGTTGCATACTTGGGAACAAGGAGATTGCTTGGAGGCTTGCGAGCTCAAGTTTAGATCTTCCTTAGGGTTTCCATTAGCTTCTGATTGTCTTAGATTTGTATTAGATTTGTTAGAACAAGTGATAACAACAATTTGTATTTGAAAGGTCAAACTGATGATAAGATTCTTATTGCTGAAATTTTTTTTGATGATATTCTATTTGGAGGGCATGATAATCAATGCAAATCATTTGCTGATGAAATGAGAAAAAAACTTGAAATGTCAATGTTTGGAGAGATTAAATTTTTTCTTGGCTTACAAATTTGACAAAAAAATGAATGCATATACATTACTCATTCAAAGTACATAAAAGAAGTATTGAAGACATTTGGTATGGAGGATTCAAAACCAATTAGTACACCTATGGTCACTAGATGAAAATTGGCAAAGGATGACTAGTCAACCAAGGTAAATCATACATTATAGAGATCAATGATTGGTAAGTTGATGTATGTTGTGCATAGTAGACCAAATATTACAGATGCAGTTGGAATTGTGGAAAGATTTTCTACTAATCCTAAAGAATCAAATATGACTATTGTAAAAATAATTTTGAGATACTTGAAGAACACTAAAAACTATGGTTTGTGGTACAAGAAAGAAGGCAATTTTGAACTAAAATTCTATATAGATGCGGATTGGGTTGGAAACATTGATGATATAAAGAGCACCACTGGTGGAGCATTATTTTTGAGAGAAAGACTAGTTACTTGGATAAGTAAGAAACAATGATGCATTTCTCAGTCCACTACAGAATTAGAATATGTTGTTGTTGTTGCTAATTATTCGAATATTACATGGATGAAACAACTTTTGAAAGGTATGAATGAAGAGATCACTGACCTAGTGATAATATATTGTCATAACACTAGAGAAATAAACATTTCTAAGAATCCATTGATGCATGAAAAGACAAAGCATATATCTATAAAGTATCACTACTTGAGAGAAAAAGTACAATAAAAGAAAGTGAAATTGGAGTATGTGAAATCATAAGAGAAACTTGCTGATATATTTACTAAACCCTTGCCTAAGGATACATTTGAGTACTTGAGGACTAGACTAAGGATCCATCTCCTATCTATCAATCACTAAGGTGATCAAGAGGTTGCATCAACCTATAATTTATCATAATATCAAATGATGTTGATGGATGATGTTCACACTTTAGGTTTCCTAAGGTTGTGAAAGCTGAAAGATGGAAGACAAACTAAAACTGCATATCGGTACATGAAAGGTACTTGATCTAAACTGAACACCAGAGATAATATTTTGGATATTGAATAGCTATTTATCTTCTTTTTGGAACTATTGTCAAAGGGAGAGAAGAATCAATTAAATATTTATCTGAAGAGAGAGATATACACAAACGAAGAGAAGATCAAATCTACAGGGAGAGACTGCATGGAGAATTAATGTTGTGTAGTGATTAAACATATTAAATTTAGAAGCTAGAGAGATCTTACCAAGTTACAACATTTTCTTACATAGTTGTAGAATAGATGTTTGATATTCTATGACATATTTCATATTATGTTTCCATCAATACCAAAGGGAGAGATTCATAAACTACAACTGATTGAATATCTTGAGGGAAAGTTTGACAATGGAATGGATATTTGTGAAATAGTGATTGATGATAACTAAGCTACTAAAGTGAATGTAAGACATTAAATCAGTTAATATACTATCATTGATGTCAACTATTTATTACTGTACTTATCATGATGGTTACAAACATCTTAAGAAGGAAAAATGGTAAAGGAATGAGATTCCTACATGAAGATGAGATGAATCATAAAGATATGGATATGGTATTCATTGGGTAACTTATTGATGATTCTATGACATTATGTTAGTTATTTGATTGTATTGCATGAATCTATTTTGTATTGAAGATCAAGAATGAATAAGGTTATGTGGTTGGTAAATGAATAATTTTGTATACATCGAGCAAGTGTAGTGTATACCGTGTATAATGTTAACCAAGCTAGTTATCACTGACACATTTTGGTATTGTTCAAGTGAAAGAAATAAATGGAACTTATGACTACCGAATAAAGATGATGAGCTAGAAAATAATTTATGATTCTAAGGGAAAAGATAATATTTTTTGTTATGATCAAACAACTGACGAAATTCAAGGATGATTGAATGGAGGAGAATGAAATGTGTTATTGACACAACTGTCAAGGAAGGTTAAAGCAGCAAAATCTATGGTGAAGATTAAGAGGAAAAATCTATGAATGGAAAAAAATGGTTTATGATGTCTATATAAAGAGACATGAGATTCATTATAGAGTCTTCTGTAGGAGAATTCATGTGAAAAGATTGATTTCATGCAATATTGATCAAACTGGTTGAAGACAGAATTGAGAAAATCTACAGACAACACTAAGTGAAAGAGAAAGAAATTACTGAGTAGAACAGAGTTGGAAGAAATGAAGATATTGAGTTGATTATTGATCGGAGGTATTTTGAGCTTATCATAGATCTTAAAATCTACAAATCAAGTTGTATTTAAATCAGATCATTACTGTATCAGTTTAACCATTGCTACAGATAAATCTCTTAATTGAGTGGGACTTAACGGTCTTTATATTTCAATGTGACATTCAATGAATGTTTATTATTTTCTTGTTGACCCCATAGTGAATGTTTGATCAAGGGAGAATTATTAGTGATAAATCCTCTAACCAGGTCACACCTCATAGTGTGTTTTGTAACCTTTAATAGGGTTGGCTCCTAACCAAGCTCACTTCAGAAGAGAAAATTATTTTGGGTTACCGATCCCACATGGTTTTTCCCCTAACAGGGTTTCCACGTTAAAAATGTTAGAGTAATAAAGTGTTTTCTTATTAATTGAATCATATTGATTTAATTATTAAGTCACTTATTACCTCTTTCTACTTAAGCTAAACTTTAGGCATATAATAATTAATTATTTTATTAATTATTATTGTGCAACCTAGGGTTTTACCTCTTTAGGTTTTCCAATCTTCTTTTATAAGGATTGATCTCATAAAACATGTAACCTTTTTTTGACATTTCATTATTGATTGCAACTTTTGTTTTTGCACATCAAGGATTTCTTCTCTCTTGTGGATCTATACATTCAGGTCTCTATAGTTGTTTGCTTATTCTCTCTCTTTCTATGATAGGTGTTTGCATGCAGGTGTTTTTGGGAGCTATGGGTTATTTTTCATCAACTCCAATATGGTATTAGACCTTTAGATCTGCTTGCCCCTGTCCTCTTCTTGAGAGATTCGGTCGTGTTCATTAGATCTGCATTTTCAGAGGGTTTCCTATCAGATCTAGGGGAGACCTACTTTTTTGGTCATCTTGGCTTCAAACAACCCTCATGGTTGCATTCAGAGTGTCCAAGAACCCCAAGATCCATATAAAATTTGTCCAATTTGGACAAAGTTGGAATCTGTGAGAAATTTTTTTTGCAATCGGCCTTGACATGGATCCTAAGGTGATCACTATTTTTTGAAGCACTTCTAGCCCAAACTGACCTCATGGTTGTGTCCAGAAGGCCCAAGATAGTCAAAATTCATATAAAACTTGTCAATTTTAGATAAGTTGGCTTCTGAGGCAAATTTTTTTTGCCTACTAGGGTTGTACGACCCTGGCACGCACTCCAAGGAAAGTGCAGCGATTCAACAAAAAAAATTTAAAAAAATTCCCCACCGCCTGAGTGCCATTGCATGGCCTCTTGTGCTCCACCGCCTAGCTCCTCCATCACGCTCCTCCGCCAGGCGGCCACCCAAACTCCACTCGAGTGCCGCCACCGATGGCACCGCTGGACGGGCCGTGGTTTACCTGCAGTCACCACTGACGTTACCGCCTGGTGGGCTCTGGTAACTATCATGGTTACCACTGGGGTAACTATCAGTTGATGGGCTGATTAGGTTAACCGCCAATTATTTTTTGCCTTTTGCATATTTTTTGAGGCTGTTCAGACTGGAGTTTCAGACATGCAGGTGGTTTTTTGTGCATAACTCAGGCATATGAGATTGAAATTGGGTGAACGAGATATTGCCAAAAAGGTAATTTTGAGATGGACAATTTTTTTTTGGTGTGGTTTCCTGATTTTTCCATTAATGCTGCATTTATTTCAGTTAAAGGTAGAGGTTTTCCAGGTACCTTCCATCTCAGCCCTCTTGTGTTCCAAGTTTGATATCTTTCACATCTGGGCTCCATTTTCTTCGAATGATATACCGTCGAAAATCTATTTCTGAGCCCAATCTGAATTTTCTAGTATGTTTTTGTGATTTTTTTTTCATGATACTCTTTTTTGTTTTCAAAGTCAGATGTTCTCAGCGATCTTGGTGTTTCAGACCTCCTACATTCCGGGATCTGTTTCTCTTGCATCCTAGCTCCATTTTCTACAAATGAGATATTTTTGAAAAGCTCTTTCTAATATTTTATCAGATATGATGGTTTTATATGTGATTCTATCCTTTTTCTAACATCACACATCTTCAGATTCTTCTAGACACCTTCTTTGGGCCCTCCAACACAGTTGTTGGTTTTTTGCTCATATCTTGAGCATACGATGTTGAAATTTGGCAAACAAGATATTGTCAAAAATCTGATTCTAAGCTATTTCTAGATCTGGAGGTTATATTTTTTGTTTTTATTTTTTTGATGGTGTTTTTCTCTATCAAAGCCAAATCTTCAGCTCTGCACTCCAGGAGCTCTATCTTGCGTATCTGGATTCCATTTTTGGAAAATGATATATCATTGGAAAGCTTGTTCAAAGATCTTTTTAGTGTTGTGAGTCATTTTTCCAAATTCTTCTCTAGGTTCATTTTATTTAGATTCTTTCATATTTGCAGTCTGGTGGATATCTTGGTTGTTACAGGTCCTGGGATCTCTTCCCTTTGAGGGATGGCTCGTCTTAGGCTATTCTTTTTTTTTATCAGCCTTCACTCTTCTTTGAGTAGTGCATACTTTATTTTTGTAGCATTCTTTTATGCACATGCACTAAGATAAAGTGCCACTATATTATATGATGGGATCATTCACATGTTCATGCTTTCTGTACTCACACTCCATTATAAAGTATCAGGGGGGTTTGATGTTTGCCTTTGTTTTCCATATTCTTTTGTCATGTGAGTGTTCCTCCAACAACATTAGCCTCGGGTATCTCTATATGTGTTTGTACACTCTCTGCACTTTCTATGTTTTAGATTCTTCTTCATCATGCAGTTCATATTGGATGATCTTTTTAGTGTACCTATCTTTACTCCCTCGTCAACAATATGGGGGGGTTTCTACTATTGGTTCTACTGCTTCCTTGGTTCTATTTTGTGAGCTATGTATTCAATATTTGATCCTATGTACTAGGCGGTTGCAGTGGTTGGGTACCTATGCATTCCAGTGAGATAAATCATTTACCATATGGACACTCTTTCTTTCTTATTTTTTGGATACACTCTTCGAGCTTTGATTGATCAGCTCTTTAGACTTTTGGTGTTTATGCCATTTGTATCTTTGAGTTCAGGTGTTTTCCTTTGTTTGCCTCCTGATTCGAGTAGTGTTATTTGAGGACACTCATGTATATTACAATCTTCTCTACCTGGTCATATTTCTATGGAGGATCTTCAGATCATCAATTTCTTCTTAACAGAGTTTGCAGTTTCATGCTTCAGTGATGTTGTACATGTTCATCTTTGTTCCTATTTTTTGGAACATTCCTAGTTTTGGAGGCTTCTTCAATCCTTTAGACTAGTCTTGGTCTCTTTTTGGAGTAGAGTTTTTCCCATGTGGTTTTCTCTATTTCTTCGCTTTGTAGAGACTCTCTTTTGTACTTGGGTACCTAATCAGGCCTTTTGTTGTCGAGACCCATTTGCTTTCAGTTGTTGTTTCTAGGTTTTTAGCTTCTCCCAAAGTTCATCTTAAGGTGGGGTGTTAGAGTAATAAAGTGTTTTCTTACTAATTGAATCATATTGATTTAATTATTAAGCCACTTATTACCTCTTTCTACTTAAGCTAAACTTTAGGCATATAATAATTAATTGTTTTATTAATTATTATTGTGCAACCTAGGGTTTTACCTTTTTAGGTTTTTTGATCTCCTTTTATAAGGATTGATCTCATAACACATGTAACCTTTTTCTAACATTTCATTATTGATTGCAACATTTTTTTTGTACATCAAGGATTTATCCCCTCTTGTGGATCTATACATTCAGGTCTCCATAGCTATTTTCTTCTTTTCTCTCTTTCTATGACAGGTGTTTGCGTGTAGGTGTTCTTGGGAGCTATGGGTTGTTTTTAATTGTTACTCTATTTTACACATTACTATAACTGGATTGATTGATAAACACAATATTTAATTTAAGGTAATCATATGAAGAGAAAGGCACAGTTGATATTTTAACGAGTTGATTAATTAATTTGAAAGTTTTGTTGTATACATCTAGGAGTATTTCAGACTATAGGATAACTAGACTTAACTAATTTGCCCCTTCTCACTTATTTGACAATTGGTATCAGAGCATAGAGTTCTTGAAGGACTTAAGCTAAAGATCATAGGATGTATAAGAGATAGGTGCCAAAACTAAACATAGACAATGTCTTGACATGGAAAAGAAGAATGAGATTTTACCTAGTAGGGTTTGGAGAGTCTACAATATAATACTTGGATAATGATTTTATCTTACCCACTAGACCTTTGACTATTGATTAGATGAGAAAAAGACATGAATACAATACTATAATTAATATAAGAGAGGAGGAGGAGAGGGGCCAAATGCACACCCTAACTAGATCCACCTTGCAGAGATCACACATGGAAGAAACAAACACACAAGTGAGAGAGAGAATGCATATATCTTCTTATTATTTCATCAAATTGATTCATACATGCCAGTATGTAAGGTATTCCCATATTAGACCAAATATTAAAATTTAAGTATAGAAGTCCTCAAACATACAAGGATTTGAAACAATCTTCAATCTTCTAACTTCTATCATCTATCCAAACTTCACTTCCTAAACTACAACCAAAGATTACAATATATACAAGAGGCTACAAACAAGTCAGCCTTCAGATCCACCATCAACGGAAGGAACAACCATATCTAGGTCCAAAAGATTCCAAAATTCCATCATTAAATCCATGACCATAATTAATTGCAAGAGTCAGCCTCAACAGGAAACTAAACAAACACCTCAGTAAGCAAGGATAACCAAGCACCAGACAAGCATCATCGAGCACCACAGAATTAACCAAGCACTAGAGACATAACTGACCAATGCCAGTTAACAAAGGAAACTGAGCAACTATTGAGCCAACTCGGTCAAAGTGGGAATCAAGCAACACAAGAAAATACAAACATATTTTTGGTGACACATGATTGCCAAGGACCCGAGATGCTCCTACATCAACAATGATAGAGCTTGTTGCCTCCTTTTCAGATGTTTAATTTGAAGATGTTAAGATATTTAATACTACTAGAAAGATGTGGGACATGCTTATAGTAGTTCATGGAGGATATGTGAATGTGCTAAGGGCTAAAGCTAAAATACTTAGAGGAAAGTTTGATGATATGAAAATGAAAGGAGAGAACATATCATAGTACAAAAACCAAGTCATGGAGATTGTGAATACTATCCGAGGAGTAGGAGGTATTATTAAAGAAGACACTGTTGTAAGTAAAATTCTTAGAACCTTGTTACCTATTTACACTATTAGAGTTTCTACAATTCATGAGATAATATTAGCTCCTGGTAATCATATTACACTTGATAGTCTAATCGGTAGACTGACTGCATTTGAGTTGAATAAATTTGATAATAGTGTTGTTCCTACTGTTGAGTCTACATTTATATCACCTTATAAGGTTGGCCAATCAATCAACAAATAGATGATAAGAAATGAGAGTGATAGTGAAAGTGACAAGGACAAACTTGATGAGCTTGAAGCATTAATGGCTAAATGACTGCACAAAGATAAATGAAGATATAGAGGAAAATTACATTTGGTATGCTTTAATTGTAAAGATATTGACCATATTGCAGCTAGATGTCATAACAGGAAAGAAGATGAGAAAAATAATGAAAGATCTAATGAAAGGAAGTTTGATAGAAGAGATAAATGGGAACAAAGAGGCAACTGACAGTTTGACAGGAGAAGTAATTGAGATTACAAAGACAAAGGCAAGAAGGCATGTTACCTTGTTGAAGATGATGATGATGAAGAAACTAACACCGACACTGATGAAGAAATTAAGGTGGTATTCATAGCTTTTAAAGAAGATTCAGAAGAAGAAGAAATGTATGTTGAAACAACACTTATTTATAAAGTTATTAAGAATGATACTTGTATCATTAATAGTAGTTGTACACATCATATGACTGGCGATGAAGATAAATTTGAATACCTTGAACATTATAATGGTGGATCATTTAAAATGGGAAATGATACACATTGTCTAGTAAAGGGAAAAGGGTCTATATTGTTGAACAATAAGATAAGATGTGAGAATACATATTGGGTGAAGGGACTTAATTATAATCTGTTGAGTGTAGCATAGTTTAATAACATAGGTCACTGAGTTGCAATTGAGAATAAAAATGTGAAAATCTATGAAGAGACTGGAAAGTTGGTTGGTACTGGTGAACAATCTAAAGGTAATCTATTTTACCTTGGCAATGCTAAAACTTCTTGTTTGTTGGATAGAATTGAAGATATATTGTTATGGCACAAAAGGTTATGTCATGTAAATTTTGACAAAATGGTTAAGATCAGTAAGAAAAGTAGAGTTAGAGGCTTGTTGAACATATCTAAACCTGATAATGTCATGTGCAAACAATGTCAAATGGGAAAAATATCAAAAACTAGTTTTAAGAGAAAAAACTATTCATCTAATGCTATTTTGGAGTTAATTCATACTAACTAGTGTGGTCCTATGAGAACTCAGATTTATTATGGAGATAAATATTTTATCTTGTTTGTTGATGACTTTTCTAGAATGATGACTGTCATGTTCTTGAAAGAAAAATATGAAGCTTTTAAGATGTATAAATGGTATAAAGCTAAAGTGGAAAAAGAAAGTGGTAAAGTATTAAAGTGCTTGAGATTAGATAGAGGTGGTGAATTTATTTCTGTTGAGTTCACCAATTTTTTTAATGAGCATGAAATTAAAAGATAGGTTTCTACACCAAGGACACCCCAACAAAATGGGATTGTTAAAAGGAGAAATAGATCTATTGTGAATTGTGATATAATTCTAATGATTGTAAAGGATGTTGCACATATATACTGGAGAAAAATTGTATAAAGATTCAAATAAGACACCTTATGAATTATGGTATGGTTACACACCTAATGTAAGTTATTTCAGAATATTTGGAAGTGGATGTTACATTTTGAAAGATGGTAGAAATGGGAAATTTGATTCAAAAGGTGATGAAGGAATATTCTTAGGATATTCCACCAAGAGAAAAACTTAAAAATGTTTGAATAAGGCTACTAACAAGATGATTCAAAGTGCACATACGTAATCTTGATTAATTAGCAATTAAAAGTGATTTGTGCTTTCAAAATTTCTATTTTGTCTTATTCTACCTAACATTTCCCTTTTGCCTTTTAATTCTCACCACTCATCTCTACCTAACCTTGCATCTCCTTGCATATCCTTTTTCCTCTTCATCTCAACCACACATTCTATTGCCTATTAATCTCCACCCTTCATTCTTGACAAAATTCCTTTAAAAGGAAGCTCTTCCCTTGTTCAAGGCCCCCCTAACCTTACAATCTTGATCATTTTAAATTCTATCTTTCTTGATTTCTTAGAATAATCTTGTTATTTTAATTCTTGTCCTAACTTCATTTCTAGCTTAATCTTGCATTGTTAATCTAGTTTCTTTCTTACATCGGGTCAATAAAATAGCTCTTGCATCTTCATTCTAGAATACTACTTGCTTACGTACATTGTTAGCTTAATCTCTCATTCTAGCTTGCACTCTTGCATCTTAGATTCATTTTTAGCTGTAAATATTCTATTTTAGAGTAGTAAAGTCACTAATCCTCTATGCTAATTTTATGAGCATCATGAGAAGGATTAAACTCACTTCAACTAGGAAGCTATAAGGTGATTCTTGAGATTTCCTCCTCCATGGATTCTCTCAAATGTAATGGTTTATAGAAGTATGTCACACTTTTGATCACACATATTTGGTGCCCACCATGGGGCTATACTTTCATTTTTAGCTCCATTTATTGCATTTTTTGTTCTTTTTTGTTGCAAGTTTGTCACTTTGATTTTTTAGGCTTAAGAGTTGTATGACACTTCATTCTATACCTACGCGACATTCTAGCATACTTCTAGGCCAAATCTCTCATTCTCTAAAATATCATTATGCCTCTCTATGAGATTTTTCCTGCTTCACAATGAAATATCATTTTGGTACTCTGATTTGTATCGTATGGACCTAAAATGTCTCTTGGATTCTTTAAGGTCTATCGTATGATTTTATGACAAATTGATTAACTATTGATTAGTTTTAATTTATGTCATAGACCGAGTTCTAGCTGATTTTGTTTAATTTTTCTTGCATCTTCAGATTCTTTGGTCTTCTAACATCATCTAACAATTGGTCTTACAAGATTATTGCTTCTATTTGCATACCTTTTTTTCCCTAAATTGTGGTTTTGTAGGATTTTCTTGCAAAAGATCTCAATACCTTTATGGTTACTAATGCTTTGTGATGTATGACGCTTGTCAAAGACTCCAACTTGAAACTAATAATGTTATTTTTCTTGTAGGTTTCCTTGGAGATACAAATCAACTTTGTGTTTCCCTAAATTTAATTTCTAGGTACCTAGCTTAACTAGAAGGCTTCTTGTCTTGTGATTGTTTGAGTAGTAGGAGAGTATGCTCATTTCCTTTTGGAAAATCATAAATATTGACCTACTTGTTTGATCACTTGCAATTAGTCTTGGGTAAATGAACATGTACTTGATGTATTTGGGAGAAACTACGTATTAGGAGAGTATTCTCTTTTCCTCATGAAAAATTATAATTATAGACCTCCACTAGCTATCCATTTCTTTTCTTTCATTTATCTTTAGAGGGCCTATCAAGAGAGAAATCTTTTGGGAAAGACCTAAGTGGGGAACAAGAAAACCTATCTACTCCATCCCACTATAATCAAATTTTCCTTCAATCTAAAGAGAGGGGAGACTTGGTTATTTTCTATACTTAATACTTCTTCATGTGTAGGACCTAGTTGCCTGAATCTTGCTAAGCAAGACTACACTTAATTGGTCGCTTGTAGGGCCTTTTTGGTCTAAATCTTATTTACAAGACTACAAGAGGAGTACATTCACTTTGTATAGGGATGAGAGGTATAAATATTTATTGTGAGACTATGAATTTTGGGTGCTTGTAGGGATATAGGCCTTAATTTCTCTTGTGAAACTACAAGGGTTAGTCATGAACAAAGATTTATACTAAACACCTTAGTACTTAGAGGCTATCTCTTTTGGCCATGTGACTTCTTTTGTGCAAGGGTTGATTAAAGTGGACTTTATCAAGATCACCCTAGGATACTCACCATATTTACTCCCTTGGATGCAAATCCATGACAAATCAAACATCACTTTGTGTGAGGTGAAGGGGTATCAAGTTGTGGGAAAAGGTTGAAACACTTCCCACTTGACCTTAGGTAGTTTTCTTGATGTGCTTTAATGTGCAAAGACCCATGCAAATATTTTTTGAACATACACTTGATATACTTGACATATTGTTATACCTTTCAAGACCTCACACATGCTTGTATCTACAAGGTTCCTTTGTCCCTTATTGGATTGTTTGAAGACTATTGCTTGCTCGCACTACTTGCTTTCAAAACAAACCTTGTCTAGAAAATGCTCCAAACTTATCAATCAACTTTGCAATCTTTTGGAATCAAAATTTTGGACTAAACTCAAACATTGTCAACCTTGCTTCTCTATTGTGATCCTTAGATTATCTTGTTATTTGGTATATTCCAATAGGTTAGGAATTGCCTCTAGCTAGAAAAGATTACTTTCATATATTGACTACATTCTTGGCTAGTAGAATGTTCACTTATCCACCATCTCTTTGACTATCTCTCTTCGATGCCCTATCCTATCTTTTCTTATTCACAAGTGTCGTTAATGCAAGAGCATCCTAGGTGTAAGGGCAATCTTGCATCACCCAAAAATATTTTTGGTTTCTTTTCAATAAGAGCTATCTTGTGCAGAGTTGCTATTTTTTTAGAAATTTACTATTTTTATTAAGTTTTTTTGTTTGAGCTTAGAATTCTCTATTTTCTTCCCTGGAGGTTCATTTTGGTCATAACAGTCTTCCAATAAAGTTTCATTGCAAGATCAAGTCTAGTTTTGAAGATATTAAAAAAAATTGGTATTAGCAACAAGGTACAAAAACTTTGAAATTAGTTTGAAATCTTTAGAAGATCTGAACGGGGTCAAAAATTTGGCTGACTAGAGATTACATGAGTTACGTGCTATAGATAAATTTACACCATTTCCAAAATAAGGTTATAATAGCCAATCAGGTCAATAGGTAATGACTTATGGTCTCTAGAAGTTGTGCTACCTAAAATGAAAGAAATTGAATTTCCTTCAAAATCTCTTTTGAGTTTCGGAAGTTGTTTTGAGATGACTCTAATGTAATAAAATGAAAAATAAAATAATTCAAGGGTTGGTTGGCCTCAATGGCTAAAATTCTATAACCTTACTGGGCGATGGAAAATTGCCTATATAAGGAAGACCCATAATATTTTCTAGGGCAGTTCTAGGTAGTTACTCGAGGCTTTGTCTTACATAAAATTGTAAAGAAAATGCCCATGTGGCTTTGCATATTGTAATTTTGAAAGTTGTAATTCCACACTTGTGGAGATAATAAGAAGCTGATTTTTTGTTCTTGCAAAATTATTGTTGTGTCTCTATTTCTATTATGCATTTGTGGTATTAAGGGGAGCACCCTTCATTAAGTGGTATCAAATTAGGAGTTCTTGAGTCTATAGACAGATCACCAACTATGAGGCAATTTGCACTAGGATCATGGTTTAGGGTTTTAACGATACATGTGAAAATGCCTCTACGAAGGGAACATGGTGGAAGAGCTAAAGGTGTGCCACTTGAGGTTAGAGCCCTCCACAAATAAGTGTGATCATTGCAAGAAGAGATTCATAGAGGAATGAATCTTGCAGTAAGAGATGAAAGTGAGGATGAAGTCAAAGTAGAAGGAAACTTTGATTGGGAAGGAGAAGGAAAAATTTTGAACCAAGAGGAAGAAAGGCTTTTTTGGGCCATTTCCAAGATTGGGAAAAGACCTAAGATTGAGGTTCCCTAATTTTAAGGAAATCTTAACCAAGAGGAATTGATTGACTAGATCAATGAATTAGAAGAATATTTCAAGTATGAAGATATCAAGAATCATGATAGGGTCAAGTTTGTGAAGGCCATACTAAAGGTTCATGCAAAAATATGGTGGCAGGAGATTAAATTGGAGTGAAATAGAAAAGGAAAGGAGAAAATAACAAATCATCCCAGTTGAAGAAACAAATCAGATGGTAGATAAATTGAAGAAACAAATCATCCCAGTTGATTATGAGCTTGATATATTGAAGAAAATGCATGCGTTGAAGCAAGAAGGGAGATCTGTTCAAGAGTATATGGAGGAGTTCTATTGATTCCTCATCAGAACAAGCCATGTGAAAGTTGATAAGGAGAGATTTTCTCATTACCTTAATGGGTTGAGGCAAAGCATTCTGGAGGAGTTGAATTTGGTCCGAATGAATAGTATTAAATAGGCATACCAATTTTCCCTAAGGGTAGAGGAAAAGTTGAACAAGAAGTTTGAAAGTAGACAAAGCAGAAGAGATCACTATGGAAGATCTAGTGGATGTTCTTATGGAGACCGAAATGAAGATCAAAAAAAGAAGGATGAGGCCAAAAGTAGTCAAAATTAGAGGGGAAAAAATTTCAATCATTTCCATGATCAGAATAATAAAGATCATAGAGGAAGAGGAAGAGGACATGGACTAGGAAGAGGAGGCTTCTATGGAAAATGTTTTCACTATGGAGAAGAAGGTCACAAGGCATATGAATTTCCTCAATGCCAAGGAAGGACAGATAGGAGAAATGAAGGCCATGCTAGAGTTGTTAGGATTGAGTAATACTAAGAGGGGGGGTGAATCAACATTATAAAACTTTAAATTAAACTTAAACCAATTCTTAATAGACCATATGAATGCTGAAATTAAAATAACATAAACACATAACACATAACTCATAACACAATTTTTTTTTTGAGGAAACCCTGGCCAAGGGAAAACTCTGGTGGGGATGGTACCCACAACTATGCACTAAAATATAATATCCATGTTAGGAGATCTAGCCCTGTTAGGAGCTGAGTATTACATAGTACATTTCCTTGTTAGAGGAATATAAACCTTGTTAAAGGTAAAAAACCCTGCTAAAGGTATATTGAACTTATAGCTCTTACAATCAATAATTCGGTTGCAAAAGTGTTCTCAAAAGTGAACAATACAAACATCTTCTATGCCTTGATAGTTCCAGTTATAGTTCTCAATAGCCTCTATTAATATATGATCTCACATATGCTATCAATCATTACTTATATCCCAAATTTGCATCCATATCTCATACATATCTTATATATTTATCGCTTTCACAAAACACTATTTATATCAATTTTGTCATCCAGTCGGCTCTCAAATACAATACAAAACATAATAATTACTCATGAAAATAATAAATACTGAGTTGAAAATCTTGTATTACCAAAATTTTAGAAATATACAATCTTTATCTGACTTATCATGTTACCATTCCATGCATCTAACATTTCCTTAATCATCGTGACTGTTCATATGCCCCATTTCATTGTTTCCCTGTCTTCGCATGCCTTCATATCACTGCAAATTTATGACATAAATACCAAAGCACACAGGACCTTAACTGAAGATCATACATATCCCAAAAAAATTTCCTCTAAGCTTCCAATCCATCATATAGTGTATACTGTCTTCGCTGACCAAAATAATATTGCAGTACACTGTAAATTTGATTATGTACTTAGTCATTTTTATGACTATATCTCCAACACTCATACTTACTACATGCGATCACTATAACGTATGTGTTTCCATAAATGAAAACCCTCAAGTGATCCATAGTGCTCTCAAAACATAACTTTCCAACAAGAGTTTCACATGTGGATGAAGATACCAAATCATCACATTCTCAAGATGATAAAAGAGGAGAAACCCTAGTTAACAGAAGTGGTGAGAATGAACCTATAA
The DNA here is from genome assembly GCA_027943335.1 of Chamaecyparis obtusa. Lineage (NCBI taxonomy): Eukaryota > Viridiplantae > Streptophyta > Pinopsida > Cupressales > Cupressaceae > Chamaecyparis > Chamaecyparis obtusa. The sequence continues at coordinate 240,784 of BSBK01007030.1, read as the reverse complement.
AGTCTCACAATAGGTAATGATAATCATGCCATTGTCTCTCTTAGGAATAATGTATTCATACTAGGATTACTTTTCCCATCATGAAATGCATTTAGATTGTCAACCCAGGGATGTAGACTTGAAATGGGACATCACGGTTTGTGCACTAAGTCCCTCAAAGAGTCATACTACCTATGCTATAGGAAGATAAAGTGCATGAAAGAAACCTATGCTATTTCTTCAAGAAAGTAAGCACACTTAAATAATTAATGAAATTACTATTGATATCTTGTAAACTTATCCTAAGCTTGTTTAGCAACTCAAAGAATTCACTATGTCTATCTTTGCAAGTGTTGCAGGAACATTCACAGTAATAATGCTATAGGAGTAAAATAGTAACTTCTACTTGAAAGCACAAGAAATACAAAAAGCAACTCTACTCTCTCCTAATCTACTCCACCTCCCAAGTGGGCCCCCTTGGTTGGCTTCTGTTAACTACTAACTCAAAATATACTCAAAATCACTCTTTCATTATATTCTCATAAAGTGATTACATAGTAATGGAACAACACTTGAAAAACATAAAGAGTAGCTCTGCTATGCTAAACACAACAATCATATATATTTTCTCATTTTTAAAACTTAACCAATCAAATCCCTTTATATAGAGAATTGACACTTACTGAAAGCATGAAAGTAAGTTCTGACTAAGTCTCGCCATAGAAGAAGGAAATATAACAACCCATGATAAAGTACAAATAAGTCTGAATAACTGATTCAATAGAATAATGAGCACTGAGGAAATATAGTAGAGTTTTTTCCTATATTCTCTAGAATGATGGCTCCTCCATAGTAGCCACATGATCCTCGGTGCTATTTTGGCTTTCTCTATCATAGCTAGAATTTCAATGTTTCTTCTTTAATGCAGTCGATCCACTCTCAAGTAGTTCCTTGTTTTCCTGACTGGTTAGTAGCATCCATATATGTATACAAGTCAACTAGTCAATTCTTACCCAAATATTAGAGCACAAATTAAAGTAGCTATATGAAGTACTACAATTTATATATAATGTTCAACAAAACATGTCATATCTAACTACCCATAATCTTGGTGGTTCTAACTATACTTATCACAAGTTCACATATTATAGGTCCATCAATGTCTCATAAATGTTTTAACAAAGCATAAAGATTATCACAAAATAGAGACATTAAATTGTCTCATCAAAGCCTAAGAAAATGAGGAGCTTGTTTCACACTAGGTGAAAGTGTGAGGATAAATGTTGTGATGTGATTATTGATAGTGGAAGCATTGACAATTTGGTGTCAGAGGAGATGGTCACAAACTTAAATCTCAAGAGGAAGAAACACCCACATCTTTACCAAATTTTATGCGTGCACGATGACCAAAAGGTCATGGTCAATGAACAGTGCCTAGTGAAGTTCAAGATTGGGGGATACCATAATGAGGTACTATGTGATATCATACCTAAGAATGCATGTCATATCTTGTTGGGTAGGTTGTGGAAGTTTGACAGGCATGTTGTACATGATGGTTGTGCGAATACCTATTCACTTACAAAGGATGGAGTGCGACATAAGCTAAATCCATTGAAGGACATAGAAGAAAAGGTATGTAGTAATGCTAGAATAAGTTTTGTAGATGAAAGAGAGTTCCTAGAGGGTATGAGGCATGAGAATATGTGTTTTTCTTTAATTTTAAAAGCTAGTAAAGAGGAATTGGAAGATGTAACAACATAAGTTGTAGATTTTTTGAATGAGTTTCATGATATTATGTCTAATAATGTGCATGATAGATTACCACCTGTAAGGAAGATCAATCATCAGATGGACTTGATTTCAAGAGCCAATTTGCCAAATAAGGCAGAACATTGAGTGACACCAATAGAAAGTGATGAGTTCAATAGACAAGTACAAGAGTTGTTATAGAAGAGATTGATTCAAGAGAGTTTGATTCCATGTGTTGTACCAAAAGTATTAGAACCAAATAAAAATGGAGAATGGAGGATGTGTATATAGATTCTAGGGCTATCAAAAAGATCACAATCAAGTATAGGTTCCAATTGCTGTGGATGGATGATATTATGGATTGTTTGAGCAAAGATGTGTATTTAAAAAAGATAGACTTGAAGAGTAGATATCATCAAATTTAGATCAAAGAAGGAGATGAATGGAAGAATGCCTTCAAGACAAAGGAAGGGCTGTATGAGTGGTTAGTCATGCCTTTTGGGATAACCAATGCACCTAACACCTTCATGTGGCTCATGAATGAGGTTCTGAAAGAATTTCTCGATAATTTTGTCATTTTTTACCTAGATGATATTTTGATATTTAGTAAGACATTAGAGGAGCATATAATACATTTTCATAGGGTGTTTGAGAGTTTAAGGGAAGAGAAATTGTTGATCAATTTGAAGAAGTGCACTTTTGTGGAGTTAATATATCTGGGATTTGTAGTTTCAGTAGAAGGTCTAAAAATGGACCCAAAGAAAGTGAAGGCTATCCTTGAATCGCCTACTCCAAGGACTTATACTAAGGTAAGATCTTTTCATGGTTTGGCTAGCTTTTACATAAATTTTATTAGGAGTTTTAGCAGTGTTTGTGGACCCTTGACTAAAACAATGAGAGGAGATAGGAAAGATTTTAAGTGGACTACAGGGGTGGATAAGAGTTTTAAATAGTTGAAATAAAAAGTTATAGAGCAACCTATTTTAGCACTTCCATATTTTAATAAGATTTTTCAAGTAGACTATGATACTAGTGGTACTATAATAGGAGCTATTTTGATCCAATAAGGTAGACATGTTGCTTATTTCAGTGATAAATTAAATGATGCTAAGAGGAAATATTTTTTTATGATCAAGAATTTTATGCTATAGTTCAAGCATTGAAAAAGTGGAGACACTATCTTCTTCCCAAGGAGTTTGTTTTGTATATTGATCATCAAGCTTTGTAATATTTGAATAGTCAAGGAAAGTTGAATCAGAGGCATTTGAAATGGGTTGGGTTTTTGCAGAGTTACACATTTGTTTTGAAACCCTAGGAGAAGAAAGTCTAATAGGGTTGCAAATTCTCTTACTAGGAGATAACTTTTATTGACAGAGATTTAGATTGAGGTGGTTGGGTTCAAGTAAATCATGAGTTTGTATCTATAGGATCCTAATTTTGGTGAAGCTTGGAAAGGATGTATATAACTTATTACTCTAGATAGAATGAAGTGGTTGGATTTCATCATCAAGGATATTATACTATTCAAAGGGAGTCAATTGTGCATTCCATGAAGTTATATGAGGGAGAATCTCATCAAGGAGAAGCATTGTGGAGGATTTTCTTGATATTTTGGTTGAGATAAAACCCTTGCTTTGGTTAGTGAGAATTATTACTGGCCACAGTTGTAGCAAGATGTCAAGAAGTTTTTATAGAATTATAGAGTATGCCAAATGGAAAAAGGAGAAAAGAAGAATACCTGGTTGTGTCATCCATTACCTATACCAGAGAAGCCATGGGAGGATATAAGTATGGATTTTGTTCTTAGTTTACCAAGGATTCAATGGGGGCATGATTCAATTTTTTTGGTGGTTGAAAAATTTTCAAAGATGGTGTACAGTTTCACAATAGATGAAGATAATCACACCATTGTCTCTCCTTCAAGGATAATATATCTATTCTAAGGATTACTTATTCCATCATGAAATACACTTGAATTTTCAACCCAGGGATGTAGGACTTGAAATGGGTTAGCACAGTTTGTGCACTAAGTTCCTTTAGAATTCATAACACCTATGCTGCATGAAAGTAAAATACATTAGAAGAATCTATACTACTACTACAAAATAGTAAACACACCTTGGCTAATCAAAAAATAATTTCAGGAAGCTTAAAAATTAACCTAAACTAATTAACAACTCAGAACATCCACTATGATCATTTTCTGCAAGTGCTGCAGGAACTTTCATGGTAATAATGTTGCAGGACTAATACAGTAAATCTATCTGAAAATAGGAAACTGCAAGAAATGAATCTATTCTACCTAAATCTATTCCACCTCCCAAGTGGGCCCCCTTGGTTGGCTTCAATTAACTATGAACATAACAAGTACTTTAAAATATTTCTTCCATTAAAATCCTTCTTTGATTACATAAAAACTGAATAATTCATGAAGAACGGAAAGAGTAACTTCTGAATCTAAATCAGCATTATCTATTTTCTCATTAGCTTACTCAGACGATCCAAATCCATTAAATAGAGGATTGGATACTTATTAAAAACATAACATAAAAAGTCTTGAACAAACATCGCCAGAAAAGAAGGCAGAAGATCAACCATGACATAGTACATTTACTGCCAAGCAACAGAATAACAACTTGCAAGAAATATAGCAAGTTATATCCCCTATATTCTCTGGAACAACAACTCCTTTGTAGGCACAACTTATCCAATAGAACTAACCTGTGCTTTCTTTGCCATGACTGGTCTCCATTATCTTCCTCCTTAAATGTAGTAATCACCACTCTTTGTGTCGCTCCTCATTCTCTTGAAAAGTTAGCAACATCCAGGACACATATGCAAGATAACATTCCTACTTTTACTTAGATATTAGAACATAGCTTAAAATAGTTATATGAAATACTGCATTCTATGTATAATATTAAGAAAAACATGTCATACACACTACCCATAGGTTTAGTAGGTTCTAGCTGTCTCTAGCATAAGTTCACAAGATATTTACAACAAGTGTTTTAGAAATGTTTTGTCAAAGCACAAAGAGTGTCTAAAATATAAAAACTATATCAAAATTGAGACATTAATATGCCTCATCATCTACCCCCCACTATTCAAATGCTTGTCCTCAAGCATTATACTTCTTTTCCATAGCTTTGAAGTCACTGACTATGGTTATGCCTTTCTTCCCACTTTTAAAGGTGTAGAAGAATCCTCTGGTGCACTCCCAGTGATCACCTCTGTGCTCCTCAACCAATAGGTCTAGTTTAGTAGCATTATTATCATAAAGAGGCCAAAGAAGCATAGGAGGTTAAAAGGACAAGGGAATCCATAGTTCCTTTCTAATCTGTCATACCAGTTGTATGTATTTGGTCACCCTATGAATACCTACCTCATAATTGATAGGGCTATGTGGTTCTACCTTTTTGAAGGCATCTAGCAGTCGGTTCCACCGGTTCCTAATCCCTGAAAAAGCTCTTTTCTATGTAAAGTTTGGGAGTTTTTGGTAATCTTTGTAAAACTTTTTTCTTTCTACAAACACTTTATCCCTGACCTCTGGTTTTGGTTTCCCGTAATTTAATTTGAACCAATCTCTTAGAAGATCATCAGGCTTATGTGATTCAGCCCGTAGTGGCAAAGGTTCATATTTTTCAAGATCTCTGTAGACATTTAACTACTTTTCCTAGTTTGTCTCATTGTGCATCCAAGACATTAAAGCCCTAAGGTGAACATCTCCTATGTAAAGTAGATGATTCCACTCTATTTCATGTGGAATTATGAAATTGTGCAGATATAGTTCACACAAAAAATTCTTCTGCCATGAGGGAAAAGTCTGATACACATTGTAAAAATCTTGAGCAGTTTTAAATTCACAATCAATATTCCTTATTGTCATCATTAGTTGAAATAACAGAAACTATTCCTTCAGACAAATGGAATACACCCTTGGTGGTGGTCTAGAGGCCATGACTTGGCCAACTAACTTTAAAGCCTTACTCATCTATTGTTTCTATTTCTCAAGCTGCTCCTTGAGGGATTTAATTTCCCCATCATTATCAAATATTATTTTCTACATTTGGTCTCGTTCTTTTTTCCACAAGGTCTTTTGAAAAATGAAGTGATTGTATAGACCAAATAATACAGATTGAATTGTAGATGAAGGGAATTCTTGGGCCATAGCTTTCTTCTTTCCTTCCTTAGCAACTTGCTAGAAATAATGGGTGTACCAGGAGGATCTATAAGGTATGACAGAAACATTAGAGTATACAAGGTTTGGTGGAGAAGTAGGTTGAACACTTTCAGGGGCATTTTCTATGACTACAACAGGATTTGACTAACACATTTCTTGATCACCTTGTGGCATTTCACTGTCAAGCTTATTTTCACATGTTTCCACATTTTGGGGTTCCAACTGTATAGGAGAGTCATCTAGAATATTCTCGACCTGCAATTCTGCATGAGGTTTTGATACTTGACCTTGCATGTGAGGGCTTTGATGTATAGGAACCTCTTTAACCTCTATTGCTTTATGGGTCCGTTTTGGTTTAGATGGTGTTGGGGTAGACGCTGCAGGAGTAGACCTCTTTCTCTTTGCCACTTGAATAGAAGGTTTTTGTGCTTTCCTATTAAAATTAGGGCTCTCTTCATCAACCTTATGTTTTCCTTTGTCTATGGAAGAGCTAGGTATATCAACCTCTAAAATAGGCCCAACAAATTTATCACTAGGGGGTAATGCTAGTTCTTTCTCTATTTTAGTTGGATTTTGACTAGGCCACACAATCTCTTCCTCATTCCCTAAATTTTTTGAGATAGGGGTGGCTTGAGGCTGCAAGGTTTCAAATTCAACAAATTCTGTCCACGATATAGGGGAGGAATCCCTAAGAGACCTTTCAACTAAAATTTTAACTAGGGCATGATGAGAAATAGAATTTTCATTTCCTTTTTGAGTTTTTTGGGCACTAATACTCAACATATTGTAAAGGAAATTGGGGACATTAACTTGAATGTTATGCCTTACACAACTGAGCAGCTTAAAATGATGAGCATGTAGGTTTGAAAATCTACCTTCGCAGGTCAAATACCTGATGATATGGTTCACCAATTCTAGATATGAGGCTAGAAGAGAGAGTCTTTTACACCCTTGCTTTGAGATTTCCAATGGAGGGTCACCCAGCTGAGAAAACTATGCCCATGATGACCTGACATCATGTTCATTTGGGTAATGCTCTCCATTAACTGGTAGTCCTATGACTTCTACTATCTACTCCTCAGTAGCAACCACTTTTAATCCCCATACTGTGGCTTCTCCTTCATCAAATGTCCTCATAAAATCCATTGCTACTTCTTCATTGAACTCTGTTAAGTGTAGGAAGTAGCCAAGCCATCCACAAGCATTAAAGCTATGGACTGCTTCCACATCCACTAGTAGAATACCATGGACAATCGGCTCATGTCTCTGCAATCGACCTCCCATCTTCAAAATTCCTAGTTTTAAATTTCTCTATTCTCACCACCTTGATAATTTTTACCCCCTTAACACTCTACAAATACCTTCTTCTTAGAATTCAAATTGATCTTTCTGAGAAATGCCAATACCACATTCTCTTAACATAGCTCTGTTATGTTTGGCATGTAAAATGATGATGTTATTAATTATGAAGGACATCAAGGTTTTAACTGGAAGTGTTCTTGTATAAATGATAGTCCTTTTAAGTCATGTCAAACTCAAGAAATCTTTCCCAAAATTGGAATGAAAAGGTACAACAGATACAATAAAGATTTTAAAATTAAAAATAGACCACAGCCAAAGTACAACATATAACATGGACATGACTAGGGTGATGTGGAGATGACACTTGGAAATAAATACACTTTCCCTGCCCCCCATGAAATTTTGACAAGTGTCCACACTTAAAAATTTTCCCACGGGAATGGAAAACTAGCTTAAGGCTTATATGATATATTTAATGTAGTATTATATATAATTATTGAAACCTATGCGCTAAAAATGAGGAGGAAGTAAAAAATGTGGTACTTGAAAATTTTAGATCGTACATCCACATGCAAGTTGATGAGTTGGTGAAGTCTGGTGATCACAGAAAAGGTGTTGACGACATATTTTATTGAAAGCAGTAAAAGAAAATTGAATTTGTGGGTGACATGGAGTTTGAGTGGATGGTAGACAAATAAATGTGATGAGTTGATAAGAAGAAAATGAAAAATGAATGAAAGAATGGACCTCATATGTAATGAGGTTTTATTATGGGTTCTCATTGAAGGCTTGTTATGGTACAGCTACAAGAAGAAGGCTTGCACCCTCCGCTGCAAGAACTATGTCCGTAGGAGCTGGTAAATTTCTTGGTTGGAACTATTGCAAGAACTCATCCTTGGTCTGTGTTTTATGATAGAGGCACAATCGATATCCATTTACAAGTAGTTTGAATTAGACTAGATCAATGGTTGTCAGCTAGACTACTCCATTGTCGAATACATACTAAATTTTGTAAGGCCCTAGCCACCGAGTCTGCAATTTTCCTAGATTATCTTTGAATCAAGAATCATATAAAAGAGCCCAATCTCCCACTTGGAAGTGTTTATTCTTGATATGTGCATCATGACACTTCTTCTATTGTTTCTGAATGATCTCTGTTCTTTCCAAAGCTATCTTTCTCATTTCATCCAATGAGTTCAAGTGGAGAAGTCTCTCTTCTTGTGCTGCAAGAAGGTTGATGTTCAATTCCAAAGTAGTGCGTAATGTTTTATGTTCAAATTCAATGCGAAACATTACTGCTTTGCCATACACAAGTTCAAATGGGGTGAATCTAGTTGTTGTCTTCCATGTAGTTCAGTAAGCTCAAACAACTTTAGTTAATCTGATGCTCCAATCCCTCCTATGTATTTGCATTGTCTTGGTTACAATGGCCTCAATTTCTCTGTTGGTGACCTCTGCTTCCCCATTTGCCTGAGGGTGATAAGGGCTAGATTTTTGGTGCCTTATGCTGTATTCTTTCATAAGTTCAGTGATCAAATTTGATGTGAACTAGGCTCCTTGATCTGTTACAAGTTCTCTAGGAACTTCGTAGTGTGTGAATATTTCTTCATATAAGAATTTAGCTACTTTCTCATCTCTTGCATTTTTCATCGCCCTGACTTCCACCCATTTTGTTAAATAATCCGTACATACTAAGATGTAGGATTTTCCATTTGATGGTGGGTTAATTGGCCTTATGAAGTCCATACCCCACTTGTCAAAGGGTGTTACAAAAAATTGTGGATTGAGTGGCATCTCATCTGATCTTGTTGGCCGGAACATTCTCTGGCATTTGTCACACTTGGTTGTATACATTGTTGCATCCTTATGTAATGTTGGCCAATAATATCCAGTTGTAAGGATCTTTAATGCTATTCATTTTCCTACAAAATGGCCTCCACATGGTTCATCATGATAGGCATGTAGTATGTCATATATTTCATCTTCCCCAACACATCTCATGATTTGATCTGGTCCAGTATAGAAGAGATTATTATCTATCCATGAATAATGAAAACTTTTCTCTGCAAGCATCTTCCTGTCTTTTTGGGAGAACTGTGGTGGCATTTTATTTGCAGCAAGATAGTTTGCTATATCTGTATACCATGGTGTACTTTTGCATACTCTGTGTTTCCATTTGGCCTGTGTAATGCTCCAGCAACATTTCAAAGAGCTATAATTAATATTTTTCCTGACATATCACATGACTATATGGAAATATATATGGATGATTTTATAGGATTTGGAGTGACCTTTGAGGAGGTTTTGATGAATCTTGAAAAGGTTCTTGTCCGATGCAAAGAACATAATCTATCACTTAATAGTGAGAAATGTTTCATGCTTATGTAGGAAGGGGTAGTGCTTGGTCATTTTATATCAGCCACAGGATACAAGTGGACCCAGCCAAGATAGAGGTGATCCTAACATTGCCCACACCTACTAAACCAAAGGATGTAAGATCTTTTTTAGGTCATGCTAGCTATTATAAGTGTTTCATTCAAAATTTCAGTCAAATAGCTAGTCCTTTGTATACACTGCTGACTAAAGAAGCTGAATTCATTTGGACACTAGAATGTAATGAATCCTTCCTGCAGCTTAAGAAACTCCTCACCACAGCACCGGTTCTTAAGGGACCAAATTGGTCTATTCCATTTCATATCCATACTGATGCATTAGACTATGTTGTAGGTATTGTATTAGGACAAAATCCTGCTAACCTTGAAAATGCAATCTATTATATTAGTAAAAGTCTCCATGGCCCTGAACTAAACTACATAGTAACTGAGAAGGAACTTTTAGCTATAGTTTATGCATTGAACAAATTCAGACACTATGTAACTAGCTATCCTATTTTTGTTCATATTGACCACTCAGTCATAAAGTACTTGATGAACAAACTTGTTGTAAGTGGTAGATTGGCAAGATGGCTCTTGTTATTGTAGGAGTTTGATATTACCATTGTTGATAAGCCAGGCAAGGCCAATGTAGTTGCTGACTATTTGTTGGATATTTCTAGCATACATTGTGGAAGAAGGTAAAGACATATTTTAAGTTTAGCACATCGCATCATCCACAGACTGATGGATAGATAGAGGTGGTGAATAGGAGTTTGGATAATTTTCTAAGATGTTTGGTTGGAGATAAGCCAATGGGATAGGATTTGATTTTACCACAAGAAGAATTTTCATTCAATAATTCAGTCAATAGGAGCACTGGTAAATCACCATTCCATATTGTAAATGGAAGTAGTCCCAAAAATTCTTTTGAGTCCGGGAAGATAGACAAAGGAGAGATAAGTAGTGTTGAAGCTAAGGATTTTGCAAAACATTTGAAGAACATCCATGAGGAGGTGAGGAAGCACATTACCAAGATGAATATGCAGTATAAGGCTAAGGTACATTAGAAAAGGAGTCAAGTAATTTTAGGTTGGGGATGAATTCATGGTTCATTTGTTGAAGGAGCAATTTCTAGTGGGTACATATAACAAGTTGAAAATGAAAAAGTTTGGGACATGTAAGATACTGAAGAAGCATGATTCAAGAAATACCTAAGAAGTAGAGTTGCCTACTATGATGAATATTTCACTAGTATATAACATTTTAGATCTGATAGAGTACCATGAAGGGGGTGTTGAAGATAGGGTCACAAAAGAATAGTGAAGTATTCCATCAACTACTTCAGTTATGAAGGAGATTGAGGATATACTAAATATTTGTGTTTGAAAAAGCACAAGGAACATGACATATGAATAATATATAGTCAAATGGAAAGGATGACCTATAGAAGATTCATCATGGATGATAAGGGAGGAGGTTAACCATCTTGGATTTCCTCTACACACCTAAGATGTGACAAGGTAAATTCTCAAATTACCCTAGGTGTCTAATGTAGGATCATCTTGGGTGTAAGGAAAAGCTTGCATCACCCAAAAATATTATTGGTTTCTTTTCAATAAGGTCTATCTTGTGCAAAGTTTCTATTTTCAAAAATTTACTATTTTTTGTAAGTTTTTTCATTTGAACTAAGAATGCTCTATTTTCTTCCCTGGAGGTTCACTTTGGTGATAACATTTTTCTAGTAAAGTTTCATTTCAAGATCAAGTCTAGTTTTGAAGATATTGAAAATTTTCGGTATTGGTAGTAGGGTACAGAAACTTTGAACTTAGTTTTGAAGGCTTTAGAGGCTCCAAATAGGGTTGAAACTCTAGTTAGTTGAAACTTGCATGAGTTAAGCTTTCTAGAGCACTTTGTACCATTTCTGAAATGGGGTTATAATAGCCAATCGAGTCAACAGGCGATGACTTATGGTCTCTAAAAGTTGCACTACCTAAAATGAAAGAAATTGAATTTCCTTCAAAATTTCTTTTGAGTTTCGAAAGTTTTTTTGAGCTGACTCTAATTGATGCAGGATCATCTTGGGTCATTGGAAATCCTATGTCACCAAAAAAAATTGGATTTTGTTTGTGTTTCTCAGTTACTTCTTTGACTAAGTTGGTTGGTTTCCTTTGGTTACCGAGTGTGGTCAATTATCTCCTGGGTGGTCAGTTGTTTCACTGGCGCTAGACATTGCTTGTCTTTTGGTTGGTTATCCTTGCTCACCGATGGGTTTAGTTTTAGTATCTGTTGTGGCTGACTTCTACATTTATGTTGGGTCATAGATTTTATATTGGAATCCATGATTGGGAAGCGTGTGGTCCCCTATCTGACTATTCCTTCCATTGATTTTGGATCTAAAGGCTGACTCAGTTCAGTAGACTCTTGTATAATTGTAGTTGTTTGGTTGTAGTTTACAGAGGAGAGTAGTAGGAGTTTTGGTAGAAGATAGAAGACAGTAAGAATATAGATGGTTGGCAGATCCTTGCATGTTTGAGGACCTATGTATTTCATTTTAATATCTAGCCCTAACTGGGAAGGCCTTACAGCTTGGCATGTATCAGTCTATTTGATGAAAATATATCAAAGCTTATGCATTCTCTCTCTCATTGTTGTGTTTTTTTGCTTTCACATGTGTTGAGCAGCATTGGATCATTAGGGTGTGCCATTGTTTGGCCCCTCTTGCTCCCTGCTTTGTGTCAGGTGGTATCAGAGTGAGGTGAGATCTTGATCTAGGTCTACAGATCTAGGTTTGTAGGTTCCTCTTGAAGCCCTAGTTGATTATTGTGGGGTAGAAAATTGAGATCTGACCTAAAATTATACAGGGTTTTCAAGATGGTTCATGGGAGGCAAGATGCAGATCCAGGATTGGTAGATATGCTAAGGGAGATTGCTGTTAGGTTAGAAGTTGTTGAAACAGGCCAGAGAAGAGGCAAACATATTGAAGATGTTAGTGATGATGAAGTTGAGGAAGAATAGGTGAATGCATAACCTACACCTATTATGGATCAAGGTGAAGAAAGATTTTTGAAGGCTTTCACAAGTCTGAAGTCAACACCACATTTCAATCCTCCTGAGTATGGTGGAAAGCTAGATTTTGATGAATTGATGGACTGGATCATTGAGATGGAAAATTATTTTGAGTATGAAAACATTCCTGAAGACAAGAAGGTGAAGATTGCAAGCACAAAGTTGAAAAGTCATGCATCCTTATGGTGGGAACATCTGAAGTTGAATAGGAAGAGGAAAGGTAAAGAAAAAATAAAGGTTTGGAATAAAATGGTGAACAAATTAAAAGGAAAGTTCTTACCTTGTGATTATCAGATTAACCTAGTTCGGCAAATGCAAAGTTTGAGGTAGAAAGATAGCTTAGTAAAAGAGTATATTGAGGAATTCTATAGGTTAGATATCATATTTGGACATTATGAAGATGATGTGGAAAGAATTGGTAGATACCTAAATGGTTTGAGAGTTTCCATCCAAGAGGAAATTAGTATGGTCAATTTGGAGAACATTGAAGAGGCTTATCAATTTGTATGAAAGGCTGAGGAGAAATTGAACAAAAGACATGAACAAAGACAAAGAGGTTGAGGTGGTAGATTCCCTAGAGGAAGAGGTAGATCTAATGGTGAAAATGGTAGATCTAAACTAGAAAATACAAATCTAGACAAAGGAAAGGCTAAGTGGAAAGGTGAAAGTTCATCTAGAGGTAGAGGCAGTAACTACCGAGGTGGTTATGGTAGAGAAATTTTTTGAGGAACTTGTTACAATTTTGGAGAAGGACATAGATCTTTTGAATGTACACATGCTAGTAAGAAGGTTGGTAGTAGTAGAAATGCTTTGGTGTAAGAAGAGTCACCAAATGAACCTGAGAAAGAAAATAACTTAATGGTAAGGAGAGCACTATGGAATGAAAGCAAAAAGGAAGATTTGGTAAGGAAAAGTTTGTTCAAGACTAGATGTAGAGTTTCTGATAAAGTTTTGAAGGTAATCATTGATAGTGGTAGCTCAAAGAATCTGGCATCTGAAGAGATGGTCACAAAATGGAAGTTGGAAAGGTTGGTACATCTGAAGCCCTATCAGATTTCATGGATCAAAGATGAGCATACACTCCTAGTAAGTGAACAATGTTATGTGAATTTGAAGATTGGAAAGTACTATGATAAGGTGTTATGTGATATCATGCCTATGGATTGTTGTAATATTTTGTTGGGTAGACCTTGGCAATATGATAGACATGCTATATATGATGGGAGATTGCATAAGTATACTATTGTGGATGATGGAAAGAAACAAATCTTGTTATTATTGATGGAAGAACTTGTTAGTAATGTTTCCACATCTATGAAAGTTTGTTTGATGGGGGGAAGAAATTTTGTTAACTCTTTGAAGAAGAATGATGTGTGTTTTGTTGTGATTCCTAACAAACTGAGTAAGAAAATAGAGGCTAATGTCCCTGAGGAGATTGATAATTTACTCACTGAGTATAGTGATATCATTTCTAATAATGTACCTGATGGTTTTCCACCAAAAAGAAGCATTGATCATTTTATGGATCTAAGCCTTGGAGCTAGTTTACCAAATAAGGCACCTCATTGGTTGACACCTATCAAGAATTAGGAATTGAACCAACAAATTCAAGAGTTGCTGGAGAAAGGTTTGATCAAAGAAAGTTTGAGTCCTTGTGCAGTACCTATTGTATTGGCACCTAAGAAGAATGGAGAATGGAGAATGTGTATTGATTCCAGAGAAATCAATAAGATAATAGTGAAGTATAGGTTTCCTATATTGAGAATGGATGACATAATGGACAATTTGATTGGAGAAAAGTATTTCACCAAAATTGATTTGAAAAGTGGGTATCATCATATCAGAATCAAAGAAGGTGATGAATGGAAGACTTCTTTCAAGACAAAAGAAGGTTTGTATGAGTGGTTGGTTATGCCCTTTGGTTTAACTAATGCACTGAGTAGTTTTATGAGGCTGATGAATGAAGTTTTAAAGAAATTCTTGGGTAAGTTTGTGATTGTATATCTTGATGACATTATGATATTCAATAAGAATAGAGAAGAACATTTTTTGCATGTTAGACAAGTTTTGTAGAGATTGAAAGAGGAAAAGTTGCTGATAAATCTGAAAAAGTGTTCATTCATGAAAGAGGAGATTGTGTATTTGGGATTTCTTATTTCAGATGATGGTTTGGAGATGGATCCTAAAAAGGTTGAATCTATTTTGAATTGGCCTACACCTGTGAATGCTAGTGAGGTAAGATCATTTCATGGTTTGGAAAGTTTTTATTGAAAGTTCATAAGGAATTTTAGTTCAATTTGTAATGCTATGACTAAAACTATGAGAGGAGACAAAAGAGAATTCAAGTGGATACATGTCTAGCTGATAGAAGTTTTGAGACTCTAAAGAAGAAGGTTGTTGAATTACCTATTTTGGCATTACTTGATTTCAATAAAGTATTTCAAGTAGAATGTGATGCAAGCAAAAGTGCCATTGGAGCTGTGTTGAGTCAAGAAGGTAAACCTGTTGCTTTCTTTAGTGAAAAGTTGAATGATGCTAGAAGGAAATATTCTGTGTATGATCAATAATTCTATGCTATTGCTCAAGCACTAAAGAAATGGAGACATTATTTGATACCAAGTGAATTTGTGTTGTATACTAATCATAAGGCTTTACAATATTTGGGTAGTTAGAATAAGTTGAATTAGAGACATATGAAATGGGTTGAGTATTTGTAGAGTTACACATTTGTGATAAAGCATAAGAGTGGAGTCACTAACCGAGTTGCTGATGCATTGAGTAGAAGAAGATCTTTGATGACCGAGATGAAAATTAAAGTTCTTGGTTTTGATGAGATGAGAGATTCTTATGAGTTTGACCCTAATTTTTCTAAGCCATGGAGAAAGTGTAGAGCACCTATTCAAGATCAACAAGATACTAAATGGGATGAATATTTTATTCAAGAAGGTATGTTGTTTAAAGGAATCTAGTTGTGTATACCAAGAGGAGTAATGAGATCTAATTTGATGAAGGAGAAACATAGTAGTGGTTTGGATGGACATTTTGGTATTGATAAAACATGGAATTTGCTTAAGGAGAAATACTATTGGCCGTAGTTGTATAAAGATGTTTAGAAATTTGTGAAAAGTTATGGAATTTGTCAAGTTGCAAAAGGAGTAAGTCAGAATACTGGATTGTATACATCAATTGTTGTACCAAAGAAACCTTGGATTGACATCAGTATGGATTTTGTTCTTGGATTACTGAAGACAGTAAGAGGTAATGATTCCATATTTTTGGTTGTGGATAGATTTTTAAAGATGGCACATTTTATACCATGTAGAAAGACATCAGATGCAATACATGTAGCAGATCTTTTCTTTAAGGAAATTGTTAGATTTCATGGATTACCAAGGAGTAATATCTCTGACTGAGACAATAAATTTTTTGGTTACTTTTGGAAAACCCTTTGGAAGAAATTTGGCACTGAGTTGAAATATAGTTCTACATTTCACCCATAAACTGATGGATAGACTCAAGTTGTGAACATAAGTTTGGGAAATATTTTGAGATGCTTAGTTGGAGACACACCAAGTAATTGGGATTCTATGTTGGCACAAGCAGAGTTTGCATACAATAATTCAATGAACAAGAGTACTAGAAAGACACCATTTGAGATTGTGAATGACACACAATCAAGAAGTATATCTGATTTGAGAGACATTGTTGATGAGAATAAGAAAAGTGCTGAAGGAGTAAAATTTGCTGAGTACATGAAGACATTACATGAAGATGTGAAGCTGAAGCTGGAAGATAGTAATCAGAAATACAAAGACAGAGCTAACAGATCAAGAAGACATAAAACTTTTGATGTTGGTGATGAAGTGATGGTTCATTTGAAGAAAGGATGATTTCATGTTGGAACTTATGGGAAGCTGAAGATGAAGAAGTTTGGACCTTGCAAGATTTTGAGGAAATTTGACAGTGGAAATGCATATGAAATTGTGTTACCTGATGACATGGACATATCACTGATTTTCAACATTGCTAATTTGTATGAGTATCATGAACTTGATGAAGAAGTGACAGTATTGATAAAATATCCTAAGAAGCAAAATGAAGAAATTCAACAGATTTTGAAGGAAAGAGTTGGCAAGAGTACAAGAGGAAAATAGTATATGGAATATCTGGTAAAGTGGAAGAATAGACTGATGGAAGATAGTTCATGGATTTCATAGTCTAAGTTGGATGTAGCTTAGACTAGACCTACCAAATGATTTAGAGAATCATTTCAAAATAACCCCAGGTGTCTGATTCAAGAGCATCTCAGGTCCTTGGCAATACTGTGTCACCAAAAACATTTTGGATATTGTTTATGTTTCTCAGTTCCTACTTTGACTGAGTTGGTCAGTAGTTGGTTGGTTTCCTTTGGTTACCAAGTGTGGTCAGTTATCTCTTGGGCGGTCGTTTGTATCACTGGCACTCAACATTTCTTGTCTGCTGCTCAGTTATCCTTGCTCACTGGCGGGTTTAGTTTTAGTTTTTTTTGTGGCTGACTTGTACATTTATGTTGGGTCATAGATTTAATATTGGAATCCATCATTGGGAAGTATGTGGTCCTAGATCTAATTATTCCTTCTATTGATTGTGGATCTGAAGGCCGACTCAGTTTGGTAGACTCTTGTATAAATGTAGTTGTTTGGTTTTTGTTTAGGGAGGAGAGTAGTAGGAGTTTTGGTAGAAGATAGAAGATATTAAGAATAGAGATGGTTCGTAGATCCTTGCATGTTTGAGGACCTCTATATTTCATTGTAATATTTGGCCCTAACTGGGAAGGCCTTACAGCCCGGCATGTATCAGTCTATTTGATAAAAATATATGAAAGCTTCTACATTCTCTCTCTCACTGTTGTGTTTTTTTGCTTCCGCATGTGTTGAGCATGCTTGGATCATTAGGGTGTGCCATTATTTAGCCCCTCTTTCTCCCTAATTTGCATCACTAATGTAATAAAATGAAAAATAAAATAATTCTAAGATTGGTCAGCCTCAATGGCTAAAATTATAGAACCTTCCCAAGTAGTGGAAAATTGCCTATATAAGGAAGGCCCACAATGTTTTCTAGGATAGTTCTGGGTAGTTATTAGAGGCTTTGTCTTACACAATATTGTAAATAAAATGCCCATGTTTCTTTGCATATTATAATTTTGAAATTTTTAATTCCACACTTGTGGAGATAATAAGAAGCCAATTTTTTGTTCTTGCAAAATTATTATTGTGTCTCTATTTTTGTTGTGTTTGTGGTATTAAGGGGAGCACCCTTCATCAGTCATACACATGGATCTACCCATAGCTTGGACATTTTTTGGCAATTTATCTTTTCTATATCTCTTAAAATTTTATACTTTGGAAAAGTGAACACTTTTACTTACCTAGCTTGAGCATCAAGTCATCCTAGGTCATCCTATTTGTCTTTTGACAAATCTTCTTTCATGTTGATCACAAGTAGATCTCAAATTAGAAAAGGAAAGAAAATCAAAGCTACCTTTGACAAATCACATAAATAAGATCCTATACCTTGGGGTTCTAAACCTTTTGCTAACATCTCTAGTGAATCTACCTTATCCTCTCCTAGATTGGCACATGGTGTTTCTTACACTCCAATCATGGAAGAATGAAACAAGAGGATTGGGGAATTCCTAAAACAATTGGGTGCTAAGAACTTTTGAAAAGAAAACCAAGAGAATCACAACTCTAGACATGGATGACAACATGAATCTCAACATACTAGACCTGGATCACATGGCTCACAAGGTGGTTATTCAAATAATGAAATAACTACAGAAGACATCATACAACTTTAGCAAGATGAATTCTTGCAATGACTTATGAAGTTGTCATTAAATCAAAACAAAGATCAATACTTCTTACATTTGGCCTCACAAGGAGTTAAGATACCTCACAAATTTGATGTTGATAATCTCATCAAGAAATAGGAACCATCTGAAATGGAAATCATGAAGAAACATATGGAAGACATGATGAAACATATGCTACACTTAGAAAAAGAAAAGGAACAATCTATTACATCCTTTCCTCTGGAGGCTATTTTCTCATCCCCTTTTGAAAAAGATCTATACATGCCTCATTTTCCTTAAAAGGTTTAATTTCAAAAGTATGAAATGTATGATCATAGCAGAGACCCTCATGATCATATTAGAGATTTTTATGCACTCAACATGGAGTTCTTACATGAACCCACTTATCTTATGAGAATCTTTCCTAGGGATCTTAGTGGTAAAGCTATGGAGTGGTTCACTTAACTATCTCCTCATCTCAAATAGTTTGAATAGCTAGTGCAAAGATTCATCCACCAATAATCCTACAATATCCAACATGCTATCACTATTCTTGATATTTGAAACATCAAACTCACATTATCCTCAATAGATTCTTGAGATTGAAAATATTGATATATTCCTCAATTCTTTGGTTCCTAAAATGAATTACGCATTGCAAATGCAAACTCATGCTTGATTTGATAAATTGGTTGAATCTTCTATTCACATAAAGGAAATCCTTGTTCATAAGGGTGATATCACTCTTAAATCCAAAGAGAATAAATCCTCTTCTAACAACCAAAATAACAAGGATAAGAACAAATTCTAGAACAAAAATAAAGACATTGTCAATGAAGGAATCATGGCTACAACTTCAGTGTCTACCACTGCTAAATTTAAAGAGCCAACCTTCAATCTATCCACTACTATGAAAGCTAAAACTGATAATCCTTGGGCCTCTAAGCCTAATAGGAACTTTACTCCTCTCAGATAATCACTTGAAAATGATTTAAAGACTCTTTTGAATAATTAGATTATCACTTTTCCTAACAACTCAAGACCCTATGATCCTGAGATAAAGCCTAAATGGTGGAACTAAAACCATTATTGCAATTAGCATCACAACAAAGGTCAAAATAATGAATGCATAAAGATTAAGAATCCCATCCAGGATATAATTGATAATGAGACTATCATGGTTGACCCACCACAAGTGAACAACAATCATAAGGATTTCAAGGAGCCTTTTCCTAAATTTGAAAAAGGGGAGTATTCTAAGGAAAAGGATAATAAGATTGCCTATACTTACTCTAATAGTGACAATGTGATCAACATGCTCAAATCCTTTGATCGCACTAAGGGAAAAGCTAAAGTTGAATCACCTAATACGGTTATACATTCTCAAGTGAAATTCAATCCTCCAAGAGAAGCTTCCTCTTCCTCCTCTCCTCCTAAGCAAGAAACAATCTCAACATCTAAACCATCTACCTTGTCAACTTCATGAGACTACAACTTGGTTGACCAACTACAACATACTTTATCTCAGATCTCTATAATTGAGCTTCTACAAATCTCTCCTACTCATAGGGAGATTCTTGATCAAGCCCTTCTTGCGGCTAACAAACCTAAGGACTTATACATTGGTAAGTTCCAATCCATGTTTAGTCACTTTGCTTCACCTCCTTATCTAAATTTATCTGAGATAGATGAAAAAAAATTTTAGTCATCCTCACAATCAGCCCGTCCATATTGAAGTTTCTATCCATCAGTATCGGGTTAAGCATGTTTTGATAGACATAGGAGCAAGTTTGAACATTTACACTTTCAACTTGGTTAAATCTCTCAATTTCTCAAAGCATGTTGTCAATCCCTAATGAAAAATAATGATCAAAGCATACGATGAAAAGGAACGTTCTTCTAAAGCTATGGTAGTCTTACCTATTCAAGTGGGTCTTGTTTAGCGGGATGTCATCTTTCAAGTATTGGATATTCCCTTGGCATGAAATATAATTTTAGGTCATCCTTGGTTCCATGAAATGCAAGTAGTTCCTTCTATATATCATCATTGTATTAAATTTCCCCATGATGGAATTTCAATTACTATTCCTACAGACTCAACATACATCTGTAAAAATACTAAACAAGTAAATCAAATGGTTCCTCATAAAAAAGAAGGATTACCTCCTAACAAATTAGAAGAAAAGGAAACAACACGTCCATCAAATTATGGAAAAAGAATACTTGTTAGACCTACTAGTATGGGAAACTATCAAGTGGACACTCTACCCATCTCTTCAAAATCTTATGGAAAATCATCTCTCTCATCAATTCCTACAACTAAAACAACATATTTCATGCATGCAGGTACCGAAATGGTTAAAGCTAAAATTCCCCTAGAGCTAGAAAGGGAAGAAAGTGATGTCTTACAAAGATTCTATAAGAGAGAAGAATCTAAACAAGAGATAAAAAATGATGACATCTCACCTGAAAAGTATGGTGTAGAGATTGAAGAAGACCTTTTCCTTTTCAAAGTTGGGATACTATGGAATAAGTCCTCTTCAAAAATAAAAAGGTCTTCTTCAATCTCTACATACTGAATTTAGAAATCCTAAAGATAAGACTGGTGTTGGCTATCATGGACATAAGTTTGACAAACCTAGCTACATTGCTCACCCACATGTGGAATCAGATGATCAAGAAGAAGAAAAGATACAAAAAATGACATATGCAAGGCTCTTACATATCCAAAATTTTAATCCAGACTATAAAGGAGATCCTTATATGCCATTTAAAGATCCTTAATAAAATGATCCCATGGATCCACCAGAACGTGGTCCTAAATAGACTTGTACTCATGTTGATGATACTTCTAATGCTAATACAACTACTCTGACTACTGCTAAACATATCATTGAATCTAATCACACACATCCTGATTGGGGGAAACTAGTTTACATATCTGACATCTTGGATATTCCCTAGTGTATGACTATTCTAGACTACTCTGCTACTACTATTGTTGAACAAGCTCTTGCTGTTGAAAACATACCTCCTGAAATTGAAGAAAATGATGATGAAGACCTATCTCCTAATATCACTCTTTCTGATTACATCATACAATATCATAATAGTGAAACAAACTAACATGAATATGAGTGTGACTCATTATTAGATGCTACAATGGATATAAAAGTTGATTTCATACATAGATATATTCCTGCTACAAACTTTGAAAGAGGAAAAAGCTCAAATTCTCAAGATCAACTTGATGATGAAGATCCTTTTCATCCTTATGTGGAATTTATTCCTATGGCTCATATGCCATCTACTCATAATGAAAGTAGTACTTTAGCTACTCAAGAAAATCATGGGAACATAAGACCTCATCCTATAATAGCTTCATGGAATTTAGGAAGGTTTAGGATTGAGTTGGTTCCTATTCATGCACTTCTGCCACCAAAAGAGGGACTTAGTTTTCAACATAGAATATCTGGGTTAGATTCACATAATACTCCTCTGACTCTTCTAGGATGACTGGTGATCGATAGAGCTCTATCGAGGATTGTTAGAAATAGGGAATACTGAGAGGGGGGGGTGAATCAGTATTCTACAAACTTTATCTTTTGCCCAATTATGGATATAATAGATTATCTTTATACATGTGTAACATAAGAAGGTAAACAATATGCATAGCAATGGAAATAAATAACTCATAACACATGATATGTTCTCGAGGAAACCTTGGCCAAGGGAAAACCCCAGTGGGGACGGTACCCACAAAGATCCACTAATCAAAAGTATCTTGTTAAGGATGTTGACCCTGTTAGGAGTCTATTACAAGCATATAGTGTATCAATCCTGATTAAGGGACTATAGGCCTTATTAGAAGCCTCAACCATGTTAGGAGTTGTCAATACAAAATTTGATTACCAGATGACCCCACTACCCAAACAAGTAATGTACAATGTATACTTATTACAAAACTAGATTAAGGTATATAACCTTATGATGCTTGCATCAATGTCTTTTCCCTGCTCTTACATTCACATCATATCATTACAATCTTTTCATCTCATTACACTTCTATATCTTCTTCTTGCAATTACATATTACATATATACAAGTTATTAAAGATAATAAATTTATGTGGTTGGCTTCCATATATCTTTATCCAAGAGTTAATATCTAGGATTTCATCCCTTTATATTGTTAACTCATTATTTTGATAAACAAAATAATCCCTTAACTCTTTACCAATTCTGCCTTCATATTCTATCCTGTCAGCTTAACACTATCTTTGGTAAAACTATCATAACTAATTTCATAAATGTCGTACTAACTTGCACTCTGAGATGGGTCATCATTAGTCATCATAGAGTCTATGTTCAAGTGCACAAGCACTGAACTTACTCCAGTCAACATTGCAAACAAAAACTGTATCTTGGTGCACTGGTGAAAACACTGTCTTACACTTAGACAAATTTGCAATGTGCTCTGCTATACTTCCTCTTAGTATTGTATGATCTTCATGTGGATCATATTTTTCCATAATGAAAACATCTATGTACTCACTTCAGCCAAATTGCCAACAATCTCCCCCTTTGTCATTGGTGGCAACATATGAGAAAATTGGCTAAGTGTACAAGTCAAAATCTCAAAACTGTATCAAAATTATGGCCATAGTATAGAATATGTATAATATGCTTATAACTCCTCAAAATATAAACTCCAATACAATACTCCCCCTAAGAGTGTCAATCCTTATCAAATATATCAATTTTCTACTCTAATATCTCTCCCCCTTTGACAACAATGACAAAATAAGGTAGGGAGGATTACAAAATTGTATCCCAAAAAATATTATACCTTCATTTTCTTATTGCAAAGCCAGTAGGCTTGCAACACAATATGCAAAATTAGCTTTCATAGATTCTATCTCCTTTTCCCATGAATTCTTGATGGAATCTGCCACATTGTGTAATGTGCTCAGTCCATAAGCTACTATTTGACAAGCTTGGAGGTTGTCAAATTTGAATTTCTGAAAGGATGTCTTAGCTGTAAGACATTCTTCTAACTGCTCTTCAATGATACTCAACTTCATAGAGATGTGTTCTCTCAGAAGAGTGAGTCTCCTTATTTTTTTGTTCCTCTTATCTTGCAATATTCTTATTTCATCATAAAACTTCTAAACTTTCTTTTTAGCATCACATACCTTCACATTAGGTCTAGAAAGAAGGTTACATTCATTCTGAATCTCAGCTTCCTTCAACTTGATCTTCTGTTCCTCTTCTGCTATCAAAATCTCTAGTTTTGTACACTATATGTACAATGATTTTCCTGTCTCCAAATGTTTCCTCAAGTTCTTGATACAAATATCAAGACTACTAATATCATTCCTGATATTCTGACTTATGTTCAAAAGCATTTTAGCTTCATAAGCTACTTGAGCTCTCACTTTTGCAATATCAGATAGGTCAGCGAATTCATTATCAAAAGTGCTCATTACCTTCTTAGATTTCTCCAAAGGGTCTACCTCTATGATTTGTGTAGTTAAAATTCTTTGTAACTTCTTAGTAAGGTCCTTCAGACTTCCTTTAAGATTTTTTGATTTCTTGTTCTTGCCAATTATTTTATTCAGAGAAGTGATCAATTCTAACTGATCATCATCATCAACTTCCTTTCCTAAATCTTCAAACAAACATCCCATTAATTTATTCTTTCCAATCTTAGGAGTAAGACTGATGTCTTCTGTGGTAGGAATGGGTGCTTGAATCTCAGTCTCCTTAGGTTCTTCACTGATAGATTCAGTCTTCTCTACTTTTTCAGTTCTATCTGGTTCATCAAGAGCTGAATTGTCAACAATGTTTGCTAAGTTCTTGAATACATTGTCATCAGTATCCAAGGTGACCTTAGTACCTTCTATATTCATAGTTTCATCTTCAATGTTAATAGCTAAAGGAGAAGGAATATCCTCTTGTTCAGCTTCAACTACTTGCTCTACTGCAACCGATGGCTCTCCAATGTTTTCTGTCATGACCTTGATTATTGCCTGCTCTGTATCTAAATTAACTTCTTCATATCTACCTCCCATAATCAAAATGGTTCTCCTTTTGGTTCTCAAATGGGTGCTTAAGGCCTTCAATATCTGCTCTAGGTGTTCATCATCTCTCACATCACAAAGCTTCTTCACAAGATTCTTTCTGATATTGGTGTCTTCTTCAGTTGCTCTCTACTTTATATTTAGTAGTTTGGTGTACAACTCATCAGGTATTTGACCTTGAATAGAATCAAATTTCTTCTTTTCCAAAATCATATGCTTCACAATAGCATTCTCCAAATTAAGTTTGTCTGAATAACCATAAAGATTGTAGTATTTGTTCATCCTGGTAAAGTCTCAATTTTCAATAATCTACTCATTAAGCTTTTCAAATTTAGGTTTCCAAGATTTCTTCTTAACTATAGTGTCATCATCTTTTAACTATAGTGTCATCATCTTTTATTTTTAGCTCTGATACCACTTTTTACAAGTAGTGTCATCTGCAATTTCTCTTGGTACTGGTTGAACTAAAGTCTTCTGTCTCTTTCCTGGTCCAGTAGAAATTTCTTTCATTCTCTTGCTAGCTATGGAGGAAGTGGATCTAGTTGTTACTTGTTCCTTTTCTAGTTCCTATAATTTCACCTTGACTTGTGTAGGTTCTTGTTGTGCTACACTGGATGATAAGGGTGGTACAATCAAAACTTCTTTCTGTCCTATATCCCTGATTGTTGCTACTGTCTGTTTAGCTATTAAGAATTCTTATTCTAACATTCCGGTATCTTTCAGTATTCTCCTGATAGTGCTATCAACTCTCTTCTTAGATTGCTTCTCTTCAATTATAGCTTTTGCTGAGTTGAAGTTCTCTTCAAAAGTTCCAAATCTGTTGCACTGAGTGTCCAATTTACTTTTAAGTAATCTGCCAACATATTATTTTGTTTCAGCCTTAGATATCTCATACCCAAGAGGGTCTATAAACTCAATTCTAGGTTCCACTACTTTAATATAGGTAAAATTAGTGTCAACCATAAAACATATATCATTCATATACTTCTTCACAAGTGATTATGGAATTCTTGATCTGCTAGTTACCATGTTCTGAAATGTCTTCACTACTAACATAGCACTCTCATTTAATTTGTCAATAACATGTCTCAAATATACTGTATTTATCCTTTCCATAGCATTTTTTCCATCATTCCAATCATGTGCAATGGTGTATGGAAATCTTCTCAATGAGTGGAAAAACATGTATGTAATTAAGGATGAAAATCTAAATTGTGCATACTTAGATTTCTTTATCTTCTCCAAGTTTTCAAACAGTTGAATTCTTAGAATTTTACAAATGTCAACTAGTACTTTGTCAACACACATTAAATAGGCAATATGCACCATTCCAGTTGCCATATCATCTTCTCTAGAATTTGCACAAAACTTAGTTGTTAGGTACTTGCATAAATATCTAACATCATGTTGTTTGATCTTGCTAATCACAATTCCTCTACCATTGTAGGATGAACATGTGTTGTCTATGACTATTTTTCTCATTTAAAGGAATAGCACCAACTTTAGATAAACCTGTGACTTCATGAATCAAGCCAGCTGTAATGTCTATCACTCTATCCTCTAGCCAAAACTTCCCATTGTGAATTCTACTCAGAATAATCTTAGTGCATTCTTCATTGTCAAACTTATACTTCAAAGCATACTGAACAATCTCATTATATTTCAAATGTTCATATCCTTATTTTAATGACATATCCTAATTGTAAATCTTCATATGTTCATTGGTAAAATCACTATCACTGACAATTTCTAACTTGCATCCAAGATAACTTCTCACATTTTCTAAATGCAAAACTCCATCTAGTACGGATGATAATGCTAACCTAGGATCATCTTCTTCCAAGGGTTCTACTAGTTCCCTCTTCATTCTAGGTCTATTCTTGTCTCTGATATTATGAATTAAGGATACATCCAACTAATTTAAATTCCTTATACTGATTCAAAGATCTGTCAAGATAAATACCTCAAGTTCATGATTTTAGGGCTTTAGTAGATTCAGCACTCAAATCTTTCACCAAATCACTGCAAAATGCTTCCAATCTCTGTTCTTTGCTCTCCCAAATACTTCAATTCACTTTGATAATCAAATAACATCGATCATAATATTTTATTACTTCAATCTCACTTAGATCTGACATCGCATTCAATTCTTTTGCTACTTCTTTCCAAAAAGTTGTTTCTGTTATCTTGCAAAACTTAAAACTTCTTGCGATCTCGCAAAACATAATATTTTCTTTTGTGCTCTTAACCATAGCATTAGTACATCATAAAATACCTTACATTAACTGTGTAAGACTTAATTCATCAAAAATATACTTCTACACTAATTCTAAGTTCCTAATCTACTGTAATTATCATAAATTAAGTGCTTTGAGTTAGGTCAAGTAAGGATTCATTCTTACCACTTGATACTTCACCTTTTTGATTACCTTCAATGCTGAATATGTTTCCTTGATCTATGCCTTTAACAAACTTCACTTCATCTGCATTACTACATCAACCTTTTTGTCTATTACCTACATCTTCATTTCTTCTTGCATGATTTCTAGGGTTAGGGTTAGGATGAAAAACTTCATTGTTCAATCTACAAAACCTTGTTGTATGTCCAATCTTGTTACATATCTAACAAACAATTCCATTGTTCCCATATCTTGGTCCTTGCTGATTGATTTGTGATCTGCAATTTCTAGCAATGTGTCCAATCTTGTTGCATCTATAACATACTACTTCATTTCTTTTGTTCATATCTTTATTAGGTCTTTTATCTGCATTGTTAGTATTTCTAAACATTCTACTACCATAATTATTCTCAATAACTTTAGGTCTTCCACATTCAATATCTCTATGTCCAAAACCATGACAATTATAACAATAACCATTAAGAGGTTTAAATTGTTTACCTGTGCAACCTCTCTTCATGTGACCAATAGTATTACAACCAAAACATTTACCTTTGAATTCTCTTTGCATACCTTTGGGTGATTCTTCTTGGTTTAGTGGTTCTTCTTCTTTAGGTGGTTCTTCTCCTTTAGGTGTGTCTTCAAATTTGTTAATCTCATCTAACTTTTTCTTATCTATGCTTTCAGATTCTTTCAGATCTGGTTCCTTGCTTTCATCATTTGTTCTGAATATATTAAATCCAAGTCCAGTCTTATCATAGGATGGTTTTCCAAAAGATACTTTTTCATCGATCTTCTCACTATTTGAATATAGCCTTTCAAGTTTTTGTTTGGATTGAGTCAATTCACCTTTCACAATCTTATTGTATTTCTCAAGTTCTGCATGCTACAAGTTTACTTTCTCAAATTCAGATGTTACTTTGCCAAGTTTAGATTTTAATTCTTCATTCTCAATCTTCAACCTTTCATTCTTAGATCTCAGATTTGCTTCATTTTTGTCATTTCCATCTTTCAAACTAAGCTTTAGATTTTCTATCTTCAGTTCATGCTTAAGGATCACATTTTCTTTTTCTAAATTGTCATCACAATCTTCAATAAGAATTTTGGATTCCTTTTCAGATTTCAGATCTTCTACCTTGTTTTTTACTTTCTAAATAAGGTTCTTTGCATCATCATATTTCCTTTTCAGAGTGTTTCTTTCATCAGTAAGCATATCAATCTATTCAAGAGCTTCTTCAAGATTTTTCTGTAGTTGATCCATATCCATAGAGATCTTACTCAAGCTTCTAGGCTTTCCTTGAATGATTCTTCTCTGAGTAACTAGGCTTTGATACCAATTGTTAGAAATAGGGAATACTGAGAGGGGGGGTGAATTAGTATTCTACAAACTTTATCTTTTGCCCAATTATGGATATAACAGATTATCTTTATACATGCATAACATAAGAAGCTAAACAATATGCATAGCAATGGAAATAAAGAACTCATAACACATGATATGTTCTCGAGGAAAGTTTGGCCAAGGGAAAACCCTAGTGGGGATGGTACCCATAAAGATCCACTAATCAAAAGTATCTTGTTAAGGATGATGACCCTGTTAGGAGTTTATTACAAGCATATAGTGTATTAGTCCTGATTAAGGGACTATAGGCCTTGTTAAAAGCCTCAACCCTGTTAGGAGTTGTCAATACAAAATCTAATTACCAGATGAGCCCACTATCTAAACAAGTAATGTACAATGTATACTTATTACAAAAATGGATTAAGGTATATAACCTTATGCTTATTGCATCAATGTCTTTTTGCTGCTCTTACATTCACATCATATCATTAAAATCTTTTCATCTCATTACACTTCTATATCTTCTTGCAATTACATATTAGATATATACAAGTTATTAAAGATAATAAATTTACATGGTCAGCTTCCATATATCTTTATCCAAGAGTTAAAATCTAGGATTTCATCCCTTTATATTTTTAAGTCATTATTTTGATAGACAAAATAATCCCTTAACTCTTTACCAATTCTGCCTTCATATTCTGTCCTGTCGGCTTAACACTATCTTCGGTAAAACTGTCATAACTAATTCTGTACATGTCATACTAACTTTCACTTTGATATGGGTCATCATTAGTCATCATAGAGTCTATGTTCAAGTTTGCAAGCATTGAACTTACTCCAGTCAATGTCGCAAAAAAAAACTATATCCTAGTGCACTAGTGAAAACACTGTCTTACACTTGGACAAATTTGCAATGTGCTCTGCTATACTTTCTCTCAGTCCTGTGCAATCTTCATGTGGATCATATGTTTTCATAATGACAACATCTATGTACTCACTTCAGCCAAATTTCCAACAAGGATAACTTCCTTGATCTCTCTGATTCATTCATGAATGATTAGGATGATACAAGTTGCTTTTCACTTGAACCTATTGAGCCTTTATTCCCCATTCTTCCTAGGTTAAGTGGCTAGACCACTTCCTCTCCATCCCCCCATCTAAATCAATCATATAAACCTCATTCATCCATAATCCCTAAGTCTTCTGGAAGAAATTTGGATGTCCAACATAAAAATCAGAAATACAATAATCCACTTACATATCAAAATCATCATGTCCCATCTAATCGATATGTGATTACAAAAGAAAAAGAAATATTCAAGAGACCAAAAAGGTTCTCCAAAAAGAAAAAAAATAAAATCAAAGACAATATGGATTCCAAAATCCATCATAAAATAATTGCGATCAAAAGCATCTCAAAGTAAATAAAAATCAAAAGCTATGTGGATTCCCAAGTCTCTCTTAAAATACTTGGATATAAAATAAAAATCAAAGTTGCCACTCTAGCTTCCATCTCCTTCCTCTGACTCACTTCACTCTCAAATTCTATACACCATCATCACCTCCAATTCCTCTCATCATTCTCTAATCTTTCTTTCTCTTTCCAAAAGTGCATATCAATATCTATTCATCACTAATGACTTGTTTAAGAGAATTCTATATGGTACTCTCCTTAAGTGTCTAGAACATGGGGAATCTGAATTTTTTTTAAGAGAAGTCTATGGGGGTATTTGTGGATCTCACTCAAATGATCTTTCCTTGGCTATGAAATTCTTGAAAGTCAGACAATACTAGATGTATCCTTCTATCACTACTACAATATCCGGTTCTACAACTTATCAGATGGATACTACAAAAGGTGATGATCTCCAAGATCCTCTCAATGCTCTTAACCTACAACAAATTTCTAACTAAGCACTCTAATTCCTATACAATAATCTATGATCCTAAAAAAATTCTTAAAATTGTAAAATGTCCTAAAAAATGATCATCTTGGTGAAAACCTAGAAACGGGCACCTTGATGTATCCACCAAAAATTCAAATATAAAAAACAATGAAAAGAACAAAAAAAAATTAAAAATGAAAAACCATGCCTTGGTAAAAACCTAGAAACGGGTGCCTTGGTAGAAAAAAAAATCTCAAGTGGTGAAAACCTAGCAAATAGGCATCACTTATAATCAATGCTCCATCTATTAATCTGTGGCTAAACTCTTGTCTCATTCCATCCATCTCGCTCTCTATTTCCTTGTGTTGTCTTGGGCTAGAACTTGTCTTTGTCTTGTCCTCTATTCTTTTCTTTTGTCTAGGGGAAATCATGCACCTATTTGAGCTATCATTTCTTTATCACTTGGTCAACCTCTTGAGCTTAATATGAGTCAGTATATCAATCCTTCCCGATGGATACTTTATCGATGACACTACTTGGTGTTTCTCAACACCCCAATCCTTTAGTGTTTCTTAATGCTACCAAACTAGAAATCACTCTATTTTTTAACACGTATTAGATCTTGCACTATTCACTATGCACTTGCACTTTGACACTGGCACAAAGGTATTTCCTTAACACCCAACACAACTTACATCCTAGAAAATTGAAAATTACTAAGATATGTTGAACTATTTTCTTGTGTGTTGTCTTTTATCATTGATTTTCACTTTCTATGTCTTGTAAGGTCGCTCGATGATGTCTACTTGACTAGAGATTCATGACTCGGGGCATAACATATTTTCTTTGATTTGTGCTTGTGGTGTGATTTTAATGATCCTTAGCTATCTAATAAACTAGGTGTCTATTTTAAGAGCCTCCATCACAATTGGGATGCCACACATACCTCAACCCTCTTTATTTAGACACTTAGGTGAGGTTGGAATTATCTCCTTGTTTTTTTCTTGTGTGTAGCATGTACAATGACATTCCTAGTTATCTTGGTAGCTTCTACCTCGATATAGGTATTATCTTACAACATTATATTTGAAACCATGTTTAGGTCATCTCAGCTCTTGTGCCTCTATGCTTACATTTGTTTCCTACATCTTATCTAATAAGATCACATTCATATTTTCATGGTTACTCTTGCACTGACAAAATTTGTACTGACGTCTCATGTCCCAAATGCTCAAATGATGAAAAATTAATGGCTATAGGATCAGTGACTTGACTACTCTTATGTCTTAGGCTTCATTTCATTCAAGGGCTTCATTTATCTTTGTGTTTCTAGTTCCCTTGAGCTATGCTTTCTTTTAATCCTTCCTCTCTCTCTTCCAAATTTTTTGACTACAAATCCTTATCTTTGATCCTATTTTTTGGGATCGAAATTGAAATTCCAACTCTTCTAATGCAGTTGATTGTTGATGCTATCATTTCTTGTCCACTTCCACCTTTATTTTTTGAGGATAATCTTCACCCCTTGTACCTCATTTCCATTTTGATCTTGAGGTTGAATGACAATATAGAAAATCTTTTTTGTCAATCAAATCTCCTAATCTACAAATCTAGTAATTGAACCAAATCTTAAATCGATTAAGTCAAATCAGAACTAAAACATCATCATTCGAGGCATATCAGCTTCATCACTTCATATCAAGTTGAGATTCTCCACATCTCCTTTCTAAAAAAGTGTTATCATCACTTCATATCAAGTTGAGATTCTCCACATCTCCTTTCTAAAAGAGTGTTCTCATCACTTCATATCAGTTCACTCAAATAGACATATCCGAATCTCTTGGGGTATATTGGGTTCATCAAGACCCATATCAATTCGGTATTGTCTCTTAGATGATTAGATATCTCAATCTCCTTCGACAAATATTTAGTATCATTAACTTCATATTAGGATGGATACTCTCTTCTTTCTTATCAATCTTTGTTCAATCAAGTTTAGAGTTAGATCTCTATCAGCTATCTTGACATCATCATTATTTGACTAAATGTGTTCCTAGATCACTCACACATTAGTCAAAGAGGTGAAAATGTAATCACCTAAAATTAGTCTAATAGAACTTGAGCCCCCCCCTTTCGATCAAATTTCCTCTTGATAAGATCAATTGTGTAGAGTAACTTTTAAAATCCCCTTTGCATAATTAAATCAAAAAGTTTATATTAAGCTTATACTATGGTCTAATTTCTAGAGCTTTCATATTTATTTAATTTCTATAATATTTCTTTTAATATAAATTTCTACACTTTTATTAAAAGAAAACATTCACATGTGTGCACATACTTAATCTTGATTAATTAGCAATTAAAAGGGATTTGTCCTTTCAAAATTTCTATTTTGTCTTATTCTACCTAACATTTCCCTTTTTCCTCTTAATCCTCACCACTCATCTCTACCTAACCTTGCATATCCTTTTGCCTCTTCATCTCAACCACACATTCTATTGCCTCTCAATTTCCACCCTTCATTCTTGAGGAAATTCCTTTAAAAGGAATCTCTTCCCTCGCTCAAGGGCTCCCTAACTTTTCAATCTTCATCATTTTACATTCTAGATATCTTTCTTTCTTATAATAATATTTTCATTTGAATTCTTATCTTAACTTCATTTCTAGCTTAATCTTGTATTGTTGATCTAGTTTCTTTCTTGCATTGCTTCATCTTCAATAGAATAGCTCTTTCATCTTTATTCTATAATACTACTTGCTTGCACACATTCTTAGCTTAATCTCTCATAATAGCTTTCTCTCTTGTATCTTAGCTTCATTTTTATCTTTAAATCTTCCATTTTGGAGTATTCAAGTTATTAATCCTCTATACCAATTTGATGAGCATCGTGAGAAGGATTAAACTCACTTCAAATAGGAATACATGAGCCACTTCTTAAGATTTTCTCCTCTATGTATTCTCTCAAGTCTAATGGTTCATAGAAGTGTGTCACACTTTTTATTACATAATAGGGTCCTAGGAAGAACCAAGGGCCCCAGGCACCTTATAGACCTCCCACACGGACTTAGTAGTCCTCTAGAGATGGTTATAGTGGGTCTAGTAGGATAGGAGGTTCACAATACTCTAGGACTCAAGGAGTGAAGATTCAGTTAGGTGGGCCTTGCTACACATGTGGAAACATGGGGAACATTGCTTGAGAGTGTCCTCGGGGAGGTAGTCAATGAGCAGAAATGTGAGAGCCTATAGTTGGAGTAATGGGAAAGTACCATAGAGTGTTTGCAGTTGTTGATAACCAGCAGGTAGAGCATTAGGCTATAGTCATCATGGCAAAAAGTAAGATCAGAGGTAGTAGTGTTTCTATCCTATTTGATTTAGGAGGTATTGGCTCCTTTATTTCTCCATTAGTGGTGGAGTGTTGTGGGATAGTGGAAATTAAGCAAGATCATATATGGGAGGTAGACATGGCCTTAGGATCTATAGTAGTCATTATCTCTTTGGTTAAGGATTTCCAGATTCAGGTGGGTAGCATGACCACCATAGCAGACCTCAGAATTACAACTCTTGGATTGGCTTTATGCCCACATAACCAAGTTAGACTATTGTCAAAAGAGGGTGGAATGTTTGGATGATGATGGCACTACAACAATGATCATAGAGATTTAGAGACCTGTATCTCTTTGTATGATCTCCACTATGCAACTTAAGAGGTGTATGCAGAAGGGATGTTAGTTGTATGCTATCACCATTAGTGATAGAGAGGATGAGGGAGAGGAAGAACCCTCATTGGATGAACATCCTATTCTGTAGGATTTTTCAAATGTTTTTCCATCAGAGGTTCTTATTATGCCTCCTCATAGGGAATTTGACTTTCATATAGACCTTGTGCTATGACCCGAGCTAGTTTCTAAAGCACCTTATAGGATGAACATGAATGATCTTAATGATCTCATGATTCAGCTTGAGGGATTATTGGAAAAAGGACACATTCATCCTAGTCTGTCTCCTTGGGGTGCACTAGTGATCTTCATAAAGAAGAAAGATAGATCTCTTAGGTTGTGCATGGATTACCGTTAGTTGAATAAAGTCACCATCAAGAATTAGTATTCAGTTCCTAGGATTAATGAATTGTTTAATCAACTTTAGGGTGACCATGTGTTCTCAAAGATAAATTTTAAGATGGGGTACCATCAGTTAAGGATTGTGGATAGCGATATTCACAAGACCACATTTTGCACTAGATATGTCCATTATGAGTTCAATGTGTTATAAATAGGAAATACTGAGAGGGGGGTGAATCGGTATTTCACAAAATTTTACTTTTACCTAATTATGGATATAAAAAATTAACTTGAAGCTTGCATAACAAAGTAAATGAAGGAAACTGAATAAAAAACATAGCAATAAAGTAAATAAACTCATAATACCATGTTTTTTCTTGAGGAAACCCTGGCCAAGGGAAAACCCGGGTGGGAATGATACCCACAACTGGTCCACTAATAAAAAGTATTTGGTTAAGGATGTTGACCCTATTAGGAGTCTATTACACACATATAGTGTCTCTATCCTAGTTAAAGGAATCTATGCCTTGTTAGAAGCCTCAACCCTATTAGGATTTTATATTACAAAATAGACTGATTGCAAGATGAGCTCACTGCCCAAACATGCAATATACAATGATATCTTCAAATACAAAGGTAAAGTACATAACCTTTCACTACTGTCGAATAGCTTTCCTATTCAAATTTAGCTTTGTAGGCTCTTCACTTTCATATATAGAGTTTAATTTCTTTCCTTTTTACAATATACAACTTCACATCATACTATTCTCATTTCAATTTCTATATGTATCATGTGTACATTTTACATTACATAACTCTTACATATATACAAGTTATTACAATTAATAACTTTCAGCCCACTTACAATACATAAACTATTCTCAAAATATAAAACCAATTCATGATGCCTTAGGGTTAACATCTAGGATGTCATCCATACACAGTTAAGTCATTATTTTGATAAACAAAATAATCCATTAACTAATTGTGATCATACTCTGTCTTCTGCTCTATTCAAGTCGGCTCAACATTGTCTCT
Organism: Chamaecyparis obtusa; assembly: GCA_027943335.1. Classification (NCBI taxonomy): domain Eukaryota; kingdom Viridiplantae; phylum Streptophyta; class Pinopsida; order Cupressales; family Cupressaceae; genus Chamaecyparis; species Chamaecyparis obtusa. The sequence continues at coordinate 205,491 of BSBK01007030.1, read as the reverse complement.
GTAATTCTTTAATATTTTATTTTGTACATGTCATAAAAACTTGTGCTTTCATACATGGCTTTGATATACATATAATTATCCATGTTCAATTGTACATGCATTGAACCTGCTTCTGTGAACATCGCTAATCAAAACTATCTCCGATTAGACTAGCAAATACTGTTGTACTTAGACAATTTTCTAGTGCGCTCATACAAGACTGCTTCCTTCTATTATGTGATCATCATAGTGATTATATGTTTCCATAATGACAACAATCTAATATCCTACTAAGCCAAATTTCCAAAAATCTCCCCCTTTACCATGGGTGGAAACATATGGGAAAATTGGCTAAGTCCCAAAAACTTAAGATACAAAATTGTGGCCATACAAAAATTTGTGGATCTTACAATAATTTGGATATATCTCCAAAATATTTATACTCCCCTGAAGATTATACTTCATGCTTATACATATAACATCTATACATATAATTTTTTGCTTATACTACTCCCCCTTTGACAACAATGACAAAGGTGTCAAAAATTGTTTTACCTGAAGATTTCAATAATGCAAGGCCAGAAGGCTTGCAACACAATATTCAAAATTGATCTTTAGGCTCTCCATCTCCTTTTCCCATGACTTATTCACTGCATTAGAAACACTGAGAAATGTGCATAGGCCAAAGGATGCAATTTCACATGCCTTAAGATTTTCATAAGCAAATTTTCCATAAAATGTATTCGAAGAAAGACATTCTTCCAATTGATTTTTAAGAATACTTATTTTCATTGATACATGCTCTCTTAGTAGAGAGAATCTTTTAAATTTTGTTTCCTTCTCATCATTTATAATTCTCATATCATCAAAAATCTTACTTTTATTCCTCTCAATTTCTGAGATCTTCACATTAGGGCTTTGCAAAAGTTTTACTACCATTTGTAGTTCTACCTCTTTTATCTTTATCTTCTCTGATATCTTAGATGTGTGGCTTTCTAATTGTGTACATTGAGTGTACAAATATTTCCCTTTTTCCATGCATCTTCTCAACTCTTTTATACATATATCCAAATTATCTATATCATTTCTGATATTTTGACATATAACTTGAAATATCTGAGCATCATGAGCTGCTTGGGCTTTTACTATTGCTACATCAGATAAATTTATGAATTTTGCATCAAAGGATTTTATTACTTCTTTTTCTTTTCCTTGTGGATCTGCCTCACTGACTTGACTTGATATTATGCTTTGTAATTTACTTGTTACCTCAAGTAGTGTTCCTTCTAGGATTCTCACTTTCTTGTTCTTCCCAATAATATTGTTCAGAGATGAGATCAACTCTATTTGATCATCATCATCAACTTCCTATCCAAGGCTTACAAACATAGATTTCATCTATGGTTTTTGTGTTTTTTTTGTTGTGTCCTTAGGTTTAGGAATGACTACTGATTGCTCTTGTAGAACTGCATGCTCTTCTACTACTGTATATCTTTTTCTTGTTTACTAATTTCTCAAAAAGACTGTCAGGGATCTTGCCTTTTATATCATCAAACTTCTTATCTGCAAGGATCATATGTCTGACAACTGTATTTTCTAAATTTAATTTCTCAAAATTTTCATATAACTTATAATACTTATTTAACTTAGTGAAATCACCTTCATTAATGATTAAGGGATTCACTTTATCTATCTTTGGCTTCCATTTATTTTTGTTGCTTCCTACCTCTTCATCTTCCTTAACCACTGATGGTTTCCTTTAAACTAGGGTAAAAATAGTTTTATGTATTTTACCTAGTCCGCTTGCCATTTCATTAACTCTTTTAGTTGTTGTGGTGGAGGATCTAGTAGACTTCTTTACTTCTTGCACTTCCACTTCTTCAATTTCTTCATCTATTTCTTGAATTTCTTCAGTAGGAGCTACAAGAGATGTCAAGGGTGGAATTGATAGTATCTCTTTCTATCCAATATCCCTTATTGTTTTTGTTGTCTACTTCACAATTACAGATTCATGTTCTATCATACCAGTTTCTTTCAATATTTTCTTTATAGTACTATCAACTCTATTCTTAGCCATCTTCTGTGCCTGTAATGATTGTGTGGAGTCAAAGTTCTCATGTGTCCCAAATCTAGGACTCTTAGCATCCAAATTTCCCTTAAGAAATGTGCTCACATATCCTTCAATCTCAACTTCTGAAACTTCATACTCAAGTGGACCTACAAATTCCACTCTAGGCTCAACTGCTTCAATGTAGGTAAAGTCAGTATCAACCAAAAAACATATCTCATCCTTGTATTTCTCCATAATAGATGGTAGAATTCTTTATATTTTCCTCATTTGATTTTGAAAGGTCTTAATTACCAAAGTAGCACTCTCATTCACTTTATCTATAGGGTGTCTTAGGTACACCTTATTGATTCTATCCATAGAATTTCTGTATCATTCTAATCCTCTCCTATAGTGTATGGAAATCTTCTCAACAAATGAAAAAAGATATATGTGATTAGAGATAAAAATATAAACTATGAGTTTTGTTCGAATTAGGAGAGATAGGTACTGAGAGGGGAGGGGTGAATCATTGTCTTCAAAACTTTTACTTGTAAACCTTTCAAATATATAACTGTAAAAAATGATAACTGACCAAAACAACTTGAATCTAATTGTATGTATCAATCATCCATTTAACTTAAGAAAGCAAATAACATGAAATCAATATGACAATCACATAACACAAGTATTTTGGTAATGTAGAAACCCTTGTTAGAAGGTAAAAACTATGGTGGGGATGACACCCACAAATTCTTCACTACTGTAGATAGAAAAGGTTTGCCTATTAGAGCCACAAGTTTTGATCACTTCTGGTGATCTCACCCTATTAGGAGTGACATGTTAGATCAGCTAGATCTACCTAGTTATAGGATTTTAGCAAGACTAATGAAGTGTGCAATCAGTTAAGAGATTTACATAAGACTGTTAAATCTACTCTGTTAAGAGATTTTATCCAAAACTCTATTACAATTGTCAGAAAGCAATAGGCAATTATCTGCTATTTGACAAATCAATTGTTTGATATAGATCTATAAGCTTTGATAAAATATCACCTTACTTGTGATGAATCTCTTCTCTAAATCTACTTTGTATCCTTCTCTAATTTTACTAATCTGATAACCTTTGTACTATGTTATACTCTGTTAACTGATAGACTTGAAGTTAGGCAATTGATTCAAGTGCTCCGTGATTCATGTATCAGCTCACACCAAAAATGATGCGAACACACAAATATATAGTGTTCTATTTTTTCCACTTTAACAAAATTAGGTTACACACCACAGTCATAACCCTAAGATCTACGGTGTACAATAATAACCTAGATCAACTATTACAAAAGATATACATTGCATTTAATGAATATCATCTCATTAAATGTTCCTCAATCTCGGTAAAACATTTTATGAACCGTTGTAACCATTTGCATAGAATAATGTGTCATTTTTTATTACTATGTCATTTCCTATGATCCTCAGTAAACACTATATAAACTGCTCGGTGTATACTGCAATGCTCAGTGTTTACTATCTATCCGTGTCGGTGTCTGCTGGTGCTCAATAAACTGTCTGTTGCTTGGTATACTGCTTTATCAACTAGTCTGTTCTGCTTGATGTTACCAATTAGCTCAATGTAAGTGATCAACCAATATCTTTACAAACTTTTGATACTAAATACAACCTTAAATACTCTTTAGAGATAACAATCTCCCCCTTTGGCATTAGTATCAAAACTTTGAATGTATATAGAGAAAATTTTCTACATAACCTATATCTTCGCCATATACATATACAACAAAAAATGTTCCCACATAGTGTAAGTACTTAGTACTCCCCCTCGGTGCATTCTCCCAGTAACATGTAGTATACGTAGCAACTATGTACATATTTGGCATAAAAACTTATACATTGTTTTCCCCCTTTTTGATAGTAATGCCAAATGCAAAAATAAAGTAGTATACTCACATCTTGTCAAAAAAGTGCTAGTGGGTTTTCTTCAGCGACTCCAAGAGGTTTTCCCATTCCTCTTTCAAGTTGGTGAGAGCAATATTCTCAAGACCAACTTGTGCATGCATGTCAAAGATGTTATCTAACACCAAAATCTCTGGTGTTGCAATGAGTAGCTTAGCTTTGACAATATGAACTTCAAAAAATTTTAGGTATGGAATGAGTTCAGTTTGTAACTCAGTAACCTAATTTGTTATGTGCTCTTCTTTGTTTCTTCAAATCTTCTATCAACCATGAGAGTTTCTGAACTTGGTGAATATGCTTTAAGAAAGCATGAGGCTCGGTTATAGCTGCATTTGTACTCAACTAAATTTTTTCTTCCAATCCTTTGATCTTTTCACCAACTTCAATAGTGAAGGTGTCTGTAGTAGAAAGCTTCAATAAATAGTGACAAATTAGCTGGGTGATGGTTTTTATCTCAGTGATTACCTCAGATAAATTTACCTTCTTCAATGCCACTTCGAGGCTTATTTTCTTAGCTAATTTGTTCTGAATCCTCAATTCTGCCCTTTCTTCAATTCATTTATCTGCATCAATTTCTGAGGCATTGATTTTCTCAGCAAGTGTAGCAAGTTGATCTATGATAGGAGTATCCTCATCAATGTTCACCTCAGGTACTATCTATTGTAGGATATCCCTCACATCAATTAATACTTCTTTTTGTTTGTGTTCTTGATTCAACTTCTCTTGCACTGCCTTCCTTGAACATAATTCCCCATATTTACTCAATTCTTCAGGGCTTAGGGTCCTTGGGTCACACTTAGGGATAATTATTACTTCATCTAGGGTGACTAGCCCTTTTCCTTTCTTTTTCTTCTTCAGTGCTGGAGGTGACTTCTTCTCAATAACAATGATAGTTTTATCTCCAGTCTTCGGAGTATCTTTCCCGGTTAACACATGTTCTTCCTTCTTCTACTCCTCAGTAGCTATAGTCTCAGTTGATATAGTAGGAGTCTTAGATGTGGTATTAAGTGGGATCACCTCTATTTCCTTTGTTTCTTCAGTTTCCTTTGCTTCGGTGGAAGATGCCTTTGTATGTGTAGGCTCATTTGTCTCTGCAGGTTGTTCAGGTTCTTGTACCTCAGTTGTGTCTTTATTGTGCTCAAGATCTAAGCCTTTGGGTTGTACTTGTGAAATGATCTCATCTACTTCTGCAAGTATAGGAAGCTTACCCGGTAGTGATGTAAATAGACATTCAGTGTCTAGTGCTTCATCTTTATTTGGTGCAATATTTACATCTTCATCATCTTGGTCATCAGGATCACCATTTGTGATGTCCTCAATGAGTAAATCATCATCAATTTTCTTCTCTAGTTGAACTTCAACTTTATCCACTACATCTTGTAAACACTTATTTCTTCCTTGTCCTCAATGATATCAATTACCTTAGTAACTGATATACTGGTATTCTTTGATTTCTTTGTAGTTCCCTCATCAATGCAAATACCTTTACCTTTGGAATTGTGTCTCTTCTTAGACAAGTTTAAGAATGCTTCTTGCTCAGCTTTTTATTCGGCCTTCAAAATTGATGTCCACATAGAATCAGTTGTGGTATCCATATCTGCTACATTTTCATCCATTATCATCAAGGCTCTATTCTTGATATTAAATTTTTCTTGGTATTTGGTCAAATACTCACTAACTTCTCCAAAGCTTATATGTGCAGTTGCTCAAACTAGAGATCATTCTCTCTTTCTCTTCTCATTGTCTAGAGCAATAGCCCATCTCTCAGTAATATTGTCATCCAGCTTCTTCAGCAATGCATAGGCAAATTCCATTGGAACTTTCTTTAATTTGATCATCATTTGGATGACAACCTCTTTTATCTTGGTTTGTTCTTCTTTTGACAACTTGTCAAATTTGTCTAGTAGGGGATCAATGAAGTCTCCATGTTCAATTATGTCTTCAATAATTTCATCTATTGTTTTTTCTTTGCTACTGACCACTTTGAATTGATTGATGTCATCTTCAATCTCTGTCTCCTCAAGATCTGCTTTATTTCTTATGTATTGTCTCCTTTTCTTTGGTGCCTCAATTACAACCTTGTTCTTTCTCTTGATATATTTCTTTGTCAGTGTAGCTTCCCTTCTTTTTGTTACTTTCATTGCTTCTTCCTTATCGGTTTGTGGTGCTGCAATTGATGATCGTGTCTTCATACCTTCATGTACAGGTGATTGCTTCTTTATGGGAATTTCAGGTGGAGGAACCGGTGTGGGATCTTCTTCTTTGTCAGACTCCCTCTCCTCACTATCACATGGTTTGTCAGCTAATTGTAATTGACCTTTAGTTTCCTGTTCAACTGGTGTCTCTTCAAATGCCTCAGATGCATCTCCATATTTACCAGTAAGATTTTTCTTCATCTTCTTTACCTTTCTGGTTATTTTACCGATCTCTATATCTATTGAAATTATAGACTTTGCCTCTTCATGCACTCTGAACCTAGTGGCTATGGGATCCTTTGGTAATGCAAGCAGTGCATTAATAGATTTCAGAGAGAAATCTTGGTTTATTTCATAACCCATCGGTGCCAACCATTTAACTCTAGGTTCAACTACTCGTATCATAGTAAAATCTGTGTTGACTACAAAACATATGTCATTCTCAAATTTCTGAACTAGTTCCTTTGAAATTCTACTTCTTTTATGCATTTTATTCTAAAACTCTTTGAAGTATGCATCAAACTCTATGTTCAATCTGTCTCCTAATGAATTCATCATGTCATTGATTTGTGCTATTATCGGTGTATCTGATTGCCAATTTACTTTACTAATGCCAAGTACATATTTTTGTATATAGAAAAATATACAAACAAGTATTATTCTGAACTTATAGGTATTTGACTTCTTTTCCCTTATGGTCTTCATATTTTCATGTAGTTGATAAAGTAGTACCTCGACAAGATCAATCTGGTGATCTTTCTTCACAATTTTGTATGCCATGTCTACCACGCTGCAAGGTACGATGTTCGGTCTGCTTGATTGAAATATTTTGTACCCGACCACTGTGCTGCAAATTTGACTGTAGGATCTCTGATTGATGCAATCTTTAATTCTCTTCCATCTCATTGTGCTCCAGTATTTTTCTCAACATCATGTTGAGATGAGCTTCAGAAAGATTTTTCCTTGTCAGATATAGGATAGCCAATTACCCTACTGACCATTTTCTTGGTGACCTTTATTGGTTTGTCCAGCCAGAATTTTCCATCATGATATCTTCTTAAAATGAGTCTTATCCAATCTATCTTGAATGATTGTAGGTAATGTATCGTACATGATAACCCTAATTCCTTAATCTTCTTATGTTCCATTTTCAATTTTTCGTCGGTGCCATAGACTTGTTGATACGCTACAATAGTTTCAAATACTCTGATTTCCCCAATCTTGCAGTGAATATATGATCTTACATCTTCTATCAACAAAACTTTATCTGGTATGCTCAAAAAAGTGCCCATTAAATCTATCTATGATGCGACCTTGGGATGCGGCTTAAACTTAGGTTCTTTGAAATGTGCCCTCACGATTAGGTCTACTTCTTCCTCAACAATTTGTGATTTTCTTGCAGACATCATTGATGCCATAAATTGATTATAGGGTTTCAACAAGCAATAGGATAACAAGTGTTTCATAGAAAATGAACTTACTCGGAATCATCTAAGAATGTTTTTGGTTTGATCTAAAGTAGCCTTGAATCCTTCTGATAAATATTTAGCTCGAACTCTTCTCTGTGAAATCTTCGTTCTTCAAAATCACAATGTAACAATAAACTTTGTTCCCATGTATTTATAGACCTTTTGATATTCCCACTCAAACTTTCATGCAATAAATGCTTGACCTAACTTTTGGTATGAAATAGTTGTCAACTTAGTGACAACTAGAAGTCTTGACTGCTTGGTTAACATAGGATTTCTTCATCGGTTGATACATGTTTTTGGTTAACCTTAAATAGTGATTACTGATGAGTATCCAACTCTCAGTTTCTCTTTTACCAACTGTATAACATTGTTAGCTCATAACACATAAACCATAATGCATCTTTATTCATGTTGATTTGGTATTAGTACATCATGTATAAGGAACTATATGTAAAATGTGACAATTAGAAATGTTAGTCTCATACATACCTTTGTCACCTTAAGTGGAGTTACCGATGTCACCCAATCCAGTGGATGAGGTTTCACCAACAGTGTTACTTGACTCAACATTCTCATTAGATGCCTTCTTCCACCTAGTGTTCCTTAACTTCATGATATCTGCGATAGCATATGCACTTTCAAATATATAGTTTTCATCTAGTGCTCGGTCTTTGTAGTTATTTCTTAAATGACCGACCCTATGACAGTGCATACATGTCATTCTAGTGCTTGTCCAGCTTCTTGATTGACCAATTTGACTCTTCCTGTAACAATTTTCTGCAATGTGTCCATATCTACCACTAGTAGTACAATTAGCCCATGTATTATAATCCCAAACATAAGAATTACCTTGTCTCTTCAATTGAGTTATAGTATTGTTAGCAATATCATTATATTTATCTCTACACTCATAAGTAGGATGTCCAAACTTACCAAAGTAGTAACAATATCCATTAAACTTAGGAGTGATAGGAGGTTTACCTTGTGCTTTGCTTCTACACACATTAGATGTATGTCCTGGTTTCCCACAGTGATAACATGTCAACACTTTAGGTTTCTAATTTGGATTGTTGTTGACTTGTTCGGCTTGTTGTGATGATTCTCCTTTACCATTGTAGCCTATACCAGCTTTACTTCCAAATTTTCTTTGATTAGTCAAAAAATCATCAATCTTCCTAGAGCTGTCCTCAACAAGTTTCTTCATTTCATTTTGCTGCTGTTGATTTTTCACTTCATTTCTCAGCTTCTCATTGTCTTCTTCGAGTCTTGCAACATCTTCTAGTCTTCTTGACAATTATGCATTCACTTGGTTTACTTCTTGATTCAAAGTCATCATTTGATTAGTTACTTGGAAATGTCGGTCAGTGAGTCTCTGTATATCACTCTCTTTTGCTTGAAGTTGTTCAGTTATTTGGCTTCGGTCATCGATTGCCAGATTCCTTTCTTGCTTAGCTTGTTTTGCTTTGTTCATTGTTTCTACCATTCTCACCATCTGAGATTCTTGACTGATTTGTAGTGCTTTCACTTGATCAGTTAAATGTTGATTCTTTTCAAATAGTTTAGTGATTATGCTTTCAGATCTATCAGAGATGCTTCCAGAACTAGATCCAATATGCTCAAACATTTCATCAATAGGTTCTTCATGGTAACTAATCTCATTCTATAGAATAGCTAGGTTATTCCTTTCAACCAGTAATTTCTTCAATCCTTCATTGGCTTTTTTATACTATTCCAGAAACATTTGCATCTGTATCTTCTGATTCTCAATAGACTTGTCAAGCTTGTATCTCTCCATGACTCAGATCTTTACCCTTCAGTGGTTAAACTATTCAATAAGAGAACCAATGCTCTGATACCAATTTTTGGAATAAGGAGAGATAGGTACTAAGAGGGGAGGGGTGAATCAGTGCCTTCAAAACTTTTACTTGTAAACCTTTCAAATATATAACTATAAATAGTGATAACCAACCAAAACAACTTGAATCTAATTGCATGTATCAATCATCCATTTAACTTAAGAAAGTAAATAACATGAAATCAATATGACAATCACATAACAAAAGTATTTTGGTAATGCAGAAACCCTTGTTAGAAGGTAAAAACTGTGGTGGGGATGACACCCACAAATTCTTCACTACTACAGATAGAAAAGGTTTTCCTGTTAGGGCTACAAGTTTTGATCACTTTCGGTGATCTCACCTTGTTAGGAGTGACATGTTAGATCAACTAGATCTACCTAGTTATAGGATTTTAGCAACACTAATGAAGTGTGCACTCAGTTAAGAGATTTACATAAGACTATTCAATCTACTCTGTTAAGAGATTTTATCCAAAACTCTATTACAATTGTCATAAAGCAATAGGCAATTATTTGCTATTTGACAACTCAATTGTCTGATACAGATCTATAAGCTCTGATAAAATATCACCTTACTTGTGATGAATCTCTTCTCTGAATCTGCTCGGTAGCCTTCACTAATTCTGCTAGTCTGATAACCTATGTACTTTGTTCTACTCTGTTAACTGATAGACTTGAAGTTAGGCAATTACTTCAAGTGCTCCGTGATTCATGTATCAGTTCACACCAAAAATGATGCGAACACACAAATATATAGTGTTCTATTTTTGTCGCTTTAACAAAATTAGGTTACACACCAGAGTCATAACCCTAAGATCTATGGTGTATAATAATAACCTAGATCAACTATTACAAAAGATATAAATTGCATTTAATGAATATCATCTCATTAAATGTTCCTCAATCTTGGTAAAATGTTTTATGAACTATTGTAACCATTTTCATAGAAGAATGTGCCATTTTTTATTACTATGCTATTTCTTGTGATCCTTGGTAAACACTGTATAAACTACTCGGTGTATACTGCGATGCTTGGTGTTTACTGTCTGTCGGTGTCGGTGTCTTTTGGTGCTTGCTAAACTATCTACTGCTTGGTATACTACTTTACCGACTAGTCTATTCTACTTGATGTTACCGATTAGCTCAATGTAAGTGACCGACCGATATCTTTACAAACTTTTGATACTAAAGAAAACCTTAAATACTCTTTAGAGATAACAAGTTCTTAGTTTTTCTGATATTCTCAAGGCTCTATGTCAACTGAATTCTTAAGATTTCACACATGTCTACCTATACTTTCTCAACACACATAAGATAAGCTGCATGTACCATGCCAACTGCCATATCATCTTCTCTAGAACTTGCACAAAACTTTGAAGTCAAAATTTTGCACACATACCTAACATCATCCTATACAATCTTACTAATAACAATTCATATTCCATTGTATGATGACTTGGTGTTGTCATCATACCAATTCAAACTTATTTTCTTCTCTTCTAATCTCTACTATATCACTGTGGTTGTCATTGATGTCAACACAGTGATCTACTAGAGATTAGCAGAGAAGCATACAATATTTGAAAAATCGCACATGGAGTATTGAAGATCAAGCTATGCGGAGTTGAGGAATTACTCTATATTATGTCCTGAGATTGTGGTCAAGAGCATGTATGGAAATTCAATTATTAATGGTAGTTATGAATAATTCAGTGGAAGTAGTATTCAGAAAGTGTTCCTAAGAAGCGGCTTGTGGTAACTTGATGATATCTCCTAATTGGGATAGAATCTAGGCATGCAAAGTTATAGAGTTGATGAAGACACTTTGGTAGAGACCTAGATAAGACAATGTGGTCAGAGGTCACACATGTGAAGATTTATTGTATTTGGAAGCCGAAAGTTTTATGAAATTATGAAATATTACGTAACGTGTAAAGGTTTATATTTTGTAATTGGTTAGGCCTTGTATGCTGACTCATTTGTAATTATTTGAGTTTGGTATAAAGGAAGGATTTTTTTATTTATTATAATAAGTATGGTATAGTAATGAAATAGAGGTGAATTGCGGAATTGAGCAATATGTGTTGTAAGAGGATATGTGAATTGCAGAGATTTGATATTGAGATCTGGTGAAGCAATTGGTGCGGTTTGGCACAAGTAGAGGAGAAAAGATAAGTTATTATTATTTTGGTATTTTTTTGTTTGAGTAATATAGAGATTAGTTGGATAGTGTGTTCAGTGATCTTGCCCCTGAAGTTGTTTGGATAGTGGGTCCTTCTGTCTTCCATAACTTCTAACAGGGTTAGAATCTTTTAACAAGGATTCAAAGTCTCCTAACAGGGACTCATATGTACTGAATGTATTTCATAAGGCTCCTAATAGAGTCCATCCTCTCACAAGGAATTTTTATATTGGTACATCTTTTATGGGTATCATTCCCACTGGGGTTTACTCTCTGATTAAGAGGTTCCCTAGTTAACATATCTTGTGTTATTATGTCATTGTGTATATTTATCTTTCTATGGTTGTTGCTTATATTGATTACATGGTTGAAATATGTTAATGGAGATAAAAAAATTTATTTATCTAATAAATGATTCAACCCCCCTCTCAGTTATCTTGGTGGACTTTAATTTCTAATACCAATTGTTAGAAATAAGAAATACTGAGAGGGGGGGTGAATCAATATTTCACAAATTTTTACTTTTCCCCAATTATGGATATAAAAAATTAACTTGAAGCTTGCATAACAAAGTAAACTAAGGAAACTGAATTAAAAGTATAGCAATAATGTAAATGAACTCATAACACCATGTTTTTTCTTGAGGAAACCCTAACCAAGGGAAAACCTTGGTGGGGATGATACCCACAATTGATCCACTAATCAAAAGTATCTGGTTAAGGATGTTGACCCTATTAGGATTTTATTACATACATATAGTGTCTCTATCCTGATTAAAGGACTCTAGGCCTTGTTAGAAGCCTCAACCCTATTAGGAGTTCCTAATACAAAATAGACTAATTGAAAGATGAGCTCACTGCCCAAACATGAAATATACAATGATATATTCAAATATAAAGGTAAAGTACATAACCTTTCACTGTTGTCAAATAGCTTTCCTATTCTGATTTAGCTTTGTAGGATCTTTGCTTTCATATACAGAGTTTACTTGCTTTCCTTTTTACAATATACAACTTTGCATCATACTATTCTCATTAAAATTGTTATATGTATCATGTGTACATTTCACATTACATAAATCTTACATATATACAATTTATTACAATTAATAACTTTCAGTCGGCTTACAATACATAAATTCTTCTCAAAATATAAAACCAATTCATGCTACCTTAGGGTTAACATATAGGATGTCATCCCTACATGGTTAAGTCATTATTTTGATTAAAAAAAATAATCCCTTAACTCATTATGATCATACTCTATCTTCTGCTCTGTTCAGGTCAACTTAACATTGTCTCTGTAATTCTTTAATATCTTCTTTCGTACATGTCGTACAGACTTGTGCTTTCATATGTGGCTTTGATTTACATATAATTATCCATGTTCAAGTGCACATGCATTGAACCTTCTATTGTGAACATTGCTAATCAAAACTGTCTCTGATTAGACTGGCAAATACTATTGTACTTAGACAATTTTCTAGTGCGCTCATACAAGACTACTTCCTTCGATTATGTGATCATCATGGTGAGTATATTTTTCCATAATGACAACAATCTGATATCCTACTTAGCCAAATTGCTAGCACACTGGTTCCATTTAGTTTATAAATGCTCTAGTTGTATTCATGAGTTTCATGAATGCATTATTTCATACCTTCCTTGAAAAGTTTGTAGTATTATTCCTCGATGAGATTGATTTATTCAAAGGATGAGAGGGAGCACAAAGAGAACTTGAGATAGGTAATGTAGTGGTTGAGAGATAATCAGTTGTTTGGTAGCTTTTTGAAGTTTTCATTTTTCAAACTAGAGGTTAGGTATCTAGGACATGTTATATATGGTGATGGTATCTTAGTGGACCCATCAAAGATAAAGGCTATTATGAATTGGCCAACACCTACCACTATGATTGAGGTTAGGAGTTTCATTGGTCTAGCCAGTTACTATAGGTGGTTTTTTGAGGGATTTTCTTGGATAGCACACCATATCACTTCTCTTTAGTGAAAAGGAAAGAAGTTAGAGTGGATGGAGGAGTGTGAGAGAGCCTTTTAGGAGCTCGAGAAAGAATTTACCAACACAAGTATCCTTATGGTGCCTAATCCTTCAAAGGACTTTGTGGTTTACACTGATGCATTCTTGGATGTTCTCTAAGTAGTCCTTATGTAGGGTGTTTGAGCTATAGACTACGAGTCCTGGAAACTAAAGACTCATGATCTTAACTACCCCACTCATGACCTTGAGCTTGCAGTAGTGTTTCATGCCTTAGTACGATGGAAATTTTTTCGATCAAGACATCGGTTTGAGATTCATTCAGATCACCAAAGCTTGCAATATATCTTCTTGTAGCCTAACCTTAATGCTTGAAAGAGGAGATGGATGTAGTTCTTGTGCAAATATGATTTGGATGTTCATTACATCAATGGGAAAGAGAACGTTTTCATAGATTCCTTGAATAGGAGACGGGATAAAATTTATTCTATGCCTACTCACACAAATTTGAGAGATCACATTCTTCATCACTTACATAAGGATGAGATTTGAGTTGGTTCAATCTCAAAGAACCCTTAAGGGGAGGTACTCAAAATATTCATTGGAGTTTGATGTACTCTTGTATGCACCCTAAAATGGTCACCTAGACTTTGGGCCCCCATTCATCAATTTATCAATTTCCTAAATCAATGCCTTGCAATATTTTCAATTCAAATCAATTTCCTTGATCAAATCATAATTAATTTAATTATTTTAATATTTCCTAATGGTTGATCATTTTATCCTAAGTTTTATTTAATTAAGAGAATATGCTCCCTTTTAATTAAATAAAAAATATTTTAATTAAATAATAAAATCACTTTATCCTAAGCCACATTTAATTAAAAGAACAAATCTCTTTTAAATAAATAAAAAATATTTTAATTAAATAATGGAAACCACTTTGCTAAAAATAATAAATAAATAATAAAATTAAAATTAAAATTAAAAGACTTTTTGTCTACACGTTGAATCCACACTTTCCAAGATGAGTGGAATCTCCTAAAAAAAAATTTGCAATAAAATCCAAGTGGTGAAAACCTGGAAATGGGTGCTACTTGAGGCGTTTGCACCCCTATTTGTCAACACGTGTCCTCGACATTTAGCCTTTCTCCATCATGCCTTGTCCTTGTTGCCTTGGTTTGGAATTGGTCTTTGTCTTGGTCTAGGGGGCATAACTGTGTTAGCTCTGGTCTCTTGGATGCATTAGTCTTTAGGACACCTCGCAAACGGTGTTTTTCAACACCACCCCAATTGTGTTTTTCAACACAACCCATGGCATCGAGTATTTTTCAACACTTATTAGTTTGGTCTTACCCAATTTTGTCATGTGATCTTACCTGCTTGCAAACATTTGATCCTTATCCTCGAAACTCAGTATTAGTTAACACACTTAAATTTTTTAATGCAGCACTTAATGCTTGAGATATGTCATGATATTTTCTTTTTGTTCTGACTATTATTGATTTTCATTGAGTGTTCTTGTCTAATAAGTCTCTCTAGGATGCATAGCTAGAGGACTTGGGGCATTGGGAATGTTTTTATTTTCTTTCTTCTTGTGGGTGTGGTCTTGAAGCTCTTCAGTGTCTCTTGTTGTTCCCTTGAAAGACTTAGGATATTTGAGGCATCATCCTTGACTATTTTTGCACAACCGTTCTTATGGTCATCTTGGCATCTGTGCCTTGATGCGAGAGTGGTTTTGCTACATTAAATTGGGTAAGCTAAAATTGAAGTCATATTGACCTTTATGTCTTTGATGCTTATGTTAGAATCTTTCCACATTCCAATCTGATATCAATCACATTCATATCTTCATAGTTGTGCTTGTGACTAGTGATGATTGTGTGATTTTTTGATGTCCGTTAATAATGGCCCAATGATGAAAATAACTTCCTTTACATTCTCTAATGAATGATGAACACAAAATCCTATGTTACAGTTGCTCTATTGCAAGCACACCTTTACATTTTCATGTAGCTTGCATTGTTAGACTTCATGTTAATTTGCATTTTTAGGCTGCACTAGGAGTTTGAGAGACTTTTCCTTCATCTTTCTTTTGGACTTTTAATCAATTATGGTCATGTTTTGGTCTTCATTTCCTTATCTTCTTTCATGATCTTAATTGGAATTCTCTATCTTAAATAGTTGATTGATTTTGAGGCATCCTCTTTCTTGAGGAAAATTCTCTTTCTTCTCTCCATTTCTTTTCACCTCTTCCAACATCTATCTTCCATTCCCTTTCACTCTTCTTTTCTTCTAATTCAACCTTGGGGCATAATCTTTCATGCTTAATGATCTACCTTGGTTCTATGATCCTTATACCTTTCATCTTACATCAAGAACCTTATCTTTAGTTCAATTTGATCAAATTTATCAATTTACTATTTCTCTTCTATCTCATTTCGATTTTGATCACGAGGGGGAAGTACCTACCAAACTTCAATCCTTGATTCAACTTTATCAATCCTATCAATTGCTTCGCTTGGGGAAACCTTGCTTGAGATTTGACAATTACCTATTTACAGGGGTGTTGGCCTTGTCTTTTCAATTAGCTTATCTTTGTCCTGATGTGTTCCCGTCCGTCGATCACACTTCTGGGTTGTTTTGTGATCCCAAATTGATCTCACATTTCAACTTCATTCTTTGACTACATGTGTTCCCATGAAGATCACACATTAGTCAAAGAGGGGAAATGTATGCACCCTAAAATGGTTGCCTAGACTTTGGGCCCCCATTCATCAATTTATCAATTTCCTGAATCAATGTCTTGCAATATTTTCAATTCAAATTAATTTCCTTAATCAAATCGTAATTAATTTAATTATTTTAATATATCCTAAGGTTTGATCATTTTATCCTAAGTTTTATTTAATTAAGAGAACATGCTCCCTTTTAATTAAATAAAAAATATTTTAATTAAATAATAAAATCACTTTATCCTAAGCCACATTTAATTAAAAGAACAAATCTCTTTTAAATAAATAAAAAATATTTTAATTAAATAATAGAAACCACTTTGCTAAAAATAATAAATAAATAATAAAATAAAAATAAAAATTCAAAGACTTTTTGTCTACACATTTAATGCACACTTTCCAAGATGAGTGGAATCTTCTTTTGCCTCTTAATCACTTCCACACATTTTTTTGCCTCTTAACCATGTCCATTGATTTTGCCTCTTGAGAATCTTGAGCACATGGATCAACCAAGATTTAATCTCCACCATTGCTCATTTCTTTTTGCCTCTCAATCTTGACCATCCATTCATTTCTAAATCCTTTATAAGGAGCCCTCTCCTCATTTTTATGCATGGAGATTTTAGAGATCAAGATTTTATGTTATTGTTATGCAGGTTTGGAGAGCAATTTTGGAGGAGAATTTGAGCACTTGAGCTTGGATATTGCACCTTCTCTTTTCTTGTCTTCTTCTCTCATGCCTCCATGGAAATCCATTTAGATTAATATTGCACTTGCATAATAGATTAGATTCATATTTTCTTTCATAGAATAATCTTGCATAAGCATTTCCTTTCATAGATTAGTTTTCTTTCATGCATTGTTATCATATAGAATAGCTTTCATTTTTATTTGCATGCATACTTGATGATCATGGAGACTAGCATTCTTTCTTTTCCTCTTTGAATCTCTCATTTTATGGTGTAGTTGCATGGGCACAAACTAGGTCTAATCTGATGGCCTCCATTATAAAACCTTGCACTCCATGAATAGAGAGCTATGAGTCACCATTTGAGACCTCATTCTTGAGAAATATTGGATTTAATGACTCATAGAAGTGTGTCAAAATTTTAGCACATAACTCTTACGTCACAAAGGATGCATTTATGTACCTTCTTCCAGAGGATTTCATGAGATTATTATGCTATAGACCCATAAAGCCCCTTATGTAGTGCATGCCATAGTAAATAAGTTGTATGCCAATTTGAGGTAGCTTTATCATAAGATAGGCATGAGATTGCAGATTGTTGAGATGATAAATAGCTTCCTAGAGTGTCAGAAGGTAAAGACATAGCACCACCATCCAAGTGAACTTCTTCAACCTCATGATGTACCCAAGTGGAAGTGGGACACCATTTTGATGGATTTTATTGTTGGTCTTCCTACGTCATCTCACCACCATGATGCCACCATGGTGATAGTTGACAAGTTGACCAAAGTGGATCACTTCTCACCTGTGCCTACTACCTTCACTACACCAATTGTGGCACAAGTTTTATTGTGAGATATAGTCATATTTCATGGCATACCTTGTAATATCATATTTGATAGAGATTCTCTTTTCATGTCATCTTTTTGGAGAGAATTATAGGAAGCTATGGGTGCTAGGCTCAACTTCAATAGAGCCTATCACCCTAACCCAAATGGACAGAATGAAAGGGTCAATTAGGTGTTAGAGGATAGGCTATGGATCTATGTGATGGATCATTAGGCCTGGTGGGAGGATTACCTACACCTAGTTGATTTTTCCTACAAAAATGGGCATTATATGTCTTTGGGTATGCCTCCTTACCAGGCTTTTATGGTAGACCATGTAGGACACTCTTGAGTTGGGATAGGATCAAGGATAGAATTTTCATTGGTCTAGAGTTAGTTAGAGATATGGAGCAAGGGGACCCTAATTAGGAAACATCTTAGAGAGGCTCAAGATAGGCAGAAGAAGTATGTTGGTGCAAATACGATAGATCCAACTTACATGTTTGGAGATAGAGTCTTTTTGAGAGTTTGGTTGCATAAGAGTCCAATCTATTTTGGAAATGTCTCTAAGCTTTCACCTCAATTTTTTGGACCTTTTGATATCCTAGAGAGGATAGGACCAATAGCCTATCATCTAGCCTTTACACCTATCCTGTCACACATCCATAATGTATTTTATGTTTCAATTATGAGGAAGTATATTTATGATAAGTTTCATGTTATAGAATGGGATTCTTTCTAAGTGGAGTCAAAAGAATAGGTGGGTCTAGATCCCATTTGTATCTTGGTGCAATGGACCCTAGCTCTTAGAGGTAGAGAGATGGACCAAGTTAGGGTCTAGTGGGATTGCTATGTGATGCAGAGAAAAGTGAGAAGAATCAAATATTCTTCAAGAATTATTCTAATCACTCCTTTCTTTTCTAAGATCACTAAAATATTCCCCTTCAACAAGGTTTAATGTGAAGACCCAACCCATTAATTAGCTACCCTCCAAGGGTTAACCAATCCACTGATATGACCAATCTATAATCACAACACTAACTCTCACCTCCACTTAACTCCACACCATTCAAATGCTCTCTTCTCCCATGAACTTACAATGGTAAGTTCATCCATGCTTTTCCCTCTCCTAATTCCTTGTAGGAGTTAAGGGATCTTCTCCATATTGTTCACTCACTAAACAACTCTTCTTGACTAGTTTGGAAATCATCTTTCTTGACTCTGTCATCAAGATCTCCTGCAAGTTTTCTTTTACTACTCTTCCCTAGCGGTACTATAGCCAAGCTCACCTAGGGAAGAGAGTTTCATTCCATTGCATTCCTACCAATAACCTAACAAACAAAAAATACATTGGCTCCATTTATTTAATGCACAAAGATGACTAGAAAAGATCAAATGAAACCATTATTTACAGCTTGGTTGTTCCTCAGAATCTAACCAAGTACAAGAATGTATTTAGATAAACAAAACAAAATTGAAAAAACATAATGAACACACATAGTAACTAACAACAATAATTTTGATTAATTTTAGCTAGAAATTACACACTGCAAAATCTACGTCTATTCTAATAACTCCACTATCAATCTCACCCAAAAATCACAACTCGAAATTTAGAGGTCTTATACTGGCCTTCAATTGGTTACACTACTGAAATACAAGGAACAAATGTTCCTTTCATCCTGTGTACACTTAGAAAATTGAAAGAAAACCAAATAGAACCAATTGGCTCCATCCTGCACACATTCTACCAAATTTTACTCATCGCCATAACCTAACCCAATGATGTGATTGGGGATCAGTCTAACCAATTCTTAGTTTCTCTACTAATGCTATATTTTTTGATGATTGGCATATCTTATCCCACTACCTTGAGTTTAGTTTGTCTTCCATCGACAAAACTTATTTCGATGCCTTCAATCTAGTTGGTCATCCATTGACACAACATACTCTGATGACCTCACCGAAGGTTGGTCTAACTCAATTCTCACTCGTTCACTAGTGTAAGTCACACTAATAAGAATCTCCAGCATGACTATACTTGATGACTTCATTTTTCATTGTCTTGACTCAAAAATCCCTTCACTACTCATGTAAGTTACTCCAATGGCTCCGCCCAACATGCCTCCACTTGATATCTACTTCGGTGGGACTTATCTCGAAATCACATCAGCCATCAATGTGATATAAAACTAGCTACACCTCTAATGGAAGCTATGTTGATTGAATGATTGGTATTTCTATGTCATTCAAGATATCAGTATATGCTATACCAATGGTTCAATTTCCACATGCCATTTGAATCAACCTATATCAACCCAATACATCTAAGCACCCATTTTGGCTACTTTGAACTGACATCTGGAAATCTGCTGGACTACTCTACTCATACCCTGGAATACACCATACTTATGTAAATCAAAATATGGGAGCTAATTAGCTAACCCCTAGGTGCTCCTGCACCATACTCCAAAGGTCGAAAAGAATCCATGTCCCATGGAATGGTCCTTCATCTTGAACCT
This sequence comes from Chamaecyparis obtusa, assembly GCA_027943335.1. Taxonomy (NCBI): domain Eukaryota; kingdom Viridiplantae; phylum Streptophyta; class Pinopsida; order Cupressales; family Cupressaceae; genus Chamaecyparis; species Chamaecyparis obtusa. The sequence goes on along the minus strand of BSBK01007030.1, from coordinate 185,025 downwards.
AGGTTTAAACATAGTTTTATCATGCCACCTTGAGTTTCCTTGTCCTTCCAACACTTGGAACTCTATTTGAATTCTCTAGGAAACATGAATACCTATTGCTTCATGTTGTTCTTCTGTAATTCCATCATCATGTACTTATCCTTTATGGTTTCATACACCTATAGATTGATTAAATGTGCCTCCCAAAGACACTTCTCTACTTTGACACCTTTAGTGTGCCATATCTCCCTACTTGGAGAGTAAACAAATACCTTAGCCTTCTCATGGCCCATCACCATACTTAACTCAGCCTTAGCCTCCTCCTTTGAGACCAACTCACCATCTTATGAAATTCTTCCATAATGGCTACATACTCAGGTTCATCTTCACATATTGTAAACTTTTCTTTCTCTTCATCATGTCATTCTCTAGTCATCTTTTGGTTAGTACTCCCCATTGCATTTGCTTCACACACTTGTATCTTCAAAATATGTACCCAACATAGGTTCTCTTCCAACTTGTCACCAAACTTCCATGGCTCCTTTCCTGGAGGAACTGCCCAATCTTGAGAAATTGCTTGACCCTTTATTACACATTCAATCTTTATCATATGTTTGTCCTATTTTGGAAAAATGAATGCAACATGTTTCTTCTTCTTAGACCTCTAGTCCATTATTTCTTTTTCAAGTGGCTTCATGTAAATACCAAGTGTCTCTAAGTGATAAACCTCCAAAATTATAGATGAAACATTCTTGGTCACTAATGCTAAGGCCTCTTTATAGCCCACAAAACTAACTGAAGTTTTTTCTTTTGAGATCATATTAGATATTAAAATCTGATTACCTTTCTCTATATGCCATCCTACTTGACATTCAACCACTCCTTTAGTTTCCTTTAAGGTTGTTTCATCCTGAGTATTCATAAGGCCATCAACATGATACCCTACAATCCTACAACAAAAGAGTTATACAACAAAAATAACCTCACTTCATCATGTGAGCTCTCCATGCTTGGAGAAAATTCAATCACCATGATTTTATCATGAAAAATTCTTGTTGTAAGGTCCTTAATCCATTCCTCTAAGATTATTGTTGCATCCATGAAAGTACTCAAACTATGCTTGCACCTTTGTTTGAGGCATTCTTCCACTATTCCAAACTGACCTAGCCATCCTTCAGCAATGGCTTCCAACTCCTTCCCTAAGTGTTTTTTCTTATCAAGTCCTTGAGGACTTACTTCAATGTCATGGTTAGCAACTTGGACTATCAACTACAACTAACTCCTTCTAGTAGCTTCTTCTCTGCAATCTCACACTCTAAAACCATCTTGACATCTTCATGAAACCTTGCATAGTTAGGTTCATTCACCACCATCTACTTCTTATTATTTTCTTGCATATCTGACTACTCCTCTTGTCCTTCCATTAGACAACTCTCCACATTGTCTTCAACTCAGACTTTCAAGGCTACATTATTAGCCTCCTCACTTGTTGTCTCCAAGGTACCCTACTGCATAGTACCAACTTCTACATTCATAGGACATATCAGAGTCCCTATCATCACTTCTTCTTTATGCTCAAGTGCTTTAGAACTTGACTCCTTGTTGTCTTCATCAACATCTTTTTCTTCTATATCTATCTCAACATCTCGAACCTCTCTATTTGTAGGTTCACCATCCTCTTCTTGATGCACCTTATGCTATGTCCCATCCAATGGACAACTTATCTCTTCCTTTTTTAGGATCTCTATCCCAACTTTATATATCTATGTATTCTCAATGGGTGTCTGCTCTAGATCACCATTTTTCTTCACCATACATTCTTTCACTTCCTCTTCAAGAACCTCTTTAGCATTGGGCTCTTCAATTTCTTGTTTTTGCACCTTCATTGACTCTCCTTTCAAGAGCTCATTCCTCCTATCTTTTTGTAGGAGTTCTCTCATCATCCTCTTGGTTTTGATTATCTCTAGTTTCATTTTCCTCTATTCATTTTCTTAGATTTCTCATATCTTCTAGTTCTTGGGCTCTCTCTTTTTCTTTCTTTCTTGCTTCTTCCTTCTTCTTTTTCTCTACTTCTTCTCTTTTCTTTCTTTCATAAGCTTTCCAAGATTTATTTGCCTCAAATATTTCTTCCTCTTTTTTTGTCAAATACATATTGACTATCTTTACCAACTTTTATCCTCAATCAATCCTTCAGTTACTCTTACCAATAGAGTCTGAAATGGTTACAACTCAAAGGTTTTGTATATCCACCATTCCTCATGCTTCTTTACACAACCACCAACATACTTCCATCTTACCCATCCAAGATCCTAGAAGATTCTCTACCACCCTTTCTTAGTGGTCCTCTCTCTGTTCACCTTCTACCCACCCTCATCATTGAGGAGATAGTACTAAAGACCCCTCTAAATTTTTCCACACAGAGATACCTTCATAAAATTCTTCCTTACTATAGCTTTGATGGATCAACTTGTAACCAAACAACTTAGCAACCCAAAACAAAAAAACACATTTACCAACCCAAACCTTTTGTAGGGCTCTGATACCAATGTTAGAAAGTAAAGATCCCCAAGATAACTGAGAGGGGGGGGGGGTGAATCAGTTATCTGATAATTAAACCATTTATTAACTTCAATATCAACTTCAACAGCTTTAAACCATATAATCAATGCAGTAACCAACCATAGAAAGATAATCATACACAATGACACAATAACACAAGATATGTTAACTAGGGAACCTCTTGATCAAAGAGTAAACCCTGGTGGGAATGATGCCCACAAAATGATGCACTAATATGAAAGTTCCTTGTGAAAGGATGAACCCTGTTAGGAGTCTTATGAAATACATTTAGTACATATGAATCTTTGTTAGGAGATTTTGAATCCCTGTTAAAAGATTCTAATCCTGTTAGGAGTTATGGAAGACAGAAGGACCCACTGCCCAAACAGCTTCAAGGCAAGATCTCTGAACTCACTGTCCAATAGATCTTAGGATTATTCAATAGAATAATATGAAATATGTTACCTCCTTCACACTATGCCAAAACCACACTCTCTGCTACACAAGATCACAAATCCAGATCTCTATACTTCACAAGTCTTCCTTCATCACTGAATTAGCTCTATTCTTCACCTAATGCATATATTCACATCACAACTTTCACAATTTCATATCACAAATATTACAATCCCATCACAACAAGGAAAAAATTTCTTCCTTTATACCACACTCAAATAATTACAAATGAGTCGACATGCAAATACAAAATAATAATTTCAACACGCTACATCAAAATTACATAAAAACTGTCAACTTCCAAATACAATATCTTTCCAATCCTGTGACCTTGAAGTTTGCATTGTGAACCACATCATCACCAATGAGTCTCAAAATTCCCTTTAACTACGTATAATTAGATTCCATCTCAGTTAGGAGATATCCTCCGATTACCAAAAACTGCTATTGAGGAACACTGCCAGAATACTGCTTCCACCAAAATGCTTATAACTTTCATGAATAAATGAATTTATTTTTGCACTCTTAACCATAGGCTAATAACACACCAAATAACATACCATCAACTACACATAACTCAATTTTCAATATAACATGTGCGCAAAACAAAATTGTATCTGCTTCTCTACTAAACGCCAAAATATCACTGTGTTGACATCAATGACAATCATAGCCATGAATGCAACAACCAATGCTATAGAATGAATGCCAAAGGCTTTAGCATTCATTCCTACCAATCTCCCCCATTGGCATTGATGGCAACATAGATGAAAAACATCCAATGTTCCAAAAATCCAATCACTGCTGCTCAACTACTCTGCTGCTCTTCATCAATCAAATATTGCTTCATTATCCTATTCAATCTCTCCAAAAAATGTAGTTCCTCAATATTTTTCATGATTCTCTCCCCCATTGACATCAATGATAGAAATTCCATCACAATGTCAACAATAGCTCAATGTCAAAAGACACTGTTCAAAAAATACATTCACAAGAGTCCTCATGACTCAGCTTAGATACGCATACTCCCTCATAGAGGAAGTACCAACATCCAATCCAAAAAATAGATAGGGCCATATTCCACTAGACGGATGCAACCAACTGCATCATTACTCAAAAGTAGGTTGGGGCATAACCCCAAGCATACCTCTCAGATACTCAAATGTATCCTTAGGCAAGGGCTTTGTAAATATATCTGCTATCTACTCCTTTGTGCTTATGTACTCCAGTCTGACTTCTTTATCTGTAACTTTCTCTCTTAGAACATGATACTTGATCTCTATATGCTTTGTCTTAGAATGTAAAATAGGATTCTTAGACATACTAACTGTACTTGTATTATCACAATGTATGACAATAGGCTCATCAAACTTGATTCCAATGTCCATCAACATCTGCTTCATCTAAATTATCTGATTATAATTTTTTGTTGCTGCTACATATTTTGCTTCTATTGTACTCTGTGAGATACAATTCTTCTTTTTGCTCAACCAAGAAATTAATCTTCCTCCAAGAAACAAGGCTCCACCACTGGTGCTTTTCTTATCATCAACATTGCCTCCCCAATCAGCATCAGTATATGCACATAGGGTAAAATCATCAGAAGTTTCATACCACAATCCATAGTCCATTGTGCCTCTAAGATATCTCAATATCCTCTTTACTGCTGCATAATGTGACTCTCTAGGTTCAGCTTGAAATCTTGCTACCATTCCAACTAAATGTTGTATATCTGGTCTACTGTGTGTCAAGTACTGCAATCCACCAATCAAAGATTTGTATTTCTTTTGCTCAACTGCTGGTGTCTAGTTTATGTCCTATAACCATAGGTGTTCCAACTGGTTTACAATTCTCCATACCAAATCTTTTCAACAAATCAGTCAAGTACTTTGTCTAACTTATAAAGATACCATCTTTGTTTTGTGTTATTTGTAATCCCAAAAAGTATTTCATTTCTACAATCATACTCATTTCAAATTTTGTCTTCATTTCATCAGCAAATTTGTCACTAGCTTCATCTTCTCCTCCAAAAATAATGTCATCGACAAAAATAACCAAAACTAACAATCCATTCTCAGTTTCTTTTGTATATAAGTTACTATCAGCTGTTCCTTTTGTAAATCCCAACTTTAACAAATACTTATATAATCTAGCATACCAAGTTCTAGATGCTTGCTTTAATCCATACAATGCTTTCTTTAGTTTACATACCATGTCTCCTTCTTGAGTCAAAGGAAAACCTTCAGGCTGCTCAATGTAGACTTCTTCTAATTCACCATTTAGAAATGCTGACTTCACATCCATTTGATACACTTTAAATTTCTTAAATGCTGCATAAGCCAAAAATATTCTTACTGCTTCAAGTCTTGCCCCAGGGGCAAAAGTCTCTTCATAGTCAATTACTTCTCCTTGTTCATTCATCTTGTTCCTGAATACCCATTTAGTTCCAATCACATTTTTACCTTTAGGTCTAGGGACCAATTCCCATGTTTTGTTCTTTTCAATCTGATCCAATTCTTCTTTCATAGCTTTAATCCAATGTTCATCTTCACAAGCTTCATTAGTAGACTTAGGTTTAATTTGAGAAATCAAACATAAATGTACCTTCTTTCTAGTCATTACTCCTCTATCCAAACTTCCAATAACTTTCTCAACAGGATGATGTCTTGATATATATCTGTTAGGTGTCATAGTCACTGATCTTTCTTCAATTGTAGATTCTTCTCTATTTTCTTCAACATGAATTTCATTCAACAATTCACTATCAGTCTCAAAAAATTGTTTATTAGTTTCAATGTTAGGCTGAGGGTTAGTTCCTTCATCAGATTAATAATCAAGCATTCTTTCCTGAATTTTAAACTTCTCATCAACTTTTACATTCGCACTTTCAACAATAGTCTTAGTTCTCTTATTGTAACATCTATATGCTTTTCTTTTCAAAGAATATCCAAGAAAAATTCCTTCATCACTTCTAGGATCAAACTTTCCTACATCATCATCTCTCTTAATATAACATTTTCTTCCAAAAATTCTAAAATACTTAACTGAGGGTGCATGTCCAAACCACAATTCATAAGGTGTCTTGTCTATGTCTACTCTGATTTGTACTTTGTTCATTGTATATACTACTGTATTCACTGCTTCTCTCCAAAATGTCTTTGTCAAATCACCTTCAAACAACATAGCTCTAGCTGCTTCAGTCATTGATCTATTCCTTCTTTCTACAATACCATTTTGTTCAAGTGTTCTAGGGGCTGATAACTATCTCTTAATACCATTTACTTCACAAAAGATGTTAAACTCTTTAGATGTAAATTCTCCACCTCTATCATATCTCAAACACTTAATCCTCATTCCTGATTCATTCTCAGCTTTATTCTTCATGACCTTAAACTTATCAAATGCTTCAAATTTTTCTTTCAAAAATGCAATCCACATCATTCTTGTAAAATCATCAACAAGAATCATAAAATACCTTTCTCCATAGAATCCTCTAGTCCTAGTAGGACCGCTCAAGTCTATATGAACAATCTCCAACTTCTTTGTAGATGTGAACTTCTTGCTAGGAAATGAACTCCTTTTCTGCTTAGCCATCACACATTCCTTGCAAATCATGTTAGTAGGATTCATAATCTTAGGTAAATCTCTTACTGCAAGTGTAGAACTTACTTTCACAATATTATCAATGTTTATATGACAAAACCTTCTATGCCATAACCAACTATCATCAATCTTAGTCATCAAACATGTCATCTTAGTAGGGTTCAACTGAAATACATTACCTCTGGTTCTAGATCTAGTTCCAATCAGATTTCCATCTTTATCCTTTATCACACAAGTTTTCTCAGTAAACCAAACTTGATATCCTTTATCCACTAACTGTCCAACACTCAAAAGATTAGGTTTCAATCCATCAACAAAGTAAACATCATTAGTATTAGTCTTTCCATTAAGAGTAATAGATCCTATACCTTTAATCAAACAAGGTGCATTGTTACCAACTCTAACAACTCCTCCATCATAATTGTTAAACTTTATGAACTTTCCTTTATCACCAGTCATATGATGTCAACAACCACTGTCTATAATCCAATCAGGATTCTTTTCAACTTGGAAAATTAAGGCTTTTTCTTCTTTAATATTAGATTCAGAATTTTCTTCCTTAATTGCTACAAATCCTATATCATCAAAGTTATCATTATCACTGCCACTCAAATGTCTTCCAATTCCTGCTTCAATTTCTTCATCATTTACATAATAAAATTCTTTAGATCTTCTAGGCTTAAAATTGTTCCTATACTTCTTAACTCTCTTAGGACACTTAGATGCAAAATGACCATATTCTTAACATGTCCAACATTTAAAGATTTTCTTACCATCTAGTTCTCTTTTCACAAGTAAGGCAATACCTTCTTCAATCTGCTTATCTTCATCATAGTTGGATCTACTACTACTGGCATAATCTCCATTCACACTTGTACTTCTAGACAAAGTAGGTCTGATGCTAAGAGCACTGAATGTTATCTCCACTCTAGGTAGTTCTCCTAATAATCTCAAATTCATCTATGCTACTTCCAATCTTCCAAGAAGAGTCTCTCTTGAAAATTTTGGTGTACAAGGTATCACTTGTTCAATCATTTGTGTAGTATGCCTGAATGTCAGTGTCAATGTTCTCAAAATCTTCCATATTACTTCATTCTCTATCTTTTCACCTCCACAAGACTTTATTCCTATAATAATTTCTGACATCCTACCAATATAGCTTCTAATAGAGTCATCTTCCATCATTCTTATGTCTTCAAATGCACAAATCCAATTATGTAATCTAGCTTTCTTTGCATTTTCATCACCTTCAAAAGTAGAATGTAAAGCTTTCCAAATATCATGAGATCTAGTTAAACCTTTTACCTGACTGTATTCATTCTCTAGAAGTGCTGATAAAAGTTCTTCTCTTGCAAGTATGTTACACATGAATAGATCTACCTCATCTTTAGTACTTGTTTCAAGATTGTCTTCTTCAATTATAGTCCTTTCATTCTTTGTAATCAACCAATAACCCAGTCCTAAACACAAGAGATGTGTCTTCATCTTTTCTTTCTAGCTGTCAAAATTTACTCCATCAAACTTAGGGCTTTCTTTCCTAAAATTCACCATGGATCTCCTTAAGTTGTTAAACTTCTCTTTCAAGGACCTGTCGCTCTGATACCAATTGTTAGAAAGTAAAGATCCCTAAGATAACTGAGAGGCGGGGGGGGGGGGGGGTGAATCAGTTATCTGATAATTAAACCATTTATTAACTTCAATATCAACTTCAACAACTTTAAACCATATAATCAATGTAGTAACCAACCATAGAAAGATAATCATACACAATGACACAATAACACAAGATATGTTAACTAGGGAACCTCTTGATCAAAGAGTAAACCCCAGTGGGAATGATGCCCACAAAATGATGCACTAATATGAAAGTTCCTTGTGAAAGGATGGACCCTGTTAGGAGTCTTATGAAATACATTTAGTACATATGAATCTCTGTTAGGAGATTTTGAATCCCTGTTAAAAGATTCTAACCCTATTAGGAGTTATGGAAGACAAAAGGACCCACTACCCAAACAGCTTCAAGGCAAGATCTCTAAACTCACTATCCAATAGATCTTAGGATTATTCAATAGAATAATATGAAATATGTTACCTCCTTCACATTGTTCCAAAACCATACTCTCTACTACACAAGATCACAAATCCAAATCTCTGTACTTCACAAGTCTTCCTTCATCACTGAATTAGCTCTATTCTTCACCTCATGCATATATTCGCATCACAACTTTCATAATTTCATATCACAACTACTACAATCAAATCACAACAAGGAAAACATTCATTCCTTTATACCACACTCAAATAATTACAAATGAGTTGACATGCAAATACAAAATAATAATTTCAACACGCTACATCAAAATTACATAAAAAATGTCGACTTCCAGATACAATATCTTTCCAATCATGTGACCTCAAAGTTTGAATTGTGAACCACATCACCACCAATGAGTCTCAAACTTCCCTTTAACTGTGTAGAATCAGATTCCATCCCAGTTAGGAGATATCCTCCAATTACCAAAAATCGCTACTCAGGAACCCTGCCAGAATACTGCTTCCACCAAAATGCTTATAACTTTCATGAATAAATGAATTTATTTTTGTGCTCTTAACCATAGGCTAATAACACACCAGAGAACATACCATCAACTACACATAACTCAATTTTCAATATAACATGTGCGCAAAACAAAACTATGCCTACTTCTCTACTAAACTCTAGAATATCACTATGTTGACATCGATGACAATCATAGCCATGAATGCAACAACCACTGCTATCAAATGACTACCAAAGGTTTCAAAATTCATTCCTAACAACCAATCTAATGTGAAGAAAAGTGATAAGACTCAAAGATTCTTCATGAAGTCTTTTAATCACTCCTTTGTTTGCTAAGATCACACAAACATGCCCCTTTAATAGGGTTCAATGTGAAGACCCAAGCCACTGATTGGCCACCCTCCAAGGGTTTACCAGTCCACTGCTATGACCAATCTAGGGTTACAACACTAAATATCACCTCCACTTGACTCCACACCATTCAAATTCTCTCTTCTCCCATGAACTCACAATGGTAAGTCCATCCATGCTTGTACCTCTCTTAATTCCTTATAGGAGTCAAGGGATCTTATCCATATTGTTCACTCACTAAACAACTCTTCTTGACTAGTCTGGTAGTCATCTTTCTTAACTCTATCATCAAGATCTCCTGCAAGTTTTTTTAACTACTCTTCCCTAGTTGGACTATAGCCAAGCTCACCTAGGGAAAGAGAGTTTCATTTTCCTATATTCCTATCGATAACCTAACAAATAGAAAAGACATTGGCTCCATTTGTTCAATGCACAAAGATGACTAGAAAAGATCAATTGAAGCCATTATTTATAGCTTGTTTATTCCTCAAAATCCAACCAAGTGCAAGACTATATTTACATAATAAATAAAAATTGCAAAAATAGAATGAACACACACAACAACTAATAATAAGAATTTTGATTAATTTCAGTTGGAAATTACACATTACAAAATCAACTCTATGTATATTCCACTAACTTCACTGTCGATCTCACCCCAACCTCACAACTCAAAATTCAGAGGTCTTATATTGGCTTTGAATTGGTTACACTATTGAAAGCCAAGGAACAAATATTCCTTTCATCCTATGTACACTTGGAAAACTGAAAGAAACCAAATAGAACCAACTGGTTCCATCCTATGCACATTATTCCAAATTTAACTCATCATCGTAACCTAACCTGATGATGTGATCAGGTATTAGTCTAACCAATTCTTGGTTTCTCCACTAATGTTGGCTTTCTTTGATGATCGACATATCTTATCCTACTACCTTGAGTTTAGTTGGTCTTCCATCAAAAACATTTCTTTTGATGCCTTCAATCTAGTCGGTCATCCATCAACACAACATACTCTGATGGCCTCACCGAAGGTCGGCCTAACTCAATTCTTGCTCCTCCACTAGTGTAAGTCACACTGATAAGACTCTTTGGCATGATTCCAACTGATGTCCATTTTGGCATGACTCTACCTGATGACTCCATTTTCCATCAGTCTAACTCAAAAATCCCTTCACCACTCATGTAAGTTACTCTAATGGATCTTCTCAAAGTACCTCCACCTGATGTCTACTTAGGTGGGACTTACCCCAAAATCACATCGGTCATCAGTCTGATATAAAACTAGCTCCACCGCTAATGGAAGCTATGTTGATTGAATGATTGGTATCACTATGTCATTCAGGGTATCAGTATATGCTATATAGATGGTTCAATTTCCACATGCCATTTGAATCAGCCCATGTCAACTTGATACATCTAATAACTCCTTTTAGCTACTTTGCACTAACATCGGGCAATCTACTGGACTACTCTACTCACACCCTGGAACACACCATACTTATGCAAATCAAATTTTGGGGGCTAATTAGCTAACTCCTAGGTGCTCCTGTACAACTATGACGAGGTGATAACCTCATGGGAGGATGTAGTTCAAATGAGATCTTAGTACGCCCACCACTTTGATGAATTCTAAGAGGATGTTCATTCCTAAAGGGGGAGTATGTGAGGCCTACCCCATCCCATCATAGTTTAGTTTAGTCTCTTTAGTGATATTTTGATTTTGGAGATATTTAGACTCACCGAACATATGTTATTATTTGATGATCGATAAATCTTATGACTTTTATCCCATATTTTTATTTGGTTGAATATTGTGCTTAGTCGATGCTTTATGATAGTTGATCTAGATAACTTCTATGTTTAGGATTATGATTTAATGATGGCTATGCTAGATGTTATTATGATGCAAATTTGATTCAGGAATTCTTATTTATGCATATTGGAATCAAATGCAAGTGCTAGTTGATATGTGTTTTAAAGTTATATCATTTACCTTGCTATGTTATTTTGAGTATTTCTTGAACCTACTAATGTTTGCAGTGAGTGTGCAGGAAATTGATCATGGTTCTAAAATATGGGGAATAAAGAGTGAACCTATGTGTTATTAGTAAAAATAAGGTTATGTCTAGTGAAGATATAGGAACCTCATTGTCATGTATTTTATTCATAAAATTAATGTTGCATGGTTGTATTTAATTAATTAAATATGAACATATGATAGTCATGCTATGTGTGTAACATATTGTAATTTTATGTAGTTTAAATTGACACATATGTGTAAGATGTGTTGGTATGACTTGTCTATGTAACTAGGATAATTATGACACCAACTAGAGGGTTAACCCATAGGTTTCCCATGCTTAACCAAGGTTTAGGAGGCCTCTAGATGGGATAAAGTTAGTTGAACCCATGGGTTTTCTACAAGTGAGGTTTTGAAGAGTTAAATAAGCCTCTAGAGATTAGTTTGGGTCAGATTTAACTACCCCACTTGGTATACTAGGGTTTAGGGGTCAATTTTGGTCATTAAGAGGCCCAAGGCTCATAAATTAACCCTCAAAAGTACCCCCAAAGTCAAGATCTGAGTTTAAGAGTTTTGGGAATTTGGGCAAGCCATATTTACAAATCCATTTAATCTTCAAACTTCATTTATGAGAGGATGAGGATATTTAGAGATTTTATTTTGGAGTACTTTTTCATTCAAGGTTGCAGGTTAGTGGTTGAGTAGGAAGCCTATTAGAGGAAATTTTAGAGAATTTTTGGTTGTTCACCCACACTCTACTTTTAGAGACTTAAAATTTTGGGAAAATTATTTTGGATAAAAAGAATAGGAAAGTGGAAAAGCTCTTCACAAACTTGCTAGTTGTATTTGGTGCACTGGATCTTAGGTTGGTATTCTTACTTGTGTGTGTGTCTTATGTTAAATGAAATATGCTTTGTAAAGAAATTTCTATTCTCTTTCTTGATGATTTTTTTGATCTTTTTGAGAACCCCCATTTCTATTCATGGGAGTTTTTTTACTTATTTAAGGTTATTCTTTTTATCTTTGTATTGGAATTTTGATAAGGGTGTTTTAACACTCACCCTTGGGAGGGTAGAATATACTAGTTAGTGTAGTTTCTCCCCATGTGTGGGAGGGATAAACATGGATTTTTTGGTCTCCATGATGCCAAGCTTTTCCTACGGGCATTTGGGGGCCACAAGGAGTTTTGTTGGCTGGAAGCCATGGTTTTGTTGTGAGGAGGATTGTGGAAAGGAAGATATTTTAAGCCCATGTGTGGCATTTGATTCTTTTCTATATTGGCATTCTCTTCTTAGGTATTTGGTCCACTTTCACCCCATGTTAAAGGTCTTCTAAAGCCTTTTGTGTATGCCTTAGTTACAAGTATTTTTGTGTTCTTTTTTTGGAAAAATTTTTGTAATCATTAATTGTGTGTTACCTATTCACACTTTACTCCCCAAGCTCAGGGGTAGCCTTGCAAATGGGTAGGTTGGGAGGTGAGCCTCCATTGTCACCCTTGTTTTATTGGAGGATCCTTGTTGCGAGATGATAAACAAAAGAAAGATATGTGTGGAGCCAAAGGGCTAGAAATACTTTGTAATATGAATCCTTTGATGTTTTTTTATTTTGAATTACAGTCAAAAGAGAAGCAGCTTGCATGTGTAAGCATTCAAGAATTTGTCAAAAAATAGTAGTAATTTCTTAATTGTTATTAGAGTTGTCAGTTGAGTTCACAAAAAAAGGAAAAGAGAAGAAATATTAAAGTTCTGGTATTCTATGGACTGTTGAAATTTTTAAATATGTGTTTAAGAATTTAAAGTGATCGATCCTTCCATCAAGTGTATCTCAGAATTTTATTTTGAGCTTATATTGAGAAAGTATTTAGGAATAGTAAGCTTGAAAATAATAATTTGTCTAGAACTTTCAATATGTAAGTTTGAAATTGTATGCTCATTTTAATTGGTTTCCTGATTCATTCTAATGTTGTAAATATTTATTGTGAAATCTATTATGGTTGTGAAGATTAGAAATTTAAACAGGGGACTAAAATTATGTGAATTGGGTGTTTAAGTTATTATTACTTAAATGAAGGGGAAAATCTTATTCGAAACTAGGCTTATTGGACTGGTTATGTATGTTTTAAAATTGAGAAGAAAAGATTTGTGTATTTCATGTTTAAAGTAGAAAAGAAACCATAGTTTAGTTAGCTTTCTTGGAAATAATTATTTTATGTTCTTTGATTCTCCTTGTTCGCGGAAATCATTCCTTGGGGATTCGTTGGGATTGATAAAGTATTTTTTTCTTATCGACCTAGGCTTAAAGATTCTTTTTTTTTTGTCTTCCTTCAAAGACTGTTTATTTTTGGGTTGTTTCCCCTTGGCATTTTGGCTGGTATTCTTTTTTGTTTCTTTAAGATTTGTTGTGCAAGAAGTTTTTCCGAGCTTCAAACTTACCCTTTGAAGTTTGCCTTATTATTTTTTGGACACTTCTTAACCCTTCGATGTTTTCCTTTAAATTTTTTGGCATCCTCATCACTTGAGTTAGAAATCAAATGTGCACCTCCTTCACTCCAATCCTAACTTTCTACACCCCATCTTTCTCTTTTTTGAAAGAGAAAAGAAGACTTAACGTTTCCTTCAAAAGTTGATCTTCCCTTTTAAAATTTTTGGCTTTCTTCCTCTTGCATCGAAAAATCAAAAATGCACCTCCCTTTCTACATTTATGAAATTTTGCACTCTGAACGCTCACCTTTTGAATGTTATATTTCAGCCAAAAGAGTTGAACTCTTTTAAGTGTCTTCCTTTAGGTAAGAAAGAGCATGAATTAGCTTATTTTTCCAAAACCCTGCCCCTCTAGAACTATTTTTCAAAAGTTTCCTAGAAGTTAATTTTTTTCTTCTTCTTGAAAATCACTTTACTTCAAGCTTTGGTCTTTTCAATTTTTTCCGACAGGTGGGTGTGAAACCCAACAGTCTTCTTTCCCGCGGCCTTTCAAACTTTGCACCTCCCCCCTTCCTCTTTTGAAGATGGTGTCACCGATCTTCTTCTCTCGATGAAATTTTTTTCTTGTGTATTTTGGCTAAGTCCTTTGTTTGGGGAATCGTACTGACTCCCTACAAAACCCAACTTGTGGAACTCCTTGTAGCCATTTCCCGATTTGGTGAAGGCGTTGCCCACTTTTGGATTTCACACCCTTTGGCTGCTATTTTCAATCAGTCTTTGCAACTGGGTAATTTGATTTCTAAAATTTTGCCCCTTTCCTTTTTGTGGGGTATTTTGAGCCTTGGTCGCGATCGGTGTTTGACAAAACTATGACGTGACTCATTTAAGAGAAGTAGTAAACCACTTTTTTTATGGCCCCAAATTTTGTTAAGGAAATTTTATTTCCTGAAATATTTCAGAGTGAATTAAAATAAATTAAAATATTTTAATTATATATAGTTGTGTTATGTTTGTAAATACTAAGGTTTTTTTTAAAAAGAAATATTTCTGTTTTGCCTTGTAAAATTATGGGCATGACACCTTTGTGATGGCACAATTGAACAACCTTGCATCCATGAAAGGTGTTCAGTTTCACATGTGCCTACTTTAGGGCCGGGAAGGATAGTGTTGGAAAGTTGACTATACTAGTGTATATGACTAAGATTAGTGTTGTCATTATGGTAACAAATTCATATGAAGTTTTGGAGTTAGCGCAATAACTTAGAAGATCAAAATTTGGCTAAGTATGGAAGACATAGTAGACAGTTAAGTACCTGATGAACAAAGCATCAACGCACATGGGTATGATTGAGTTTTGGCATGCCCCCTTGAAGATAATATTTTGGATATGTTAGTAAGCTATGGTTAAGAATGCATGGTCAGATGAGTTAGTATGAAGAAGATACAGCAAGTGAAGTGACACAGTTAGTGAGCGGCAGAGCAGAACATAGCATGCAACTGACAGGAAAGATTTTGATTAGTGGTCATTATTTTATTTTGTAAAGGCTATGCGCCTATTGTAAATGTGTTTTAAACATGATAATATCAATGTATGTAAACATGCTAGAACCAATTCATTTGGAAGCATTGTATGTATAGGTTATAGGCCGACCTAGTGAATAGTTTTGTTTGCGCTTATAAATAAGACATGCACCTTTGTATTTGAGCATGGTATGAGATATAGAGTTGATATAAGAAGAGAAAAAGTATGCGAAGAGTAGTCAAAATGATATAGAGCTTTACAAGAGGTTAAAGAATCAGTGCACAAAAGGAACTGATCAGACAAGTAGTGTCATAATAGTAGTTCACCATTGCAGATATAGTGTATATCTAATATCTAGGAGCTTGTAGCCTTCTCTATTGAGAAATGAGCTCTGGCAGTGAGCCAACCACTCCTAATAGGGTTTGTTACTTTAAGACTCCTAACAAGGTCTGACCCTTGACAAGGTCATTATACTCAGATTTGTAAAGACCGCTCCTAACAGGGCAAAGGAACTTTAACAAGTTCATAATACACAAGTGCAATTATTAGTGGATATTAATTACCACTGGGGTTTTTCCTTTGGCCAAGGTTTCCCCATAATCATATCTAGTGTTATGTGTTATGGTTGTTAACTTTACTTGCTTTAATATTTAGTTCAACAATTAAGTGATTGAGTTAAGTTTCAAGTATCAGAAATTAATATTATAGAACACTGATTCACCCCCCTCCCCCCTCTCAGTGTTCCTATTCCTAACAGATAGTACCAAGATAACCTAAGCAGTGAGGGATATGCAATGACACTCACCTAGCTTGTAGCTTAGAGTCCCTACCAATGTAATCATACCTCTGGTGGTCATTGTTTCCTTCTTGTGTCTTCACTTGTGTATGTTTTATGAAAGGTTATAGCCACCTTAGGTATGTCTTAATTTTTACCTCTTGTGTGGGACTTGGTTTATATATCCTAGCTTAGGGGAGTGGTCCTATTGGTTCCACATGGTTGAGTGGTTAATTTTTATTACATTGAGGTATTGTTTGTGGTCTCTTAGATGATCCTTTCTCATGTTCCTTTTTATATTTGCAGTTGACAATTTCACATTGTATATTGTATCAGGTTAAGATGTATTGATGTATATGTATTCATCTCCTAAAATGAGACATATGTATGAGGCATAATTATTTATATTGATGTAATTATATTTTAAATCAATGTATAAGGGAATGGGTAGTTCTAGGTGAAAACAAAAGGGGGAAGTAATATATTGTGTTGAACATGTTGTTAGCATTAGAAGGAAGTTGTTTATAGTACTTACTCATATTTATCCTATTCTCTTATGATATTCATCTATTAAGGAAATGAACTTAGTATACTTAGGAAAGAATTTATTATCTCCTAATGAAAGGTTCAAGGCAATTAGTGTGAACTAATAGATTAGTAATTGGAATTATAAATAATGAACAATTATGGATTAATGAAATAAGTCATTAATTTGATTTTAATGTTAAATAGTTGGTTTATGTTTACTTAGAGAATAAATGAGTATGGAGTAATGAAGTATGTAAGATAATGCCTAACTTAATGAATATTGATCTTTTACCTAAATTATTAAAAGAAAGTGATATAGACGATAGTAGATGTTTATGAAATCAATATGAAATTAATGATATGAGTTGATATGAACAATAATATTGTTAGATGATTAAATTATGTTTAATGAAAGAAATGAGTTAGGAACATTTACCTTGGTGCATTAAAATGAACATAGACCAATAAATCTTGTAATTCAATGAATATCTTATGAATGTAAATAAGCTAAATAATTTTTCTTTAGTAGTGATATTAAGGAACATGTGAGGACTTAGGTTGATTATATATTGCATTAAACTTTGTAAAAATGTGCATAATTATGTTCTATAAATATGAAGTAATGATAAGTATTATTCAAAAAAAATTGCTTACATCTTTAGAGGTTTTATGTCTTGTCCTCCCGAGTTCCCTAGCAGGGCGTTACATGATAGTATTAAGAACTAAGATCTTCTAACATAGGAAAATCAACCTTTCTTTGATACCATCTGATATAATCATTGCAGGATTTCCCCCAAAGTAGATGGTCCAAACCAGGAAACATGAGTCACGGAGTGGAAACAATCAACACAAGACATAATAATTGATAATTCACATGCTACAACAAATCTTTGCATTATCAAAGAATCAAATATTTACATCAAATTGGAATGAAACATGTAGCTTACATTCTTAGGCTTACATGCCCAATTACAACAACAATTCCAGATCTAAACCCTAGTGCTAACCTTCTGAAGTTTATTCTACTTTTATTTCCCTAAACAAAGATCAAGTGCCTCAATATATAGAGCCTTTTCAATACATATGTTGGCTAGATCTATTACATTTTCGAAGAATAATAAATATAGATTGTAGAAATATAGGTCAGAACCCAATTCATAAGATCTCAAAGTCAAGATGTAGAAATGACACACAATCCAAGAGAGACATTGAACAAAGATTCAAGAACATCATGATATGATCCATAAATATTTACCAATCGGTAAAACTACTTCATGAGATCAAAAAACTCAACCAACCATTAGAAATTGAAGAACACACAGAATCAACCATGAATATATAATATATCCACAAAAAAGATTCCAAAAGATGGGCGAACCTAGACATAAGTTCAACATGATGTCCAAAACATACCCTGAGGTTCACAACTACAAATAATCCAAATCAAAGTAATGCCACTAAAAACATAGAAATTGACAAACATGGACAAAACTAAAAGAAAATATTTTTGGGTGATGTGATATTTCTATCGACACAAGGATGCTCCTAAATTTATAACCATCAATGGGTCTTTGTATAAATCACCTTACCATTGTTGCCTTAATAGATGTTTTAAATTTCATGATAATTGGATTCTTTCTGGTTTTTACCAAATTGGGTACCCATGTAAATCATGGTGTTTTTTGTGTCAATGTTTATGTGTTCTTCATGTATACATTTTATGTTGATGTTTAATGTGCTTAACCAAAAAAATATGAAGTTTTTATTATTGTTATTTATGATTTGATTGATAGAGAAAGAGTTTTATAAGTTGTGTGGGAACAACTGGTTCACTGCCCTCGAAGTTATTCATCTCATTCAACACTTTTGGATTTCCTCTAGAGTACTCTTCTGGATCACAACCAAATTATTCTTCTAGATCACCCTTAAACTAGTATAGATCATCCCTTAATGAATCCACATCACCATTAGACTACTTTGGATTTTTAATAAACTAAGAAGATATGCTTCTTCCTTGGAAGAAAAAAGGGAAATTAGGTTTACCCATTATCCCTTTTCAAAAACCCATTGAGGAATATGTCTATCCTAATTTTGATTCACTTCAAAATAGTCCAAAACTGCTAAATCCTTTTCCCTCATCATATAATGCTAGATAAGGTTTCTCCCCATTTTCATCAAAATAATTTTTCAATCATTATTTGTTAATAGTTGTAATGAATAAATGTTGTTAGTTCATCTTTTTTATTATGTTTTATTATAACTTTTATTATTATTAATAAAAAAAAAATTCACCTCTTAAAAAGAATACATGTTTCAACCAATGGAAAGTAAATAAACAAACAAATCATCCATACATTCATATTAAAATCATGTCTATTATTTCTAGTAGGAAAACATATATTGATGCCTAGAATTAACTGCAAAGGACATGATTCTGTTGGAAACTGCAATTGAATAAATTGTTGTATTGTCATTGATGTCAAACCTTAACTAGTAAGACTATTGCTATATAAGAAAGTACTATATCTATTGATTGATGAGAAGGATTAGGGCAAGGGTGATAACAATAGAACCTAGAGAAAGGTTGAGTTATTTTGATACTTCAATGAGTACTTGATTATGTGGCACAATGATAATATAATGTATTATTTATCTAAGTAAGAAGCAAGACTGAACAAGTAGGCTTAACCAAGCAAAAGTGAAGAAATCTAGTTTAAGCCGAGTGATGTTAGAGTCGACCAAGCCAGTATATGCTGAGTAAATTGAGTGTTGACCGAACATCAATTTATTGTCGAGGGAGACAACATTAGCCAAGGAAATAGTTTGAAGAGATGACCAAGCTATGTAGTGATGACCAAGGAAATGAACATAGTATTGACCGAGTGTCAATAATTTACAATTGAGGAAGAATTCAGATTCCTAGCTGACATAGTTGAATTATTGGATTATTTAAATCATGTTGACTTTATTTATTGACTGTATGGATCATTTAATGCACAGTAAACCATTTTATTGTGATTTCAATAAAGAGATTGAAGATGTTTCTAGAAGGATGGATGAAGAACATAAATTATGGAAGGATTCGATGAATCTGGCCTAACCCTAAGATCTACGAAGGAGATTAAGTAGAAAAAGATGGATCTACCCATCGAAAAGGTATTAAGAGAAACCTAAGTGTGAGTTTAAACAAAAATGCTGGAGTTGTTGATGTTATTGACTAAAAAAACAAAAAGGATGAAGGTGAAGGAGTTGATCAGAGTTGTGATTGCTTGAAGGGATTTTTGAGTAGATCAGTGATGGAAATGGAAATGGAACTCAGTTAGTAAGCCAACATATATGTAAGAATTGGATCTATTATTTGCAAAGTGATTTGTATGTTTTCAGATCAAATACTATTGTTACTTTCTAACCATTGTATTAGTCCAAATCCTTTAATCAAGGTTGACCTAACAGTCATTGTTTAAATCCTTTAATCAAGGTCGCATTCTAATGGAATGTACTTAAGTCCTCTAACAAGGTGCACTCCTAACATGGTGGTTGAAATCCTTTAACAGGGTCACACCTAGCAGTGTGTATGTAAACCTTTGACAGGGTTGGCTTTTCACAGAGCTCACTTCAGAAGAGTGAAAATATCAGTAACATGTTACAAAGTGGTTTTTCCCAAATTGGGTTTCCACTATAAATCCTAGTGTCAAAACTTGTGTGAATGTTTTGGTGTGAACATTTCTATGTTTTGCAAGTTAAATACTATTGGATAGTGGAATACATTGTTATATGTTTGTGGCATACATTCTATGATGACTGAGTAGTGTTGGTTATTAGATCTAAGTTGCTAAAGTGTTTAAAAGTTTAATTGATGCATCTGGACCTGAGAACAATTGATTCACCCCCCTTTTTATTGTTCTAAATCATATTAACAATTGATATCAGAGCTATTGGTACTTACATAGAACAAGTTTGAAGGTACTTGAAGCAAATGATCAAGATGTATAAAAAGGAGGTACTCAAGTTGAATAAGGAGAACTTCCCTGCATGGCAGAGTCGGATGAAACTACATCTAGCTGGTATTGGTGACTAAATGAAATATTATGTTGGAAATGACTATGTGACACCTACTACACCTTTGACTCCCAAGGACATGAGAGCTAAATAGGAACACAACCAAGCAATGTTTTTGATTGCATCTACCTTAAGCTATCCAGAATTTGAAGACATTAAAGATTGTACAAATGAAAAGAAAATGTGGGACACTCTTGCAAACATCTATGATGGTGACATAAATGTACTAAGGGAAAAATTTGAAAGCCTAAGAGGTAAGTTTGATGAAATGAAAATGAAAGAAGGTGAAAATATTGCTCAATATTGTGGTAGAATCAAGGAGGTAGTAAATGATATTAGGGGAGCTAATGGAACTATTGAAGATGAAACTATTTTTGGAGAGGTATTAAGAAATTTTCTTCCTATATGTGTCATCAAAATTTCAATAATTCAAGAATCTAGATGTAACCCTAGTAATGTTCTAACTTTGGAAAGTCTTGTTGGTAAGCTTACTGCTTTTGAGATTTCTAACTATGATAACTACACTGTTGCTAATGTTGAATTTGCATTCAAGTCACAAATAGTTTTGCATAAATCTAAGAGGGAAAAAGAAAAGTGTATAAGTGATAGTGAAAGTGATGGTGACACTTCTGATGAGGAACAAGAGGATCTTGAAGCTCTTATGGCCAGAAGATTGAAAAGAGGAAAATGAAAATATAAAGGTAAACTTCCTATCATATTTCTTTCATGTAACAAAGTTGGCCATATAGCTGCAATATGTCTTGATAGGGATGACAAGGATGAGGAAAGAGAAAGAAAGTACAAGGATAAGAGAGAAAAAAGAGGTTACTGAAGGTACAAGGACTACAAGGATAAAGGTAAGAAATCCTCTTATATTGCTGAAGAAGAAACTGACACTGATAATGATGATTTTGAAATTAAAGTAGTCTATGTTTCTATGAAAGATGAGTCTGATGAAGATGAGAAAACTGTACTTATTTCTTATGTGAGAAAAGGTGATAAATGGATTATTGATAGTGTTTTCTCACACCACATGACTGGTGAAAAAAGTAAATTTGAAACTCTAGATCATTACAAAGGTAGAAGTGTTAAGTTTGGTAATGATGAACCATGTCCTGTAAAGGGTAAAGGGTAAAGGATTAATTAAGCTAACTGATAAGATCACTTGTGAAAATGCTTATTGGGTTGAGGGTCTTAACTATAATTTTATAAGTGTTGCACAAATTAATAGCACTGGTTACCAAGTAGAGTTTCATCATAGGAAGGCTAAAATATTTGATGCTACTAGCAAACTGATTGGAAGTGGAGAATAGACAAGAGGTAATTTGTTCTATCTAGACCTATTTGAAGAGACATGCTTGATTGCACAATTTGATGATATATGGTTATGGCATAAGAGGCTATGTCATGTTAACTTTGACAATCTGGTAAATATTAGTAAAAAGAAGAAAGTTAGAGGTTTGCTAAGATTGAAGAAACCTAATAATGTGATGTGCAAACAATGTTAGTTGGGTAAAATGACAAAGTCTAGTTTCAAGAGCAAGACTTTTACTTTTGAATATGCTTTAGATCTGGTTCATACTAACCTTTGTGGACCTATGGATGTACAAAGCTATTGTGGTGCTAAATACTTTATTCTGTTTGTTGATGATTACACTAGGATTATGACTGTAATGTTTTTGAAAGAAAAATCTGATGCATTTTAGTTGTTTAAGTGGTATTTGGCAAAGGTTGAAAAGGAGACAGGTAGAAACCTCAAATGTCTGAGATTTGAATGAGGTGGAGAGTTTATATCAAATGAGTTCAATGTGCTCTACAATGATAGAGGAATCAAGAGACAGATGTCTACACCTAGAAAACCTCCATAGAATCATATAGCTGAGAGAAGGAACATATATATCATGGATTGTGCAAGGACACTAATGATTGAGAAGAGTGTTGCACAAAAGTACTAGAAAGAAGCTATAAGTACAACTTTTTATACCTTAAATTGAGTACAAATAAAAAAAGGTACAAATGTTACACCTTATAAATTATGGCATGGTTATGCACCTAATGTAAAATACTTTAGAATTTTTGGGAGAAAATTCTATATACTAAAAGATAATAGAAATGGAAAGTTTGATGCAAAAAGTGATGAGGGCATATTCCTAGGTTATTCCACAAAGAGTAAAGCTTACAAGTGTTTGAACTCTAACACTAACAAAATTGTGGAAAGTGTAAATGTGAAAGTTGATGAATATGTAGAGAAGAATGAATAGGAAAGAAAAAGAGAACCTGAAGATTATCTAGATCTTTTGTCTATATAGAAGAAGGAGAGGCAAGTAACACACTTGCACCTGATGCAGAGTCTCGGGTAAGCAATGTCGAGCATCAGGGAGATAATGCCAAGAATTAGGAGGAGGATGTCAAGCATCAGGAGGAGGATGTCGAGTGATAGGAGGATGCTGCTGAGGATCAATAAGAGGTTTCCAAGCAATTAGAGATTGAATCTGATAATCTTATTGATGAATCTGAAGAGCAAGGAGAAAAGAAAGCTGAACCTACTTTGGCACAGTATGTAAGAAGACATCACAAGCCTGAGCAACTCATTGGAGATAAAGAAACTAGAGTTCTGACCAGAAGAAAGTTAAGAGATACTATATGTTTATTGTGTGAGTTTGAGCCTAAGACAACAAGGGAGGCATTAGAAAATGAAGACTGGATTCAAGCTATGAATGAGGAAATAGACCAAATAGAAAAGAATGATACCTAGACTCTAGTGCCAAGACCAAAAAACAAAAATGTCATTGGAACAAAATGGGTATTCAGAAATAAGCTTAATGAACATGGACAAATCACAAGGAACAAAGCAAGGCTGGTATGCAAGGGTTATGCACAAGAGGAAAGAATAGAATATGGGGAGACATTTTCCCTTGTAGCAAGATTAGAAGGAGTGAGAACTCTACTTGCATATGCTACTAAAAGAGTTTTCAAGGTATACCAAATGGATGTCTAGTTTGCATTTTTGAATGGTATATTAGAAGAATAAGTGTACATTGAGAAACCTGAAAGATTTGTTGATCCAAACAAGAGACATATGGTTTACAAGTTGAATAAGGTGATGTATGGATTGAAGCAAGCCCCTAGAGCATGGTATGAGAGGCTACACAATTATTTGATATAGATTGGATTTTCAAGGACAAATGACAACAACAATTTGTACATGAAAGATGAAGAAGGTAAAGGGTTTTTTTCAGATAAGATATTTGTAGATGATATCATATTTGGAGGATAAGATGCCCTGTGTAAGAGATTTTCAAATGAGATGCAAACTGAGTTTGAAATGTCTATGTTTGGTGAGATAAAATTCTTTGTTGGTTTGCAAGTCTATCACATGGAGAAAGGAATTTTTATCACACAGTCTAAATATGTCAAAGAGATACTGAAAAACTTTGGTATGGAGGATTCAAGGCTAGTAAGTACTCCCATGGCTACTTGATAGAAACTATCTAAAAATAATGATACTATTGAAGTAAACCAAACTCTGTATAGATCCATGATTGGAAAGTTGTAATATGTTGTTCACAGCAAACCAAGTATTGCTCTAGTAGTTGGGATTATGGAAAGATTCTCTACCAATCCTAAGGAAATTCATATGATGGTTGTGAAGAGGATAATGAGATATTTGAAAGGGATAGAAGACTATGGACTGTACTACAAGAAGCATGAGAAATTTGAACTAAAAGTCTACACTGATGTAGATTGGGTAGGAAATGTGGATGAAAAAAAAATTACTAGTGGAGGAGCTTTCTTTCTTGGATAGAGATTAGTATCCTGGAAAAGCAAGAAACAAAATTGCATTTCCCAATCTATAGCTGAAGCTAAGTATGTAGCAGCTGCAGTAAACTGTTCAAACCTAGTATGGATTAAGAAATTGTTGAAAGGCATGAAAGAGGAGATCACTGAACTAGTTGTCATATACTGTGACAACACAAGTGCTATCAACATATCAAAGAACCCAGTGATGCACATAAAGACCAAACATATTTCTATCAAGTATCATTACTTGAGGGAATTGGTACAAGATAAAGAGGTGATAATGGAATATGTGAATACAAAGGAACAACTAGTAGACATATTCATAAAAGCTTTACCTAAGGATGCTCATGAATATCTTAGAGGCAAATTAGGGGTTCTTCCCCTAACTGAGGTTGTCTAGTCAAGCTAGGAGCACTACATCAAATGTGCTACATAGAGTATCTGACAAATTGATGCAGAAAAGGTCACACTTTAGGAGCGGCCTAGAGTTGTGAAAAGTACAACAAAGCTACAATCAATCATAAGCAAGATGACAGAGGAAGAAATATTGTTACTGAACTGACAAGATGACATCTACATTTGAAAGAAGCAAGTTATAGATACTACTTTGGCATTATTGTCAAAGAGGGAGAGATTTAGATGAAAACACATAAAGAGGAAATCATTCAGAGAATCAGAGAAAAAGAGACACAGAAAAGATTCAGAGGGAGTAACTGTGTGGATGGTCAAGGAAGCTAGGCTAAGTGATTCAAAATTAGAATGAAGCTAAGGATATTACAAATGTTTCTTATGGAATGACAAGTTTTGGATTGGTTGGTGAATCGTGTGTTATTCATATGATGTTTCCATCAATGCCAAAGAGGGAGATTGTTGGAAACTGCAATTGAAGAAATTTTGTATTTTCATTGATGTCAAACTTTAACTAGTAAGACTGTTGCTATCTAATAAAGTACTATATCTATTGATTGATGACAAGGATTAGGGCAAGGGTGATAAAAATAGAGCCTAGAGAAAGGTTGAGCTATTTTGATACTTCAATGAGTACTTGACTATGTGGCACAATGATAAGATAATGTATTGTTTATCTAAGTAAGAAGTAAGAGTGAACAAGTAGGCTTAACCGAACAAAAGTGAAGAAATATAGTTTAAGCTGAGTGATGTTTGTTTTGACTAAGCTAGTCTATGCTGAGTAAATTCAGTGTTGACCGAACATTAGTTTATTGTCGAGGGAAACATCATTAGCCAAGGGAAATAGTTTGAAGAGATGACTGAGCTACTCAGTGATGACTGAGGAGATGAACACAATATTGACTGAGTGTTAGTAATTTATATTTGAGGAAGAATTCAGATTCCTAGCCGACATAGTTGAATTCTTAGATTATGTAAATCATGCTGACTTTATTTATTGACTGTATGGAGCATTTAATGCATAGTAAACCATTTTATTGTGATTTCAATAAAGAGATTCACGATGTTTCTAGAAGGATGGATGAAGAATATAGATGATGGATGGATTTGATGAATCTGATCTAACCCTAAGATCTGCGGAGGAGATTAAGTGGCAAAAGATGGATCTACCTATCGAAGAGGTATTAAGAGAAACCTAAGTCTGAGGTTAAACAAAGATGCTAGAGTTGTTGATGTTATTGACTGAAAAACAAGAAAGGGTGAAGGTGAAGGAGTTGATCAGAGTTGTGATTTCTTGAAGGGATTTCTGAGAATATTAGTGATGGAGATGGAAATGGAACTTAGTCAGTAAGCTAGCATATATGTAAGAATTGGATATGTTATTTGCAAAGTGAGTTGTATGTTTTCAGATCAAATACTGTTGTTACTTTCTAACCATTGTATCAATCCAAATCCTTTAATCAAGGTTGACCTAATAGTCATTTTTTAAATCCTTTAATCAAGGTTGCATTCTAATGGAATGTACTTAAGTCCTCTAACAAGGCGTACTCCTAACAGGGTGGTTGAAATTCTTTAACAGGGTCACACCTAGCAATGTGTATGTAAACCTTTGACAGGGTTGGCTTTTCATAGAGCCCACTTTAGAAGAGTGAAAATATCAGTAACATGTTACAAAGTGGTTTTTCCCAAATTGGGTTTCCACTATAAATCCTGGTGTCAATACTTGTGTGAATGTTTTGGTGTGAACATTTCTATGTTTTGCAAGTTAAACACTGTTGGATAGTGGACTGCACTGTTATATGTTTCTAGCATACATTCTGTGATGACCAAGTAGTGTTGGTTATTAGATATGAGTTGTTAAAGTGTTTAAAAGTTTAATTCATACATCTAGACCTAAGAACAACTGATTCACCCCCCCTCTCTATTGTTCTAAATCATATTAATAGATTCATAGTGTTGTGATGAGGTTTTAAATCATATGTTGAGAGTGACCTTCTACTTTATTTAATCTATGCCATTTACTTTTATTAAGAAAATTTTGTCTTCAGGCTATGAATTATAATGACCTATTAATATTATGGTAATTAATCGTAGAGAAATTTTTTAAGAATTTATAATTAGTTATCCCTTCTATGATAGTCTATCAAAATATGGTCCTTATCTTGCCTTAGGATAATTTAGAAAAAATGAGTTGATATGGTTTTCAAAACATAAATTTAATGTAGAGGTTGCTAAAGATAATCATTTAGATTCATCAAATGAATATGGTCTGTTAGAATAACTGAGAGGGGGGTGAATCAGTTAATCACCATCCCAATACAAAATGTATAATCCAAAAACAAATACTTCAATTTCTGCTACTCGGTAACTTAAAATAATTTTACTATCTGTGCATTTACCGATTACCAGTCTAAAGCTTATAGTAGTTACCGATCAAATCAATTATGCAACATGTAAATATGACATCAAAACAAACATCACAACACATAACACAAGAGATTTAACATGGAAACCCTGTGAAGGGAAAAGCCACTTGGAATGGGCAACCCAAAATATTCACTCTTCTAAAGTGAGGTCGGTGAAGACCCAACCCTGTTAAAGGTTACAAACACACTGTTAGGTGTGACCTTGTTAGAGGATTTAAGACCAACCGTTATCATCCAACCAATAGTCACTCTAGGGTTGACAGGATAACAATGCTCATTCTATGAATGATACATAATAAGACTTTCTTAGTCCACTCGGTTAAGAGATTTGATTGTGTACAATGGTTAAATATGTAACAATAGGTGATCTGACTTAATACAACTTCAATTGCAAATTACAGATCAATGTTCAGCTCATACAAATCTTTCTGATCAATAAATCAATTCTATTTCAAACATTGTTCAACTTATTGTTCATCAGTAATCACTCTATGTCACTCGGTAATGCTCTGCAGTAGGGTTCTCCTTAACCAGTATGATTAGAATGCATGAAAACTTGTTTAGGCGATAACTCTACAGTTTCCTTCTCTTCCAGCATCACAC
The DNA here is from genome assembly GCA_027943335.1 of Chamaecyparis obtusa. Lineage (NCBI taxonomy): Eukaryota > Viridiplantae > Streptophyta > Pinopsida > Cupressales > Cupressaceae > Chamaecyparis > Chamaecyparis obtusa. Next base: position 156,952 of record BSBK01007030.1, on the reverse strand, counting down.
TCATTGTGAAATCTTCAGTCTCTTATATAGACATGTAAACCATTTTTTTCTGCTCCATAAATTTTTTTTTGCTTAATCATTGTCATTGATTTTTCCTCTTAAACATACCTCGGCACTTGTGTTAATAATACATTTGATTCTCATCCTTTAGATCTTTCCTAAATTTTGTCAACCGTTGATCTGTGTAACAAACTTTATCTATTACCTCAAATTTATACACTTGCTAGCTCATCAATCTTATTAGCTAAAGTAATCATTTAGTTCATTCTGTTCTTGGTTAACAAAGACATGTGTTAGTGAACACAAGCTTGGTTAACACTATGCTCAGTATACGCTATACTCCATCAGTGTATACTAAAATGCTTCATCAACCGACAACACTGCTTTGTGTCTTTTAGCTCTTTTCCACATCATAGATGAATGAAACATAATTAAGTCAATAACATGAAGTCATAGACTCATCAAAAAGTTATTCAATGTATTCCTTATCCTCATCTGACATATACATCTTCCTCATGTAGATATTTTTGTTCTTCATCTCTTTCACCTTTCTTCAAATGTATCGGTATAGTAACTTACAAGATAAGTGATGTCAAACTAGTTGACATCAATGACAACATAATACTGATTTAATCATATTACATACCTAATCAATCTTCTCGGTGATCTTGAATCACAATTCCTTCAATTAGGTTCTAAATTAGTTGTAGTTCATCAATCTCTCCCTTTGGCATTGATGGAAACTCAAGAAATATGAAATATACTATACACATACCAAACATGTATTCTACAACTTTGTGAAAAAATGTTGTACAAGTCTCCCTAGCTTAATATGTATAATCACTACGTTACTCAACAACATTACATATGCACCTCTAACATTCTACAAATATGATCTTTTCAGCTCTTGGATTCCTTCTTCTATTCTCAGTAACTGATCTTCAATGCTCTCCCTTTCCTCAATTTGTCTCTCCCTCAAATGGTTCTCATCGGTGCATATTCAAATTATCTCTCCCTTTGTTTCATATTGTTTATCTCTCCCTTTGATAACAATGCCAAAGAAACAAATAAACAAATAGCTCTTCAGTAGCCAAATAACTCTCTGTTGTCTGATGCATACTCTGTATCTCTGTATACTGATATGCCAATCTGTTCCAATACCTTTCACAACCTTAGACATGATCCAAAGTGTGAACTATGCTGCATCAACATGAATGATCTTATGATAAGATTAGGATGATGCAACATCTGAATCACCTTAGTGATCGGTAGATAGGGGATGGACCCCAAGTCTAGTCCTCAAATACTCAAATGTGTCTTTCGGTAGAGCTTTTGTAAATATATCTACAAGTTATTCTTTTGATGTAACAAAATCTAGCTTAACTTGCTTCTCCTGTACTTGTTCTCTCAAGTAGTGATACTTTATTGATATATGCTTTGTTTTAGAGTGCATCACTGGATTCTTTGAAATATTAATTTCACTGGTGTTATCACAGTATATAATCACAGGCTCAGTGATTATCTCATTCATACCTTCCATAGCTTGTTTAATATATGCAATGTTTGAACAGTTTGTAGTAGCATCAACATACTCTGCTTCGGTTGTAGACTGAGAAATGCAAGCCTGCTTCTTACTTGTCCAAGTAACAAGTCTTTCACCAAAGAAGAATGCTCCTCCGGTGGTTCTTTTTCTATCATCCACATTTCCACATTTCTATGATAGTCTGTCAAAATATGGTCCTTATCTTGCCTTAGGATAATTTAGAAAAATGAGTTGATATGGTTTTCAAAACATAAATTTAACGTAGAGGTTACTAAAGATAATCATTTAGATTCATCAGATGAATATGGTCTACTCTCTAAGAAAATTTTGATTATGAATAGAAATGTGAACATTTGATAGTTATCAATATTTATTTATGTAGCTGGTTAAACATCTCTTAAATACAATTCTAGACAAGTGCTAGAGCTGACCACATTTTCACTTGATAGATATGAGATAGATCAGTTCAAAAATTGTGCACAAAAATCCATGGTAATAACATTCATTCTAGACAAACAGCAGTAAAAAAAATTAACAACATCCTTAAACTAATGGTTGTTTGATTTTTACATAGATTGATGCAAACTTTAGAGTGTGATGATAAATAGAGCAAGTGACATACATTGACATTGTTATAATATTTATGACTAAAATATTAGTTATTAATAGTTATATTGAATAAGTAACATCAATTTATACTTATTAATATATTTTTGTGTATTGACATTTTTTCTATTCCTCTTTTGTTATCTTTTTTATAACATTTCTTATTATAAAATATTATAAAAAATATATAATTAATATATTAATAATTATTAATATCTCAACTAATAATAATTAAATAATCAAACAAATCATCTATACATTTATATGAAAAAATAAGTCTATTATTTCTACCAAATAAAAACATATATATTAAATAACTTAATTTTTATCATTTTTACATAAGAATTTATAAACTTATAAAACATTAATAAAAATATATAATTAATATATTAATAATTACTAATATCTCAGCTAATAATAATTAAATAATTATCTATACATTTTTATCAAAAGCCAAGTCTATTATTTCTACTAATAAAAACATATTTTAAATTAAAATTTAGATCTACACCAATATTTTATATGTTTAGTTAAAAGATGATTTTCAAACCTTACACAAAAGGAAATTGCTTCATAGTAATAATCATCATTTATATGAAACTTAATAACTGTCCACTAATTTTTAAATTTTTTTTCTTGATATAAGGTGATGGACCCTATTATCTACATAAGTCATGTTTCTCCAACGAAAGGGAAGATGTAATTACTTATAAGAGTTTAGATTCAAAATATCCTAAATAATCCTCTAGTTTAAAAATCTAGTGCCCTCTAACAATTGGTCCATTCTATTTATTAAAATGATTCCAAAAAGTTTGATTTAGAAACATGTCACCCTAAAAGATTGTGAAGTTTTATAGCTTTGGCTTATAATAATATAAGACTTAGGACACTAATTTTCTTCTTGTTTTTATTCTAATTTATTATGTATGTAATGAAGTCCAAAATGATGGTTGCTTGGCTTTTGTGCCTAAATTTCTTAATCATGAAAACATGTAAAAGTTGTTTGTTGGTATACACTTAAATTTTTCTTTTCTATGAAGCATAATTATATATGCAATGATTTTTGTCTCCTAATCCATTTTAGTGGAGAAATATATGTGACAAGATGGGTACACATTTTTTTTTAAAATCATCATCAGTTAGTATTCACTTACACACATGTAACTTTTACCATTTAAATAATCAACTTACACTAATGACCAATCATGGAGAGGCCACATTCCATAATACTCACCAATCAATCAATACCAAAAATGAAGGCACCAAAATAATTATGATTATGGCTTATCATCATACGAAAAAGATTATTATTAACTTATTATTATTAGCTTTTGCATGAATATCTTTATGTACTTTTAAATGATATCTTGCTTAGTTTACAAAGATGGGAGAAGCTTTAGAGCTTTATGTAAATGGAGTTTTTGGCCATCAACAAAAGGAAGAGAAGAGATGAGATTAATCATAACATGACTCTTGTTTTTTTTGTAAATAAATTGTAAACTCTTATGTGGTACAAGAAAGGAGGACATTTGTCATGGTTTGTATTAAATTAATATGGAAAGTTGATCCTGAAAGGTTTGCAAATGTAAAAGGTATTTAGAAAATTGAGATATTTCTTGTTATGTCTTCTTGTCAGTTGGCTCCATTCTTCTTATTATAGAAACATTTAAAAAAATATATAGCTACATAGCTTATAAGCATATATGGGTATAACAATTCAAGACAAGTTTATAGAAGTTCATCATATCCTAAATTTGAGCAATTGTTGAAGTTGTTTTGTACATATAGTATTATGTTTGTAAACATATAGTAACTCGAACTTTATCTTATCCAAAGGATTGTTGATTTTTAATTTTCTTTGGATCATTCCTACAAAAGACAACATAAAAAAACACAGTCTAAAATATGATATTAGAGTAAAACTTTAGTGTTTTAGCTCTTTGATGAAAATTATGGTTTGAAAATACAACCATACACCTACTATAATGTCTCATGTGGTTGTATTCCATCTTGTCTTATTTTGATCTGAGCTAGAGTCTTATATGTGTTTTTGTAATTATTCATATGTTTTGGTCATGTATTGACATTGCAAGATGCATCTTATTATAGTCCATTCTTTTTTATTATTATCATTACTGACATAGATGATAGGTTATACTTGTTCTTTCAATGATGATCATGTATAGATAATGACCCTACCATGATGTGTCATGATGCTATATGATGATATTTGGTTTATTTTTCATCAAGGATATTTGATTACATTATCTTGATGTTATTACTAATTCATCGATGTTTGTGATAGTGATCACTGGGATATGTGTTTTACTATGCTTAGTTATTATCTGATTTAGGGTTTTTAATAGATATATGATCTAAATATTGTAAATGTTATTTAATAATTTAATTTAAATAAAAATTATATTTATGATGTTTATTGAGGACTAAATATGAAAGGAATGATTTTATAAAATTTAAATACAAAAGAATAATTACGCCACTAAAATATCCTTTGATTAGTTACATTTTAGATTATTATAGTTATGTGTTTCAACTATTTATACTCTGAGCCACTACACTTTATGTGTGCATGTTTTAGTGAATAGGTGCCTCCATCAACTCCACCTGGCTCTACAAGTTTGAGAATGTCTTTTCCTCGATAGTAGCCCAAGAGATACTTACATTGGCTATTCATGATTTTAGCCAATATCATCCTTTTTTGGACAATGCATTTGTATTTGTTGTGTGGGTAAGTTTGGAGGTCCTTGGATTAATGTGGTACACTAGTATCTATATGTGCATAAAGATTATCCACAATGGTCATGGCAAGTTATATGTTAAATGTTGATTTTAATTATTATTGTTTAATTCATGTTTTCTAGCAATTTTGTTGTAGTGGCATTCTATTTTATGTGGATCAAAATTAATTTAATCCTAGTTGATTTGGGTTATTTGGTTGGATTTTAATTATTTTTTTATATGGCTATATACTTTATCCTTTTCTCTTGAGTGGAAAAGTGACTTTATTATGGAAAAATAGAGTTCATCTTCCACACATGCATTTTTTAGCTCCAAAATTGCAAAAACCCTCTATAAGAGATTCAATCTTTTGTTTTTTGGGAGATATTTTTTGTTGGATTTTTATTGGCACTAGCTCGTTAGAACCATGTTGAGATTTGTTTTTCTTTGTTGAGCATTTCATTGGATTTCATAGATTTTTCATGTTTGTCTCTTCATTTGAGTGTTTTACATCTTTGTTGAGGTAGGAACTCTCTTTGTTTCTTGGCTCCTTGTTTATTACAATTAGCTTGTAGGCTAAGTGTTAGTATTTCCCCCATGTATTTGAATTGAATTTATGGTCATTTGGGTTTATGTGATATGAATTTTAAATTGAATGCAAAAATAGCATTATGATGTTGAAATTTTCATAGATTGGATGAATTTTGGTTTTGAATGCATTTTTGTGATGTTGGGAAATTATAGAGCCAAAGGGTATTTTTAGTTTTTTTAATTTTTTAATTTGATTTTTTAAGCTTTTACAATGACCTTTAATGGCGAAATTGGTTTGGGACTGGTTTTGGGTCTAATATTTATTTTGATAAAAGTTGAAATTTTATGGTTTTTATGTGATTTTATAATGTGTAATAATTGAATTAGTTTATGATTTTTTATTTGTGAGTAGATTCAAGATTGGATCCTCTTGTTTTGTGCCATGTAAGAATGATTATATGCTTTTTCTTTTACCATTGATTTTATGGTCTTCTTTTGCATTATTAAGTTACATTCATGATTTTTTGGGTGACTATACATTGAGAATGCACCCCTACTATTGAGAATCGTGTCTACTTAGATGGGATCTTGAGAGATCCTTAGTCTTTCTCTAGGATAAATGGAGTGCTCCTTGTTTCATCAATGGAGCTAGGACCTTGGGTCTATTGTGGACTTTTATTTAGCCCTTACATTATCCTTTCTTGTTGATCCACCTTAATTTTTCGTTGAGATCACTTGTTATATGTGGATATATGGTGTTGAGACCGCATCCTTGATCATAGTTGGACCATGTCCTTGATGGGGTCTTGAGGGATTTTTGCTCTTGGTTTAGACCAATCAAGCTTATCTTATATCTTTATGACCTGTGGTATTATAGTTTTTTATTCCATCGATTGCATTATCCTCATTGTTTAACAAGATGATATTGTTTTATGTTTAATTAGTAGAGTGGAGTGTCTCTCTAAGGTGGGTTGGGACACAAAGCGGTCACCATGGTATCCCTTGGAGAGATATTAATAAGAAAACATAACTTAATTGATGAATGGGTGTAGTGTCCCTTCAACCTCAACACGATATGAAGGTATGAGGATTCTCAACCCAACCTTCGATGAAAAATATATTATGTTTAATACCAAATGCTTTTCATTGTAGCAAGGAGTATATGTTAGGCTTAAGTGAATTCTTATTTAATCCTCTTAGAATTTGTCTATTGGTGTTCATAATTATTCTAGACAAGTTGATAAGAAAGGCTATATTTATGATCATCTAACATTTAATGAATCTTATGATGTTTTTCTAGTTGGAAAGATAGTTGTATAGATACAATAATTGGGACATGGAGAAGAAGCATGAGAGTGGAACTTAGGTATGCAATGATAACTATTTGTTAATTGATCATGGAAATAGGTTTAATCTTGATTCTCTTAGTTTCTATTTTAGATGATAAATTAATGGGATTATAATGTGTTTCTTAATTTAATGTAGTTTCTTTTGTTTAAAAAAAATATTCCATATGTTTTTTTTAGTATTTTGTCTATGTGATGAGGGTTCCTTGATAGGGCATTATATCTAGTATCAGAACCCATGTTTCTACACTAGGAACTCTAGGACTTATGTGCCATCATGTAGTCTTGATAAGTATTCTAGGATCATGTCCATTAATGCTTCTCCTCCTTTGTATCTTACCCTAGTGTGGCTTAACTTCTTGCCTTATGTGTGATTTATGTTGAAGATAGTTTAGAGGTATCATCTTTGAGTATTCTCTTCATGGATCTATGATTTCTTATTGACTTTGTGCTTAGCCTATCTTTGTTCTATACTATCTTGTTTCTATGTAATCAAATATTTGATTTGAACATGTATTCCTTATTGTACTATGCAATAATTTTAGAAGAAATACATATCATGCCCAATGCAAAATCTATATGTTTTACTTTTCTTAATAGTTTCTATTGCATAAATTACAATGGGTTTGTTTTTATAATGATCCTTAGAAATGAAAATCAATATATATATCTTCATGTCCCATCCCCTTGATGGATGATTATAAAAAGATGTTAGTTAAGAAATACAAATATATGATTCAAACCATTGATTTTAAATGTATAGTATGTGTGATTAGAGAAATCCTTGGGTAAAGGACCTAAGTTCCCAAAATTTATTGTGATCTAGAGGCATGAGTAGGAGTGATGAAGGGTCATTTAGATTACTAAAATTGGGAGATTTCATAAATAATTAAATGAATATATTTTTCTTGGTAAAATAAACTGAAAGTATGTTATAATTGATACATTGCATACCATCTCTTCATTTTATTGTTTACTTTGAGAAATTATTTTTCCTTAGCTTAATAAGAGTTAAAATATGTATTTCTAGATAAAATGTGAATTTTATGGTAAATTCAATCAATATGTAAGTAATGATGTAACTATCCTCCCTAAATTAGAAATTATATTTTTGGATAAGAAATATTGGTGTAACACTTATTGATTTACTTTGATGTATTTTTATATGAGTTATTGAAATCATCATGTTGATAGCTACTAGTGTGGTGTGCATTGAAAATAAAAAAATTTGAGATGAAGTAGAAGTTATCACGTCCCTTAATTAGAAGATGATGCAAGATCATCTTGGGTTCTTGGTGATCTTACATCATCTTGGAGGATTTTCCTTGTGGTTTGATGAAGTTCCTTGTTTTGGGCAATTTTCAGGGATTTTGTGTGTAGATGATCTATGGAGATCTTTGGTGTGTGTGATGAAAATAGTTTGTTCCTTGCTATTTGTGGAGGCTATGTCTATGATCACACCTCTTCAGGTGGTAAGGATTGTAATATCTAGCATGTTCTTTTCCAAGTGGTCATGTTCTTCATGTCACCAGTTTAGTTGTATTCACTGGTTGATTATTGAGGATGGTGGTAGAGGTTTATCATCAATGGTGTTGAATGATATGGATCTTGAGGTGGACCTATATGTGTGGTAAAATTGGTGGTTGGATCACACCTGGTGAATGAATTAAATTATATAATTTATTTTGGATCTATGTCAACCTCATCTAATACATTTGTCTTGGGATATGTAATATCTTGAATGTCGACCTATGATGGTTAGTATGTATAAATTTAGGGCTTGTGATTGTAAGAGGGGAGTTCTAGAGATAGTAGGGAGATGATATCTCTCCATTTTGATAGATTAGAAATAGGAATTGAGACTAGTTTCTTTATATTGGGTCATAACTAGGAAGACCTTACAACCCAACATGTGTGTAGCCAATTTGATGTAAATTTTTTTGATGATAATAAAATTTGTCATGTTTGATTTATATCTTTGTATTTCTTTTTTCTTTCCAATATGTTGACTCAAGCTACAAGATTGGATATCTCCTTTGGAGACTTCTCTAGTCTTGACTGCATCAAATGGTATTAGAGCTAGTTTGATTTTGCAGTGGCATAAATATTGGTGTCTGAACTTGTGAAGCTTCTAGAGCATTGTTTGTGAGGTGGAAGAGTGTAGCTATGACCCACATCAGCAAAGGGCTTGCGCAAGATGGTCAGAAGGGATTTTCTACTAAAAGGTTGATTTATTGTGATGATATGATTGAGTTACATATCTTGGTGTGGTAGATGTTATTTTCATGCTCGTGAAATCCTAAATTGGTTTCTCGAGGAATCAAAGATTGTGGGTTTGGCTTGCAATTATAGAGTATTTGTACAAGGATGTATCATAAATAGGATGTTACTAGTTGTGAACCTAGGAAGGAGGTGAAACCCTAGAGAAATCTAGTTGTTGGTGAATAAATCACCGAATCAAGGTAGTTTGCGAAGGTGTTCAATAGATCATTGACCATGTTGCAGCTGGAATCTTTCCCTCAGATCACCAATTTGAGGAAGTTTCACCTTGGCAGAGAAGGGAAGAAGTTGATGAGAAAGGATGACTGGTTGGTTAAATATAGGGTATTTAGCTGACTTGAGAAGAAGCTTGAGGAGGTTGCCGATAAGCTAGGAGGTTGAATTGTAGTTGGAATTTATCAATCTGGAAAAGGATTGTTTGGCCTATGAAAAGACTTGTTCAAAGAAGGAAAATAAAATTTAAGGTTATTTTCGAAGAGGTAAAGCTCAAAAAGGTAAATAAGTTGACCATTTTGAGGTTGATGTGGTAGATCGAGTTTGTTGTAATGATCAGATGGTTGGGTCTAATGTAAAAAATGTAGATCATCTTGTTTTTGGTAATGAGAGTTTTGATGGCGTGGAGGAGTTACCTTTTTTTAAGGGTAGTGTTGAGGATGTTGGTATTGATGAAATTGTTGATTAGGTTTTCATTGGAGATGATAATCTTGTTGTTGATGAGAAGTTATAGACCAGGTTGTTCCAATTGGATGTTGTTACTTGTGTTGCAAAATTGGAGATAGTGGCTAAGGATATAGAGGTGGTTGATGAAGATGGTGAACATCTTCAATTACTTGTTGCTAATAAGTTGATGGTGGAAGGTGGTGAGTTGCATGATTTTTTTGTGAATGAGAATGCAAATCAAATGCATTGTGCTGAGGATGTTGATCAATTTATTTCTATTATTAGGTGTGTTGACTGATTGGTTGTAGTACAGAGGATTCAAAGTTTTGATTAGAGAAAGTAGAGGTTTCTTATGTGTAGGTTTGTCTTCTTACCTTTGAGGATTGGGAAATTAATTGTCAAGATGAGGTTGTGTTCATATTTTCTTGCGGCATCAAAGTGTGAGGCACAATTTTCTATCTACTCCAAGTGGCTGATGTAGAAGAATCTTGTGTTCCCATAAATCTTACATCATCTTGGAGGAATTTCCTTGTGGTTTGATGAAGTTCCATGTTTTGGCCAATTTTTAGATATTATCTGTGCGAACGATCTGTGGAGATCTTTTGCATGTACAATGAAATGGATTTGCTCCTTACTATTCATGGAGGCTATGTCTATGATCGCACCTCTTTAGGTGGTTTGGATTGTGAGATCTAGCATGTTCTTTGATAACTAGACGTGTTCTTCATGTCATCTATTTAGTTGTGTTCACTGGTTGGTTGTTGAGGATTGTGGTGGATTTTTCCAATTAATGGAACTGAATGGAATGGATCTTGAGGTAGACCTATATGTGTGATTGACTTGGTGGTTGGATTGCACCTAATGAATTAATTAATTGCTATAGTTTATTTGGGATCTAGGCCAACCTAGTCTAATATGTTTGTCTTGGGATATGTATGTATAAATTTAGGGCTTACAAATGTAAGAGGGTAGTGGTGTGGGTAGTAGGGAGATGATAGAGGATAGCTATGATGTTTGACAGATTGAAAATAGGATCTAAGACATGTTTCTTTGTATTGGGCCGTAACCAAGAAGGCCTTACAACCCAACATGTTTGAAGCCAATTTGATGTAAATTTTGTTGATGATAATAAAAGGTGTCATATTCAATTTATATCTCTATGTTTCTTTTCTTTCAGCCATGTTGACTCAGTCTACAAGATTGGATATCTCCTTTCACTACTACATTTGGGGCCAAATTTCAACAAAAGTTTTCGACGGGTAACCTTTTATTATGAATTTGGTGTTTTTTTTTTGTAATAGGCCCCGATGATGTCGGTATTCCAATGGGTGTTTAATTGACCATTGTAATTCCGACAGATTCGGGGTATAGATAAAAAAAAAAGTGAAACAACCTCATCATTTTTATTTCGAATGGATAGAGTGTCATGCTCAAAAATATGAGCAAAACACAACAATCAAAATTTTTCCTACGCATAACAATAGGTCTAGTTTAACAAAAGGATTCATATAATCTAGGTGTGATATAATATCCCAATACTATTATTCTCATTTTACTAAAGTCTTAACCTTCAAAGTTAATCATTTATTCAATGATTAAATTAAATAGGGATACTTTATAGTGTTATATAAATTTAAGATTTCAAAATATAACTAAGAGTATTAGTTTCATAGTCATTATTAATAAGCCTAATTCCTTGTTTGGTTAAGTCAATAAATTTACTTAATAAAGGAAATTAATATTCAAATATTAATAACAATTATCTATGCATAATGGATCTAACAAAATAATTTATTTAATTAAATCAATTCACTTATGAGTGAAATAAATTTAACCTTCTAGAGGAAAAATCCTATTGCAATCCAAGAAGTCAATAGAGGCAACTAAGGATAATAAATTTAGAAGTTACTTAATTTGTACAAAAGTCAAATTTTCAACTATAACATTAAATTCTAAAAATCAGATCTTTTTGCTTGCTCAAATTTGGCAACTAAACTTGATTAAATAAAAATTTGAATTACAAATATTTTTTTTGAAACTTTTATAAATATCCCAAGTTCTCTTCAAATCATAATTTGGTCTCTTTCTAATATATTGGTTTATAAATTTGACAGGTTTGCAAACGAAAGTTTTGAGGAAACTTCATTAATGAGCTCTTTGGAGCTTGGAGATAGATTATCCTCTACAAATTTTATTGTTCTCTTCTTAGGAAAATAAGATCTTAGAAGTTTTCTTTTTTATAAGCTCTTGCTATAATATTTCAGAAAGAAACTAAATTTGGTTTTCTAGTTTGTAAGATTTATTGTTCTAAAATCAAATTATAAATTTAATCTATTTGTTGTTATATTTCTTCTAATCTTAATAGAACAATTATTATGCCATTAATAATAATAATAATATGTTCTTTCAGATATGTATACATGTACCTGTATATTTATATATAAATATATATGTAGATATATACTATTGAAATTTCAACTCTTCTAATAAAATTAGTCCTATGTTTCATTAACATCTATGCATATAGATTTATATTTTAAGTCTCTGTTTAATATTATAATTTAAAAAAAAAAAAATTTGTGTAATCCCAATATATATATGTATGTATGTATGTATGTATGTATGTATGTATGTATGAAAAATGTTTCAATGCTACTGCAGGTGAATGAACAGGGATGCAAAAGGGTAGCAAGCCCATTTTTTAATTAATAAAGGCCGAAGCCTGCTAGTAATGGCAGAGGGGCTGCGCTAGTTTCTGGCCTGCGTGAGACCCCATCTTTTAAAAATAATTTCTTTTGCTTTTAAAAAACTTTTTAAAATATATTTAAATAATAGAGCATGCAGATTGTTTTTTCTTTTTGAATATTTAAACTTGTATTAGTTAATTTATCTTAGCTTTTATTAAATTATATTAAAGGTTGTATAGTCTATTTTATGATAAATTTATATATAAAAACTTATCAAATGATAACATCATTATCTAGCATAAATATGAGATTCATATTTATCTTGTAATTTTTCTAATATTAAACTTTTAAACATAATTTAACAATAAATCTTTTTATTTAAAGAAAAGAGGAAAAGAGATTCTAAAATACAAATATATATTTATGTAAATATATATCCATATGATTATATATATTTATAAAAATATATACTTTGCAAAAAGAGGGTAATATATATATATATATATATATATATATATATATATATATATATATATACATATACACATACACATACACATACACATACACATACACATACACATACACATACACATACACATACACATACACATACACATACACATACACATACACATACACATACACATACACATACACATACACATACACATACACATACACATACACATATACATACACATACACATACACATACACATACACATACACATACACATACACATACACATACACATACACATATACATATACATATACATATATATATATATATACACACACATATATACATACACACACATATATACATATATACATATATATACATATATACATATATATATATATATATATATATATACATATGTATATATATACATATGTATATATATACATATCTATATATATACATATCTATATATATATATATATACATATATACATATATACATATATATATATACATACATATATATACATACATATATATACATACATATATATATATAGATAGATACATATATGTATATAGATAGATATATATATATATATATATACATATATATGTATATATATATATACATATATATGTATATATATATATACATATATATGTATATATATATACATATATATAGATAGATAGATAGATAGATATATATATATATATATATATAGATAGATAGATACATATATATATATATATATATATATATATATATATATATATATATATATATATATATATATATATATATATATATATATATATATATATATATATATAACCCATTTTAGATAAACTTAGAAAAACTTAAAGTTTGAGATAAAAATAAATAAATTAGGGTTATCCTAGAATAACCTAGGAAATTAGGATAACTTTTTTTTTTTTTCCTTTAAGTTATCTAACTTCTAATATGCAAAATATTCTATTTCAGCTTTAATTGACAAAGAAATTACTATCTTTTTATATTCCCATACTAAGATGGGTTAAAACTTGTTACTTTAGTTTAGGAATGAAAATATCTATAAGCAACTTTTAATAAGAATGAGATAAATCAACTTTTTATTTTAGTTGTAATAAGGAAAGAATCTAATCAGCTTGAAAGGTATTGCTAACCCTCTAACTTTTCACACTAATCATAAGTTGGTCTACTTTCTAAACTTAGAACTTGATAAACAAATTTTCCTTCCTTGACCTATTTTGAGGTCCTAATATGGCACAAGCATATTTACCCAACTTACCTTTAAAGAAAGTTTGATCATTTATTAACTTAAGAAAGCAATCATTATTAACTTGATTTACTTGAAGTAAGTAAAATTGGACTAACTTGATACATCTATCCTTAGGATATTGATACTTAGGAATTAGATTTATAACTCAAGATTTCATTGAAGCTTCAACAATGATATATATAAATGAAATCTCTTTACATAACAAAATAGGGCTTTTACATATTTATTTTCCTAGGGACCAAGTTCCTTTACATATTGAAACTTATCAAGGCCAAAAAGGATAAATGAACATAATACAACAAAATAGGGAATTTTTTTTTTAAAAACAAGCTTCCATGGCCTCCTTGAATTCCAAGCTAGATTCCTGCATGTAAACCTATCTTTTAACCATGGGAGCTCACCTCCTAACCTAGACCATTACATGGTCACCCCCGAACTAGGAGAACAAAGAGCAAAAAGGGATAACAAGAACACTTAGACCCAAAATAACTTGTGATAAGCTAGCACACACAAAATACCCAAAACCAAGTATAACACATAGGCTTCCAAGAAACCATTTACCAAAGGGTGAAAGTGGACCATGCCCATTAGGAGAAACCAAGTTAAAATAAAGGAGATGAAGGCCATGAAGGCCACATAAGGGTCAACTTCAAAATCCTTACCAAAATCATCTTCACAACAAAACCAAGGCTTCATGCTTAAAACACTCCTTATAGCCCCTAATTGCCCATAGGAAAAACTTGGTATCATGGAGAGCAAGACATCCATGTTTATCCTTCCCTCACAAGGGGAAACTCTTCACTAGAATGGGGGTCACTTAGGTACTTTCACCCTACAAGGTTACTCTTCCCTCCCAAGGGTGAGTGTGCCTTTTAACTCCCTTAACAAGGAAAACAACAACAATATTTCTACCATAAGAAAGCACACCAAAAGAAGCAAAATAAAGACACAATTACACAAGATCTTCATGAAAGTGAAACAACCATTTCTTACTACAAAGCATAAACTATCAAAGAAAGTAGAGCACCAACCTATTCCAAAGCTAAAGGTAATGAATTTGAGAAGAGCTTTTCCCTTTTATCCTTTTTCCAAGTCCTTTTCAACAAGCAAGTCTCTTAAGAAAGAGAGTGGTTGATCAACCTAGGAAGACTCCTCAAACTCCCTCTAATAGGCTCTCTAACTCCACCTCATGACCCTATCATAAATGCATCGATAACTTCTCCATTACTCCTCCAAATATCTTCCTCCTCTCATAAATGAGATATGAAGACTTAATGGAGTTGAGAAGAAGGTTGCCCAAAATTTCTAAACTCTTAAACTCGGATGAAGACTAAGGAGGTACTTTAGGAGGTTCATTAATGAGCCTAGGGCCTTCCTATGACTAAAAATTAACTCCCAACCCCAAGTAGATCAAGTAGGGTAGCTAATTTTGGTCCCAACTACCGTCTAGGAGCTTCCTAGACCCTTCTGAACTCCACTTTAAGTTCAAATCCGAGTTCATTCTTTCTTGAATCATCTAGAAGTTTCCCATACCCTAGGTGATCTTGGGGACTCCACAATTTTAACCCTCTAGTTGGTGTCATACTTATCCTAGAAAATGGGTTAGTCATGCCAACACCTGATGCACCCATGTGTCAAGTGACACAACATAATTTCCAACCCATTCACACATAGCATTACTAACATAAACATTTAACTTAATTAAATACAACATTAACAATTACTTTCACAAATAAAACCACGAGACAACGAGGTTCAAGTCTCTTCACTAGACCAAACCTTGGCTTTACAAATAATAACATGATTTCACTCTTTGTTCCCCATTTTAATACCATGGTTAATCCCCTACACACTTAATGCAAACATCAGTAGGTCCAATGACATAACAAGATAACAAAAAAATCTGCATAATCATTTAACACTCACAACTGCATAATTCTTTAGGTAATTATCAAATCAACATTTGATCCCAAAGTTCATAATACCTAACATAACATCTCATTTTGCACCATATATTTCTAATGTATTTAAATGAACTGCATCATGAAATCAATAACCTAACATAAGTAAACCATGATCAACTATAAGTATAAAATAAGTGTTCCAAAACAACTTGATCCAAAAGAAGAATGTACATAACAAAGGATTCTCCGATCCATGAAATAATAACATATGTCCAAGTATATCATAATCCAAAATATTGACTGAAAAGTGTAACTGTGATCAATAAAAACTATGACAGCTAGAGTAGACCTCACATCCACCCCCTCTAGGCATGAACGTCCTCCTAGAGTTCATCAAAGAGGTAGGGATACTGAGATCTCATCTGCACTACATCCTCCCAAGAGGTTGTCACCTCATCATAGCAATCCCACTAGACCCTAACTTGGTCTAGTTCTCTGCCTCGAAGGGCCAGGGTCCATCAAGGCAAGATACGAATGGGCTCCAGTGCCAACTGTCTGTCTGACTCCACCTACAAGGCATCCCAATCTATAACATGAGACTCATCATATATATAATTCCTCAAAACTGAAACATGGAACACATCGTGGATGTGCGACAGGCTAGGTGGAAAAGCTAGACGGTAGGCTACTGGTCCTATCCTCTCTAGGATCTCAAAAGGTCTAATGAACTGAGGTGCAAGCTTAGAGCCCTTCCCAAAATGGATTGGAATCTTATGCGGATGCACCCTCAAAAAGACTCTATCTCCAACCAAGTATGCTCGATCGATCCTCTTCGCATTTGCATACTTCCTCTATCTATCTTGTGCCTCTCTAAGACGCTGTCTAATCAAGGTCACCTACTGTTCCATCTCCCTGACTAACTCTAGACCAATGGATACTCTATCCTTGATCCTATCCCAACTCAATGGTTTTCTGCAAGGCCTAGCATAAAGGGCCTGATAGGGAGGCATACACAAAGATGTATGATGTCCATTGTTGTAGGAAAACTCAACTAGGTGAAGGTACTCCTCCCATCGGGTTTGATGATCCATAACATACATGCAAAGCATGTCTTCTAATACTTGGTTGACCCTTTCAGTCTGACCATCTATCTCTGGATGATAAGCTATACTAAAATTAAGCCTAGTGCCCATAGCTGCCTATAATTCTCTCCAAAAAGATGATGTAAAAAGGGAATCTCTATCAGAGATTATCTTACAAGGTACACCATGAAGTCTAACTATATCTTGTAAGAACACTTATGCTATAGTTGGTGCGGTGAAAGTAGTATGCACAGGTGAGAAATGGGCTACTTTAGTCAACTTGTCAACCGTAACCATGATGACATCATGGCAGTGAGATGATGTAGGTAGACCAACAATAAAATCCATAGAGATTGTGTCCCATTTCCACTCAGGTATATCATGCGGCTAAAGAAGCCCACCTAGATGGTGGTGTTCTGCCTTTACCCTCTGACACTCAAGGCACCTAGCTACCATCTCTACAATCTGCATCCTCATGCCTAGCCAATGATAAAGCTATCTCATATCAGCATGCATCTTCTTAACTCCAGGATGCCCTGCATAAGGGGCTCTATGAGCCTCTAGCATAACAAGCTCATGCAAATCTCTAGAAGAAGGTACATAAATATGTCCTCTATGATGTAAGATCCCATCGAACTCCAAGGAATAATCTAAGTACTTCCCTTCAAGGGGTCTCTAAGATCGAACCAACTCACACACTTATGCATAAATCTCATCCTCATGTAAGTGATGAAGGATGCGATCTCTCAAATCTATACCTGATGACATAGAAGATAGTTCATGTCATCTTCTACTCAAGGCATTTGCAACAATGTTCTCCTTCCCTTTGATGTAATAAACATCAAAATTGTACTCACATAAGAACTCCATCCATCTTCTCTACCTAGCAGTAAGGTTCGGCTGAGAGAATATATACTACAAGCTCTGATGGTCTAAATGAAGCTCAAATCAATGTCCTAAGAGGAAGTGTCACCATCGCACTAAGGCATGTACTACTACTACAAGCTCAAGGTCATGGGTGGGGTAGTTAATCTTGTGATTCTTTAATTTCCTAGACTCATAGGCAATAGCTCGACCATCTTGCATGAGGACTGCTCCTAGCCCGTCCAAAGATGCATATGTGCAAACCATGAAGTTTGCTGATGGATCGGGTACTGCCAGGATAGATACGCTAGTGAGAGCCTTCTTGAGCTCTTGGAAAGCCCTCTCACACTTCTCTATCCATTCAAACTTCTTTCCCTTTTGTTGAAGGGAAGTGATAGGGTGTGCTACCCGAGAAAACCCCTCAACAAACCATTTGTAGTAACCGGCTAGTCCCATGAAACTTTTAACCTCAGTCACAGTAGTAGGTGCTGGCCAATTCATAATAGCCTTAATCTTGGATGGATCCACTGAGATCCCATCCCCAGATATAACGTTCCCAAGGTACTTGACCTCTGGCCTAAAAAATGCACACTTCGATAAGCTGCCAAACAACTGGTTGTCTCTCAAACACTGCAATACTTGTCTCAAGTTCTCTTCATGCTCTCTCTCATCCTTTGAATAAATCAATATATCATCAAGGAATACTACCACAAATTTTCCAAGGAAGGTATGAAACACTCCATTCATGAGGCTCATGAATACAGCTAGAGCATTCATAAGACCGAATGGAACCATAGTGAACTCATAGTGGCCATATCTAGTACGAAACATGATCTTGTGAATATCACTATCCATAATCCTCAATTTATGGTACTCAGATTTAAGGTCTATCTTAGAGAACACTTGGGAACCTTGGAGCTAATCAAACAAATCATCGATCCTAGGAAGTGGATATCGATTCTTGATGGTGACTTTATTCAACTAGTGGTAATCCATACACAACCTAAGGGATCCATCCTTCTTCTTCATGAAGATCACTGGTGCACCCCAAAGAGATACACTAGGATGAATGTGCCCTTTCTCCAACAACTCCTCAAGCTAAATCTTGAGCTCATTAAGCTCATTAGTGGTCATCTTGTAAGGTGCTCGAGACACTAGTTCAGCTCTTGGTACCAGATCAATGTGAAATTCAACTGCCCTACAAGGAGGCATACTAGGGAGCTCTGATGGAAAGACATCTGTGAACTCCTACAGAATTGGATGGTCATCTAGTGAAGGTTCTTTGTCTTCCCCATCCTCTCTATCACTAATGGTGATAGCAAAAAATTGACATCCCTTCCACATGCACCGCTTAAGCTGCATAGCAGAGATCATGCAGAGGGAGATAGGTCTCTAAATCCCTATGATCATTGTTGCAGTGCCATCATCATCAAGACATTCTACCCTCTTTAGACAATAGTCCAACTTGGCTCTATGGGCATAAAGCCAATCCATTCCAAGTACTAAATCATAAGATCCAAGAGGGGTGATACAAAGATCCACTGTGGTGGTTATGTTGCCCACCTGAATCTGACATCCTTTGACCAAGGAGGAAACTATTACTCTATAACTTGAGGCTAACTCTACCTCCCATCTATCATCCTATCTAGTTGCCACTAGCCCGCAACACTCCACTATCAAAGGAGAAATAAAGGAGTTAGTGGCTCCTGAATCAAATAGGATAGAGACACTAGTACCTTCAATCATACCTGCTACCTCAATAATTGTAGACTGGTGCTTTTCTTGGCAGTTATCAACTGCTGCAAAAACTCTATGGGACTTACCCATATCTCCAACTATAGGCTCTGACATCACTGCTCACTGACCACCACCTTGTGGACACTCTCGTGCAATGTGTCCCATGGCACCACAAATGTAACATGGTCCTCAAGTCTGAATTTGCTGAGGCCTAGAGTACTGAGAGCCTCCTATCCTGCTGGACCCTCCATAGCCACCCTTTAAGGACTGTCGAGTCTGTGTAGGAGGTGTGTAATGTGGCTAGTTTCTTTGGTCCTTTTTAGGACCCTGTGAATTCCACTACTTGGGCTTAGAGCCCTATTGTCCCTGTGGTGTTTTCTGCTTCTAATTCTATTGAGGTTGTTGTTGCTGAGGCTGTGGGGTTTTAAAATTCCCATATGAATTCCTATGATTACCCTTCCAAGAGGGTTTCTAATATCCAAAAGACTGGTGTGTGGTATTATAGTTCTGAGACCTATCATGTGATCCCCTCTAAATATCCTCTGCTATGATTGCTCTCTCAACTATGTAGTGTAAGTCTCTTGGTGGATTCATACGTACCAGGCCGTATAAGGTGTGGTTCAATCCCTTGATAAAGCGATTGACCTGAAGCTTCTCATCCTTCCTGTACTCTACGTATGGGAGAAGTTTGAGGAATTTTCTCTCATATTGAGACACTGAAAGTCCACACTGCTGAAGATCATGAAATTCATCTATACGACACTGCCTGAACTGTTCTAATAAATATCTGGGTCTAAAACTTTCCAAGAAGGTTTCCCAAGTAAGGGTGTCTATGACAATGTGGCCTTTGAATTCTTCCTATCTCCACCATGTGGAGGCCGTTCCTCTCAGAAGGTGAATTGCCACACGTGCTTTAAGATTACTCCCATAAGGTGTTAGAAAGTAAAGACAACCAAGATAACCGAGAGGGGGGGGTGAATCAATTATCTGATAATTAAACCATTTATCATCATCAACTTCAATATCAAATTCAACAACTTTAAACCATATAATTAATGTAGTAACCAACCATAGAAGGATAATCATACACAATGACACAATAACACAAGATATGTTAACTAGGGAACCTCTTGATCAAAGGGTAAACCCTGGTGGGAATGATGCCCACAAAATGATGTACTAATATGAAAGTTCCTTGTTAGAGGATGGACCTTGTTAGGAGTCTTATGAAATACATTTAGTACATATGAATCTCTGTTAGGAGATTTTGAATCCCTGTTAAAAGATTCTAACCCTGTTAGGAGTTATGGAAGACAGAAGGACCCAGTGCCCAAACAGCTTCAAGGCAAGATCTTTGAACTCACTATCCAATAGATCTTAGGATTATTCAATAGAATAATATGAAATATGTTACCTCCTTCACACTATGCCAAAACCACACTCTCTGCTACACAAGATCACAAATCCAGATCTTTGTACTTTGCAAGTCTTCCTTCATCACTAAATTAGCTCTTTTCTTCACTTCATGCATACATTCGCATCACAAATTTCATAATTTCATATCAAAACTATTAAAATCCTCATATATAATAAGGAAAACATTCCTTCCTTTATACCACACTCAAATAATTACAAATGAGTCGGCATGCAAATACAAAATAATAATTTCAACATGCTACATCAAAATTACATAAAACTGTCAGCTTCCAGATACAATAACTTTCCAATCATGTGACCTCGAAGTTTGAGCTATGAACCACGCCACCACCAATGAGTCTCAAACTTCCCTTTAACTACACAAAATCAGATTCTATCCCGGTTAGGAGATATCCTCCGATTACCAAAAATAGCTACACAGGAATACTGCTAGAGTACTACTTCCACCAAAATGCTTATAACTTTCATGAATAAATGAATTTCTTTTTGTGCTCTTAACCATAGGCTAATAACACACCAAAGAACATACCATCAACTATGCATAACTCAATCTACAATATAACATGTGCGCAAAAAAAAACTATTCTTGCTTCTCTGCTAAACTCTAGAATATCACTATGTTGACATCAATAACAATCATAGTCATGAATGCAACAACCACTGCTATAGAATGACAGCCAAAGGCTTCAGCATTCATTCCTAACAATCTCCCCCATTGGCATTGATTGTAACATAGATGAAAAACATCCAATGTTCCAAAAATCCAATCACTGCTGCTCAACTGCACTACTACTCATCATCAATCAAATCTTGCTTCGTTATCCTATTCAATCTCTCAAACAAATGTAGTTCCTCAATGTTTCCTCAATTTTTTTAATGATTCTCTCCCCCATTGACATCAATGATATAAATTCTATCACTATTTCAAACAATAGCTCAATGTCAAAAGACACTATTTAGAAAATACATTCACAAGAGTCCTCAATGACTCAGCTCAGATAAACATACTCCCCCATAGAGGAAGTACCAACATCCAATCCAGAAAATAGATAGGGCCATAAACCACTGGATAGATGCAACCAACTACATCATTACTCAAAAGTAGGTTGGGGCATAACCCCAAGCATACCTCTCAGATACTCAAATGTATCCTTAGGCAAAGGCTTAGTAAATATATCTTCTATCTGCTCCTTTGTGCTTATGTACTCTAGTCTGACTTCTTTTTCTGTAACTTTCTCTCTTACAACATGATACTTGATCTCTATATGCTTTGTTTTAGAATGTAAAATTGGATTCTTAGACATACTAAGTGTACTTGTATTATCACAATATATGACAACAGGCTCATCAAACTTGATTCCAATGTCCATCAACATCTACTTCATCCAAATTATCTGATTACAATTGTTTGTTGCTGCTACATATTCTGCTTATGTTGTACTCTATAAGATACAATTCTGCTTTTTGCTCAACCAAGAAACTAATCTTCCTCCAAGAAAAAAGGCTCCACCACTGGTGCTTTTCTTGTCATCAATGCTACCTCCCCAATCAGCATCAGTATATGCACATAGGGTAAAATCATCAAAATTTTCATACCACAATCCATAGTCCATTGTGCCTCTAAGATATCTCAATATCCTTTTTACTACTACATAATGTGACTCTCTAGGTTCAGCTTGAAATCTTGCTACCATCCCAACTGAATGTTGTATATCTAGTCTAGTGTGTGTCAAGTACTGCAATCCACCAATCATAGATCTATATTTCTTTTGCTCAACTTCTGGTGTCTCATCTCTACTAGATAGTTTATGTCCTGTTACCATAGGTGTTCCAACTAGTCTACAATTCTCCATACCGAATCTTTTCAACAAATCATTCAAGTACTTTGTCTGACTTATAAAGATACCATCTTTTTTTTGTGTTATTTGTAATCCCAAAAAGTATTTCATTTCTCCAATCATACTCATTTCAAATTATGTCTTCATTTCATCAGCAAATTTGTCACTAGCTTCATCTTCTCCTCCAAAAATAATGTCATCAACAAAAATAACCAAAACTAACAATCCATTCTCAATTTCTTTTGTGTATAAGTTACTATTAGTTGTTCCTTTTGTAAATCCCAATTTTAATAAATACTTATCTAATCTAGCATACCAAGTTCTAGGTGCTTGCTTTAGTCCATACAATGCTTTCTTTAGTTTACATACCATGTCTCCTTCTTGAGTCAAAGGAAAACCTTTAGGCTGCTCAATGTAGACTTCTTCCTCTAATTCACCATTCAGAAATGTTGACTTTACATCCATCTGATACACTTTGAATTTCTTAAATGCTGCATAAGCCAAAAATATTCTTACCGCTTCAAGTCTTGCCACAAGGGAAAAAGTCTCTTCATAGTCAATTCCTTCTTGCTATGAGTATCTCTTACACACCAATCTTGCTTTGTTTCTAATTACTTCTCCTTGTTCATTCATCTTGTTCCTAAATACCCATTTAGTTCCAATCACATTTTTGTCTTTAGGTCTAGGGAGAAATTCCCATATCTTGTTCTTTTCAATCTGATCCAATTCTTCTTTCATAGCTTTAATCCAATGTTCATCTTCACAAGCTTCATTAGTAGACTTAGGTTCAATTTGAGAAATCAAACATAAATGTACCTTCTTTCTAGTCATAACTCCTTTGTCCAAACTTCCAATAACTTGCTCAATAGGATGATGTCTTGATATATACCTGTTAGGTGTCATAGTCACTGATCTTTCTTCAATTGTAGATTCTTCTCTAAATTCTTCTTTGTTTTCTTCAGCATGACTTTCATTCAATAATTCACTGTCAGTCTCAAAAAATTGTTCAGTAGTTTCAATGTTAGGCTGAGGGTTAGTTCCTTCATCAAATTCATAATCAAGCATTCTTTCCTAAATTTTAAACTTCTCATCAACTTTTACATTTGCAATTTCAACAATAGTTTTAGTTCTCTTATTGTAACATCTATATGATTTTATTTTCAAAGAATATCCAAGAAAAATTCCTTCATCGCTTCTAGGATCAAACTTTCCTATATCATCATCTCTCTTGATATAACATTTTCTTCCAAAAATTCTAAAATACTTAACTAAGGGTGCATGTCCAAACCACAATTCATAAGGTGTATTGTCTGTGTCTACTCTGATTTGTCCTTTGTTCATTGTATATACTGTTGTATTCACTACTTCTCTCCAAAATGTCTTTGCCAAATCACCTTCAAATAACATAGCTCTAGCTGCTTCAATTAATGATCTATTCCTTCTTTCTGCAATACCATATTGTTCAGGTGTTCTAGGGGCTGATAAATGTCTCTTAATACCATTCACTTCACAAAAGGTGTTAAACTCTTTAGATGTAAATTATCCACCTCTATCAGATCTCAAACATTTAATCCTCATTCCTGATTCATTCTCAACTTTATTCTTCATGACCTTAAACTTATCAAATGCTTTAGATTTTTCTTTCAAAAATGCAATCCACATCATTCTTGTAAAATCATCAACAAGAATCATAAAATACCTTTCTCCATAGAATCCTCTAGTCCTGGTAGGACCGCTCAAGTCTGTATGAACAATCTCCAACTTTTTTGTAGATGTGAACTTCTTGCTAGGAAATGAACTCCTTTTCTTCTTAGCCATCACACATTCTTTGCAAATCATGTTAGTAGGCTTCATAATCTTAGGTAAGTCTCTTACTGCAAGTGTAGAACTCACTTTCACAATATTATCAAAGTTTATATGACAAAACCTTCTATGTCATAACCAACTGTCATCAATCTTAGTTATCAAGCATGTCATCACAATAGGGTTCAACTGAAATACATTACCTCTGGTTCTAGATCCAATGATAATTAGATTTCCATCTATATCCTTAATCACACAAGTTTTCTCAGTAAACCAAACTTGATATCCTTTATCCACTAACTGTCCAACACTCAAAAGATTATGTTTCAATCCATCAACAAAGTAAACATCATCAATATTAGTCTTTCCATCAAGAGTAATAGATCCTATACCTTTAATCAAACAAGGTGCATTGTTACCAACTCTAACAACTCCTCCATCATAATTGTTAAACTTTATGAATTTTCCTTTATCACCAGTCATATGATGTGAACAACCACTATCTATAATCCAATCAGCTTTCTTTTCAACTTGGGAAACTAAAGCTTTTTCTTCTTTAATATCAGATTCAGAATTTTCTTCCTTAATTGCTACAAATCCTATGTCATCAAAGTTATCATTATCACTGTCACTCAAATGTCTTTCAATTCTTACTTCAATTTCTTTGTCATTTGCATAATAACATTCTTTAGATCTTCTAGGCTTAAAATTGTTTCTATACTTCTTAACTCTCTTAGGACACTTAGATGCAAAATGACCATATTCTTGACGTGTCCAACATTTAAAGATTTTCTTACCATTTGGTTCTCTTTTCACAAGCAAGGAAATACCTTCTTCGATCTTCTTATCTTCATCAAATTTGGATCTGCTACTATTGGCATAATCTCCATTCACACTTGTACTTCTAGACAAAGTAGGTATGATGCTAAGAGCACTGAATATTGTCTCCACTCTAGGTAGTTCTCCTGATAATCTCAAATTCATCTCTGCTACTTCCAATCTTCCAAGAAGAGTCTCTTTTGAAAATTTTGGTGTACAAGGTATCACTTGTTCAATCATTTGT
Source organism: Chamaecyparis obtusa (assembly GCA_027943335.1). Taxonomy (NCBI): domain Eukaryota; kingdom Viridiplantae; phylum Streptophyta; class Pinopsida; order Cupressales; family Cupressaceae; genus Chamaecyparis; species Chamaecyparis obtusa. The sequence goes on along the minus strand of BSBK01007030.1, from coordinate 131,074 downwards.
GTAGTTTTCCTGAATACCGGTGTCAATGTTCTCAAAATCTTCCATATTACTTCATTCTCTGTCTTTTCACCTCCACAAGACTTTATTCTTGCAACAATTTCTGACATCCTACCAATATAGCTTCTAACAAATTCATCTTCCATCATTCTTATGTCTTCAAATGCACAAATCCAATTATGTAACCTAGCTTTCTTTGCATGTTCATCACCTTCAAAAGTAGAATGTAAAGTTTTCCAAATATCATGAGATTTAGTTAAACCTTTTACCTAACTGTATTCATTATCCAGAAGTGCTGATAAAAGTGCTTCTCTTGCAAGTATGTTACACATAAATAGATCTACCTCATCTTTAGAACTTGTTTCAAGATTATCTTCTTCAATTATAGTCCTTTCATTCTTTGTAATCAACCAATAACCTGGTCCTAAACACAAGAGATGTGTCTTCATCTTTTCTTTCCAACTGTCAAAATTTACTCCATCAAACTTAGGGCTTTCTTTCCTAAAATTCACCATAGATCTCCTTAGGTTGTTAAACTTCTCTTTCAAGGACCTGCAGCTCTGATACCAATTGTTAGAAAGTAAAGACCACCAAGATAACTGAGAGGGGGGAGTGAATCCGTTATCTGATAATTAAACCATTTATCATCATTAACTTCAATATCAACTCCAACAGCTTTAAACCATATAATTAATGTAGTAACAAACCATTGAAGGATAATCATACACAATGACACAATAACACAAGATATGTTAACTAGGGAACCTCTTGATCAAAGAGTAAACCCCGGTGGGAATGATGCCCAAAAAATGATGTACTAATATGAAAGTTCCTTGTTAGAGGATGGACCCTGTTAGGAGTCTTATGAAATACATTCAGTACATATGAATCTTTGTTAGGAGATTTTGAATCCCTGTTAAAAGATTCTAACCCTGTTAGGAGTTATGGAAGACAGAAGGACCCAGTACCCAAACAACTTCAAGGCAAGATCTTTGAACTCACTATCCAACAGATCTTAGGATTATTCAATAGAATAATATGAAATATGTTACCTCCTTCACACTATGCCAAAACCACACTCTCTGCTACACAAGATCACAAATCCAGATCTTTGTACTTTGCAAGTCTTCCTTCATCATTGAATTAGCTCTTTTCTTCACTTCATGCATACATTCGCATCACAACTTTCATAATTTCATATCACAACTATTACAATCCTCATATATAACAAGGAAAACATTCTTTCCTTTATACCACACTCAAATAATTACAAATGAGTCGGCATGCAAATACAAAATAATAATTTCAACACACTACATCAAAATTACATAAAACTATCAGCTTCCAGATACAATAACTTTCCAATCGTGTGACCTCAAAGTTTGTGCTATGAACCACATCACCACCAATGAGTCTCAAACTTCCCTTTAACTGCATAGAATCAGATTCCATCCCGGTTAGGAGATATCCTCCGATTACCAAAAATGGCTACACAGGAATACTGCCAAAATACTGCTTCCACCAAAATGCTTATAACTTTCATGAATAAATGAATTTATTTTTGTGCTCTTAACCATAGGCTAATAACACACCAAAGAAAATACCATCAACTGCACATAACTCAATCTACAATATAACATGTGCGCAAAACAAAACTATGCCTGCTTCTCTGCTAAACTCCAGGATATCACTGTGTTGACATCAATGACAATCATAGTCATGAATGCAACAACCACTGCTACAAAATGAGTGCCAAAGGCTTCAGCATTCATTCCTAACATAAGGGCACAATCCAAAGCACCTCCCAAGGCTTAGAAGCCAAGACTCGGCCTTCATACCCTCGATAGATCCCTCAAAAGGTGATGGTTTAAGTCGAAGCAATTCTCTAATCTGATCCCCTATGTCCCGGGGTGTTCTCTCAACCATCTGTGGTACTATTTCTAGTGGAGGTTCTGGCCCTCAAATAGACTCCACTTCATGCTCTTCATGCCTCACAGCAAACCTCAGAGGAGGACTCCCACTCCATTCCCTGGTTACTATTCTATGTTCTTCAGCATCCTGATGTTGCTCTTGCTGAGCTGCGAGAGGCATCCTATCAAGGATGATACCGGCTAGATTCTAAAATGCCAATAGTAGGGCCTAGTTTGGATCCAGAGGTGGTTCGGGAGGGGGATTTTGATTACCTCCAGGAACTTCTACCTCTTGGCTAATTGTCTTACGAACAGAAGGGGCAAGCCTATGTCCTCGCCCACGTGCATGAGTCTGGCGAGTAACTGGCGGCATCCTACAAAATTACAAGTCAATTAGTTTAGACGTAGTGGTTTAGGCTCCCAAAATTTCTAACTTGGCTCTAATACCAAAATGTCATGCCCGAAAATATGAGCAAAACACAACAATCAAAATTTTTTGTACGCATAACAATAGGTCTAGTTTAACAAAAGGATTCATATAATCTAGGTGTGATATAATATCCCAATACTATTATTCTCATTTTACTAAAGTCTTAACCTTCAAATTTAATCATTTATTCAATGATTAAATTAAATAGGGATACTTTATAGTGTTATATAAATTTAAGATTTCAAAATATAACTAAGAGTATTAGTTTCATAGTCATTATTAATAAGCCTAATTCGTTGTTTGGTTAAGTCAATAAATTTACTTAATAAAAGAAATTAATATTCAAATATTAATAACAATTATCTATGCATAATGGATCTAACAAAATAATTTATTTAATTAAATCAATTCACTTATGAGTGAAATAAATTTAACCTTCTAGAGGAAAAATCCTATTTCAATCCAAGAAGTCAATAGAGACAACTAAGGATAATAAATTTAGAAGTTACTTAATTTGTACAAAAGTCAAATTTTCAACTATAACATTAAATTCTAAAAATCAGATCTTTTTGCGTGCTTAAATTTGGCAACTAAACTTGATTAAATAAAAGTTTGAATTACAGATTTCTTTTTTGAAACTTTTATAAATATCCCAAGTTCTCTTCAAATCATAATTTGGTCTCTTTCCAATATATTGGTTTATAAATTTGACAAGTTTGCAAATGGAAGTTTTGAGGAAACTCCATTAATGAGCTCTTTGGAGCTTGGAGACAGATTATCCTCTACAAATTTTATTGTTCTCTTCTTAGGAAAATAAGATCTCAGAAGTTTTCTTTTTTATAAGCTCTTGCTATAATATTTCAGAAAGAAACTAAATTTAGTTTTCTAGTTTGTAGGATTTATTGTTCTAAAATCAAATTATAAATTTAATCTATTTGTTGTTATATTTCTTCTCACCTCAATAGAAAAATTATTATGCCAGTAATAATAATAATAATATGTTCTTTCAGATATGTATACATGTACCTATATATTTATATATAAATATATACGTAGATATATACTATTGAAATTTCAACTCTGCTTATAAAATTAGTCCTCTGATACATTAACATCTCTACATATAGATTTATATTTTACGTCTTTGTTTAATATTATAAATTAAAAAAAAAGCTCTGTGTGTAATCCCAAAATATATATATATATATATATATATATATATATATATATATATATATATATATATATGTATGTATGTATGTATGTATGTATGTATGTATGTATGTATGTATGTATGTATGTATGTATGTATGTATGTATGTATGTATGTATGTATGTATGTATGTATGTATGAAAAATGTTACAATGCTGCTGCAGGTGAATGAACAGGGACGCAAAAGGGTAGCAGACCCATTTTTTAATTAATAAAGGCCGAAGCCTACTGGTAATGGCAGAGGGGCTGCGCTGGTTTCTGGCCTACGTGAGACCCCATCTTTTAAAAATAATTTCTTTTGCTTTTAAATTTTTTTTTTAAATATATCTAAATAATAGAGCATGTAGATTATTTTTTCTTTTTGAATATTTAAACTTGTATTAGTTAATTTATCTTAGCTTTTATTAAATTATATTAAAGGTTGTATAATCTGTTTTATGATAAATTTATATATAAAAATAGAATATAAAAACTTATCAAATGATAACATCATTATCTAGCATAAATATGAGATTCATATTTATCTTATAATTTTTCTAATATTAAACTTTTAAACATAATTTAGCAATAAATCTTTTATTTAAAGAAAAGAGGAAAATAGCTTCTAAAATACAAATATATATTTATGTAAATATATATATCCATATGATTATATATATTTATAAAAATATATACTTTGCAAAAAGAGGATTATATATATATATATATATATATATATATATAAAATCCATTTTAGATAAATTTAGAAAAACTTAAAGTTTGAGATAAAAAATAAAAATAAAAATTAGGTTTATCCTAGAATAACCTAGGAAATTAGGATAACTTTATTTTTTTTTGCCTTTAAGTTATCTAACTTTCAATATGCAAAATATTCTATTTCAGCTTTAATTGACAAAGAAATTACTATCTTTTTATATTGTGGTACCTCCATAGTTTGCTTTCAGTTATTCAGTGTCATACTCTTTTAGGCCATATTGTATGTGTGTAGATCTTATTATTTCAGTGATTGTTGATTATCCAAATTATGATTATGATTATGTTATGATGTCATTTGATCTCATATTTAGATGTTAATGTTATTATGTTGCAATGTTTTATGTTTCAGTTGGATTATGATATACTTACCCCATACTGGCATGTGTATGGTGTTTTCATGTATGTATTTGTTTATGTATGCATTGGTATGATGTGTTTGTGTGGTAGAGGATGGAGGTGTAGTTACTTGCATAGTCGAGATCCACACGTCTGACCGTACCCTATCATTGTCAGTTATATGATATTGTGTGTACATGCATTTGTTCTGTGATGGCAAGTTTGCAGGTACAGGGCATTCCCTGAATTGGCAGGAGTGAGCGTGCCCACAAACATTCATCTCATGGTAAAGAGAGGAGATAGTATTCAGACCCAAAACCCAATCCTTAGCCTATTTATCCTAACTGTTGGATAAAGTATCGATTGACTACCTTGCCCGAGTTTGGTCAGGTTGACCCAATTCATGGATCCCGTCTTTTGAGTTTGTATGATGCGTGAATGTTCCTGAAATATTGCTTGGATTTAATTGTTTTTCTATGGTTATTTTAATTAATAATATAGTGGGAAAATAATGATTAAAGTATTTCTTATGTCTTGAATAATGATTAATTAATTAAAAAATCAAATATGAGAATATTTGAATTTAATTAATTAATTGTGCTAAATTATGATTTAATATGTTTTATTAAATTGTTAAAAAATTAGTGCATGATTTAATTGTGTTATAATTATTAAATATTTTAAATATGAAATTTTATATTCCACGTGCTTTATTGATTTATGTGAAATTTGATTTCATAAAGTAACTTGTAAAATAATTCTATGTGAGTTGTGCATAAATAATTTATTTTATAATTAATAATGGGTATTTTCCCTCAACTCAAAAAAAGAGAAGTTTGATTAGGAGTTGTCTGGTGACTCATTAGGGTTTGCATGATAGATGGATCTGATTTTCTATTTGGGAAAAGTTTGCATTCATTTTGATTTTAGAGTTTTGGGAGAGCAATTTTGGGAGAGAGCATTTGAGGGTTTTGTGCTTTCATGTGTTCTTGAGTTTTTTTTGGAGTTGAGCTTGAATTCTGGGTGAAGGTTGCTTGGTTTTGGATTTGGGTGTTGCATGCTCTGTGATTCAGAATTTGCAAGTTGAGCTTTCCTACTGTCAAATCTAGGAGATTCAACATTCTACAGGTAATTTTATTCAATGTCTAGCATTGGATTGAGGTAGGGTTTGATTTAATCTTCCTGTAATTTCATTTATAAAAAAATTCTCATTATATAGATGTGCTTGGTTTGATTTGAGGATGCAGATCTGTCTTTCAATTATTTTTCATTATGGGTATTAGGAAACCCTTTGAATTATGTCTTTTATTTTATTTTGTGACTTGGCATGGTAGTGTTATGCTGCCAAAATTTAGGGGAAAAATTCATCCTAGGACACCTAGAAAATGAAAAATTAAAATCTCTATAGTTAGTTCTATAGTATGAATGATTTAATTAAATGGGTTGTGAACAAAAAATCAATTTGAGTGGAAATTTATCATTCTGGGTGAAAAATACAACTCTCTGTCAAAAATGACAGTCAAAAGAAAAATTACACAGTAAAATCTTTAATTTACTATTTAATTTATTAGTAAATTGTATGTGGTTGCAAACAAAATAAAACATTGGTGAAAAATAAAATAAAGAAAAGACAAGAAAATATTCATGTGTAAAATTTAGAATTTTCCAATTCTGGAAAAATTCACCAGGCCTGTGTAAAATCCATTTTTGAAAACAGTGCCTATTAAATTATATTATGAGTTTTCAAGTATACATATATATATATATTTTTATTAACAAGTTATAAAAATATATAAAATTTTGTGTGTAAAAAAAAATAAAACAAAGTTAAGAATAAAGTTAATACATAACAAAATAGGGCTTTTACATATTTATTTTCCTAGGAACCAAGTTCCTTTACATATTGAAACTTATCAAGGCCCAAAAAGGCTAAATGAACATAATACAACAAAATAGGGAATTTTTTTTTTAAAACAAGCTTCCATGGCCTCCTTGAATTCCAAGCTAGATTCCTACATGTAAACCTATCTTTTAACCATGGGAGCTCACCTCCCAACCTAGACCATTACATGGTCACCCCCGAGCTAGGGGAACAAAGAGCAAAAAGGGATAACAAGAACACTTAGACCCAAAATAACTTGTGATAAGCTAGCACACACAAAATACCCAAAACCAAGTATAACACATAGGCTTCCATGAAACTTTTTACCAAAGGGTGAAAGTGGACCATGCCCATTAGGAGAAACCAAGTTAAAATAAAGGAGATGAAGTCCATGAAGGCCACATAAGGGTCAACTTCAAAATCCTTACCAAAACCATCTTCACAACAAAACCAAGGCTTCATGCTTAAAACATTCCTTATAGCCCCTAATTGCCCATAGGCAAAACTTGGTATCATGGAGAGCAAGACATCCATGTTTATCCTTCCCTCACAAGGGGAAACTCTTCACTAGAATGGGGGTCACTTAGGTACTTTCACCCTACAAGGTTACTCTTCCCTCCCAAGGGTGAGTGTGCCTTGTAACTCCCTTAACAAAGAAAACAACAACAATATTTCTACCATAAGAAAGCACACCAAAAGAAGCAAAATAAAGACACAATTACATAAGATCTTCATGAAAGTGAAACAACCATTTCTTACTACAAAGCATAAATTATCAAAGAAAGTAGAGCACCAACCTATTCCAAAGCTAAAGGTAATGAATTTGAGAAGAGCTTTTCCCTTTTATCCTTTTTCCAAGTCCTTTTCAACAAGCAAGTCTCTTAAGAAAGAGAGTGGTTGATCAACCTAGGAAGACTCCTCAAACTCCCTCTAATAGACTCTCTAACTCCACCTCATGACCCTATCATAAATGCAAGGATAAATTCTCCATTACTCCTCCAAATATCTTCCTCCTCTCATAAATGAGATATGGAGACTTAATGGAGTTGAGAAGAAGGTTGCCCAAAATTTCTAAACTCTTAAACTCGGATGAAGACTAAGGAGGTACTTTAGGAGGTTCATTAATGAGCCTAGGGCCTTCCTATGACTAAAAATTAACTACCAACCCCAATTACATCAAGTAGGGTAGCTAATTTTGGTCCCAACTACCCCCTAGGAGCTTCCTAGACCCTTCTGAACTCCACTTTAAGTTCAAATCCGAGTTCACTCTTTCTTGAATCATCTAGAAGTTTCCCATACCCTAGGTGATCTTGGGGACTCCACAAGGTTAATCCTCTAGTTGGTGTCATACTTATCCTAGGAAAGGGGTTAGTCATGCCAACACCTGATGCACCCATGTGTCAAGTGACACAACATAATTTCCAACCCATTCACACATAGCATGACTAACATAAACATTTAACTTAATTAAATACAACATTAACAATTACTTTCACAAATAAAACCATGAGACAACGAGGTTCAAGTCTCTTCACTAGACCAAACCTTGGCTTTACATATAATAAAATGATTTCACTCTTTGTTCCCCATTTTAATACCATGGTTAATCCCCTACACACTTAATGCAAACATTAGTAGGTCCAATGACATAACAAGATAACAACAAAATCTACATAATCATTTAACACTCACAACTGCATAATTCTTTACGTAATTATAGTGTTCCAAAATAACTTGATCCAAAAGTAGAATGTACATAACATAGGATTCTCCGATCCCTGAAATAATAACATGTGTCCAAGAATTTCATAATCCAAAATATCGATTGAAAATTGTAACTATGATCAATAAAAACTATGACAGCGGGGTAGACCTCAGATAGAGGTGTTGGCATTAAGCAGAATTGCCACTAGTGACAACACTTATTTGCATTCTGGATGTAAACCGAGCAGACAGTGCAAACCGAGCAGACAGTGCAAACCGAGCAGACAGTGCAAACCGAGCAGATAGTGCAAACCGAGTAGACAGTGCAAACCGAGCAGACAGTGCAAACCGAGCAGACAGTGCAAACCGAGGAGACAGTGCAAACCGAGCAGACAGTGGAAACCGAGCAAGTTAGTACAAACCGATCAGGACAATGTAAACCGAGTAACATCTTGTCTACCGAGTCACCAATGCTTACCGAGTTCAATACCTACCGAGTGATCAGTATGAACCGTGCCTTCACTTCTACCGAGTGCATGACGATGCCGAGTAATGCAGTGGATGCCGAGTATCAGAAAGTCACCGATTCAGTTTGAAGGAACCGAGTAACCATATTTGGGCTGACTTAGTAGCACTTATGTTTATTTGTCAAGCCGACTGTGTAATTGTAATTATAATTAATTGTTTGAGACCTGTATATAAACAATGTTGTAGAAATAAAAGAGAGACATACAAGTAATGAACAAAATATAAAGCAGAATATATGTGAAAGAGTAAGAAAGGCAGAAATAAGCGAATTGCAGAAGGCTTCAGAAGTATAAGGTTCAGCAAAGACAAATTCATCACAGAAGGTGATCAATACATCAGCGAATCTCATTCAGCAATCCAGTTGCAAAGCAGAGATCTACTGTTTCATTCTAACAGGTGAATCAGTACTAAATCCTTTAACCGGGTAGACTTAACAGTCTTTGTATAAATCTCTTTACCGAGTGCATACTTCACTGTATGTTTGTAAATCCTTTAACAAGGTGGATTTAGCAATCCTTATTGCTCCTAACAGGGCAGATCATCAGAAGTGATCAAATTGTAAGCCTTAACCGGCCAACTTTATTCTGCAGTATTCAAGCTTTGTGGGTTTCATCCCCACCCCAATTTTACTTTCTTTTGGAAGGTTTCTGGGTAACCAAATCTATGTGTCATTATTGTGAATGCTTTTAAGTTTCATGCTTTCTGTATGCAAAGGTTAAAAGGTAAAATACATGTTAAAATTGTAAGAAAATTTGGAGTTACTGATTCACCCCTCCCCTCTCAGTAACTTGGTTAATTCCTGAATATTTCCAACAATTGGTATCAGAGCTGCATTGGTTCTCAAGACAAAGCTTAACTAGCTTGAGCAAAGATCCAGGACAATGGAGGTATTCAAACTGAACAAGGTGATTGAAAATGAAAAGCTAGATCTGGAAATGGCCATAGCTAAACTCAAAGAAGCAAAAGAACATCTTTCCCAATCCCTAAGGAGAAGGAAGGAACTTGCAAATTAGATGAATGATCAGAATTACATTGAAGAAAAGATTGAAGATCTTCTTCCCTCAAATAACTCAGATGAAGCAAACAATGCTATCAAAGAACTCCTAGAAAAGAATGGGTCTCTGCAGGAAGAAGTGAGAAAATTGAAAAGAGAACAAGAACTACACTCTACAAGATTCTGTGAGATCTTGGAACAGAGAAACAAGTTGAAAGATGAATTAGATGGAAGAAACATTGAAGTCCAAAACAAAACCCTTCAGCTAGAAAATCTAATTGATCAGATCTCTCATACAAATGAAGAAATTCTAAATCTAAGATCAGAAATAGAAAACACAAGAGAAGAACTAAGATCTGAAAAGGAAATCAATCTAAGATTGATGGATGACCTAAACGCTGAAAAACAAATCAATGAAGGAATGCTGAAAAGTCAAGAAGACTTGAATTAGCTGTATGAACGAAATCTTCATAGGCAAAAAGGAAAAGCAGGACTTGGATACAAAGAAGAAGGAAAATCCTCTAAGCAAGGTACTAAAAGAAATCAAAAACCTACTTGTAATCATTGTGGTAAAATAGGACATACTTCAAATAAATGTTGGAACAATGAAAAAGTAGAATTCAATGGAAAATGTTATAGCTACAATCAACCTGGTCATAAAGAAAATGAATACAGGGAAAAACCTAGATTCAGAGGTAATTGTCACAAGTGCAACAAACAAGGTCACAAGGCATCCGAGTGCAGATCCAAGACATTTAATCCAGCAGAACAAATTGTGAAAGCAATGTTTGGATGGGACTACAACACCTGGTGTAGATGTCATTACTGTGGAGAATATGGACACATTGGCATGAATTGCATAAAACATCATCTAAGGAAAAGAGATACTACCGTAAGATGTTTCAAATGTACTAAACTCGGTCACATAGCCAGAAACTGCATGAATGCTAGTGAAATTGAAGAAGGAAAGAAGAATGAAGCAACTAAGGTCAGGAAACAGGTATGACAAAAATGGATTCCTAAAGCTACCAAGCAATCCAGTCCAAGTAATGGAATGGATGGCTCTATCGACTCAAACTAAATTTCCAAGGAAGCACTGGAACTGTACTCTCATAGATCAATCTCAAGCAGTTCCAGAACCGAAATTAAAAGAAAAGTCTAAATCAGCATGCAAGATGCAGTGAGATCACAGGGAGGTCGGTATAGTCTTCAGCGAGCAAGGTCGGTACCTATCTTTACCGAGCGAGGTCGGAGCATTATGAATTCTCGAGTTCACCGAGTTGCGAAGTCTTTTCTGAGCAATTAATTCTTAGTGGGTGACAGTCTGTCAGAATTCCTACCCTAATTTGAAATGAGCATTAATGACAGAATTGTAAATAAAAAGCAAGTAATCGAACTCATTCTTCACCGTGAATCTTTAAGCACTTTGAGAGCAAAAAATTTCAAGAGCATCCCGGCGATTTAATACTCTTGCGAAAGGAATTTTCTGTGAGCCACCATGGCATCATCCAGCACTTCAGCAAAGAAAGGATCTGATATGTTAGTTCAAGGGGAGTGGAAAGCACCAGATTTTAAGATCGTGCCCGCAATTGCAGCAACCCTAGATCCGAACGGAGCTCAATCTCAGATTCCTCCTAAGGTACTGCTTATCAACGATATCCGTAATCATTTTAACTGTTCTATTCAAGAAATGGGAAACCTAGAACTAGACATTGTGCGTGAGGAACTATGTGTGGATAGTATTTTGAAACCCAAGCACAAACATCTGGAAGATAAGGGTTTAGTCCACATTGCACATCTTCCTCGAAACTTTTGAGATAAATGGGTTAGGTACATTCTCAGCCGAGTACATGATGGCAAGATTTGGCTTGAGCAACCTATTGAGATCACAAAGAAAATGATTCATCAAGTTACCGGTCTTCCCATGTTGAACAAAGCTAAAACTACCAAAACCCTAGGTCGGACGGAACTAGAGAAGAAAACCCTAGCCGAGTGGGATGGTAGAGGCATGAAGGTTAGTAGCATTACCGACGCCGAACTGAAGTTTGGTACACATATCATTGCACACAAGATTTACAGTTCTAGTCGACAGAACAGTGTCTCATGTGAAGCTGTTGACCTAGCATACAAAGTGGTCAAAAATAACTTGACATTTGACCTAGCAGACTTATTGTTGAAACAATTCAACAAGAACATGGAAAGCATCAAAACTTCCAAAAACAATCCATGTAAGTTTGGATCCTTGTTAGTCTGTTTATTCTTCTATGTTCAGAAATTCTTCCCTTCAAAAGGAAAAGTTGTATGGAAAAAAGATGTGCCAGTACTTTATGAAATTAATGAATACATCACAGAAATGGGTGAAAACTTTGAAAGCATCATGGATAACTATTTTGAGTCTTTCAAAGAGAAAATGAATGACAGATTCCGGATTCCACAGAAGTTGGTGGAAGATTACAAAGATGACATCTGTTTTATGGTAGATTGTGATAATGTGTATGTTCAAGCAGTTAAACCGAGAACTGTGTATGTAAAACCTCTTCCTTATGAGGTAAATATTGATGAAACCAAGAACATCATTGAAGCACTTCTAAATCAGCCTGTCAATCCCAAAGCCCCATATTTTGGAACATATGATGAAGCTAAGATGAGAATTGAACTAAGCATAAAGCTTCCACAGGCGGTAAACAAAGGAAAGAAAAGGATAGCTAAAATGCAAATGATAACCGAGGAGAAAGAAGAAATAGGTGAAAAAGAAGAGGAAAATGATGAGAAAATAGAGGAACCAGAACCTGCAAAGAAGAAAGGAAAAGTTTTTATCACTAAGGCATCTGTGCCTCCCACTGCTGTGTTTACAAGGAGAAATACAAAAGGCAAGGCAGACAAGGCAGAAAAGGCAGATAAAGACATAGTATTCAAAAGGCCTCCTCTAAGCCTTCAAGAAAAGCTCAAACTCTTCAGAGATGGATCAGGATCTGGAGTAAGTAACATAAAATCCTTGAGATATGAAACCAGATCAGAAGCAGAACAGAAGGAAATAGAAGATGCTGTTGTTGAGAAGATGGGACAGTGGAAATACTCTCCTGAAGAAATTACCCCACAGGTTCCAGCAGTTCTATTGAATCCAATAAGAATGAGATGGAGCAATGCAAGGCAAACTGTGATAGACATATTTGATCAAAACCTGAGACAGTTGATGCCGAGCTTGAACAATGATGAAGTAAAGAAGGCACTAAAAGAAAATGAAAATAAGATGACATTAAAGTTCAATACTTGTTTGATTTTGATCAACAATATTGAATCGGTTGTGAAGGCTGCAAAAGCCACATGGAAGAACATATACCACCTTCACCAACCGAGCATTGAAACTGTAATAATAAAGGATATTGAAGATGACAGCGATGAGCAAGAAGAAGACAATGAGGTAGATGATACTGTAAGGATAGCAGCAGAAGTCATTGCATCCCTTCCTACCTCTCCAGTGAAAGTCTCTACATCCAGCCCAGAGACACCTTCAAGCATGGTTGTGACAACTTCTACATTTGTCCAATCATCCCTAGCAACATCAGAGGCAGCTACCATTTCTTCTACCGAGCTGCAGTCTCCTGTACCAGTAAGTTTTCCAGCTTTTGAATCATCAAGTGTAAATATTTTAAGTTCTCCAGTAGAAAGTATACCAGTGTCAATAGCCAGCCCTACCTTATCTACTGTCACTACTACAAGAGCATTAAGTACAGATAAGCCTAAGGCTCTACCGAGTATAAAATTTTTGGGTAAAAATATAGTTGAGGATATAGACCTAGACGAAGAGATAGAGATTCCTACACTAGATTTTGCAAATCTCTCAGCAGACTAGATGCAGAATATAGGTGAGATCCTCCAAAGGAAAGAAAAACAAAAGAAGCTTAAGGAGGAGAGAGACAAAGAGTATCAAATCATCAAGGATGCTAAGGACATTTTGTCTGATGCATTAGGCATTAAAGTAGACTCCTCCCAGCATGTTTTGTTACAATTGGCAGAAGCAGTTGAGAAATACAATAAAGTTGAGAAATACAATAAAGTGCTATTAACCAAGTAGAATTATCTTCAGTTTTGTCTAACACAGAGTCTATTTATTCGAATGCTACCTCTCTTTTGGCCAGACTATGCAATTTTGCCGAGTTCACAAAGGATGTCAAAGATAAAATGAATAAAATGGATGAGGATATGAAGATTAGCATACAGAAGCTGCAACTTGAACCAAGTTCAAGCTCTGCTCATCACATGAAAATTTCACATCTATCCAATATGCAGTCTGATCTATTGAAAGAAGACTCAAGGATCCGGTCCACACTGCTAGACATCCAACACATGATCCTTCCCATCATGAATACAATGTATAAGCACATTGAACATTCCAGAACATTGATTCATGACAATCAGTTCTCTATAGCAGATCACATGATTGAACTCTCTGCAGAAGTCCAAATTGCTATACAAACATGTAAGATTCTGCAAGAAAGTTGGGACAGAACCCTGGCACTAATAATGAAGGTACATTCTGATTTCTTATCAAATTTTGGATTCTCTCTGTAAATAACTTGTATATGCACCTTTGGCATTATCGTCAAAAAGGGGGAGATATGTATAGAAGGAGAGATATGTATACTGTATAGATTTGTATAAGAAACAGTTAGCACATTGAAAGGGGGAGACAATGTATAAAGCCCTATAACAAAGACAAATTTTGAAAAATCAAAATAAAACTCAGCATGATTCATGTATATAAATTTTGGCCAATAAGTGTTTTTGTCACTAATGCCAAAGGGGGAGATTGTTGGCATTAAGCAGAATTGCCACTAGTGACAACACTTATTTGCATTCTGGATGTAAACCGAGAAGACAGTGCAAACCGAGCAGACAGTGCAAACCGAGCAGATAGTGCAAACCGAGCAGACAGTGCAAACCGAGCAAATAGTGCAAACCGAGCAAACAGTGCAAACCGAGCAGACAGTGCAAACCGAGCAGACAGTGCAAACCGAGCAGACAGTGCAAACCGAGTAGACAGTGCAAACCGAGCAAGTTAGTACAAACCGATCAGGACAATGTAAACCGAGTAACATCTTGTCTACTGAGTCACCAATGCTTACCGAGTTCAATACCTACCGAGTGATCAGTATGAACCGTGCCTTCACTTCTACCGAGTGCATGACGATGCTGAGTAATGCAGTGGACGCCGAGTATCAGAAAGTCACCGAGTCAGTTTGAAGGAACCGAGTAACCATATTTGGGCCGACTTAGTAGCACTTATGTTTATTTGTCAAGCTGACTGTGTAATTGTAATTATAATTAATTGTTTGAGACCTGTATATAAACAATGTTGTAGAAATAAAAGAGAAACATACAAGTAATGAACAAAATATAAAGCAGAATATATGTGAAAGAGTAAGAAAGGCAGAAATAAGCGAATTGCAGAAGGCTTGAGAAGTATAAGGTTCAGCAAAGACAAATTCATCACAGAAGGTGATCAATACATCAGCGAATCTCATTCAGCAATCCAGTTGCAAAGCATAGATCTATTGTTTCATTCTAATAGGTGAATCAGTACTAAATCCTTTAACCGGGTAGACTTAACAGTCTTTGTATAAATCTCTTTACCGAGTGCATACTTCACTGTATGTTTGTAAATCCTTTAACAAGGTGGATTTAGCAATCCTTATTGCTCCTAACAGGGCAGATCATCAGAAGTGATCAAATTGTAAGCCTTAACCGGCCAACTTTATTCTGCAGTATTAAAGCTTTGTGGGTTTCATCCCCACCCCAGTTTTACTTTCTTTTGGAAGGTTTCTGGGTAACCAAATCTATGTGTCATTATTGTGAATGCTTTTAAGTTTCATGCTTTCTGTATGCAAAGGTTAAAAGGTAAAATACATGTTAAAATTGTAAGAAAATTTGGAGTTACTGATTCACCCCTCCCCTCTCAGTAACTTGGTTAATTCCTGAATATTTCCAACAAGAGGGAGTGGGAGAAAAGGAGTGAAAGCTGAGTGTGGGAGAAGGTATGTGATTTCTTCATCTTTCGAGCCTCTGGCATCATATTCGAATGCATTTCATTTTATTTGATCATGAATTCTCTCTGAAATGACCGCATTCTACTGGTGTCATGTCGTAGCTAGTGCCTTATCTCTATTATTTGATGTTATTGGTGCTTGTGCTCAAGGATATCAATTCACTGTATTCAAATGTTTGGATTCATGTTTGTTGATATTATTGGCATATATGTTTAATGACACCATTGTAAATTGCTGTCACTGAAATGACTGCATTCTACTGGTGTCATGCCCTAGCCCGTGCTTTAACTCCATTATTTGATGTTATTGGTGCTTGTACTCAAGGATATCCATTTTTTTAAAATGTTGACTGTGGTTATCAAATGGATAGCTCATGAGCTTCTAGTTATGCACCATTTTTATTGATAGCTTAGGGCATCAAATGTATTGTATCATTGATAGTTGATACTTTTTAAAAAGGAAATAGGACAAAGAACAATTTTTATTTAGTTTCTCTATTTTGATCCCTAAGTGGCTTACAACCCTAGAGAAGTATATGCAGATTTATACATGGAGTAGCAGGATACATAGCAACCGATAATTCACAATAAATCCATGCATCCAATTTGAATAGCAATTAATACAAACAAATAGGGTCCTCCAATGGCCCAGTCATCCAGACCTTGACTGTCCCCTCAACCAGTGACCCTTCAAAATTGGGTTATCATGCAATAGTGAGTGATCCTTCATTCTCCTGGTGAGCTTCTAGGTAGGTGCCATTTGTATATTTGATAGCTTAGGGCATCAAATGTATATTTTATCATTGATAGTTGAGACTTTGTTAAAAGGAAATAGGACAAAGAATGATTTTGATTTAGTCTCTCTATTTTGATCCCTAAGTGGCTTACAACCCTAGAGAAGTATACGGAGATTTATGGATGCAGTTGCAGGATACATAGTAGCCGATAATTTACAAGAAATCCATCCTTCCAATTTGAATAGAAATTAATACAAAGAAATAAGATCCTCCAATGGCGCAATCATCCAGACCTTGACTGTCCCCTCAACCAGTGACCCTTCAAAACTGGGTTATCATGCAATCAGTGAGTGATCCTTCATTCTCCTAGTCTGCCCTGCATCCAAACATATTGGAAATGCACAATACAATGATAAAAAGTCTTTCACAATCCCCCTTCCCTCAAGTAACACTATCACTCATCCCTTCCACATAGCATTTCACTGTTATGAGTGGATTGTGTAGGAACAGTGAACATTAAACAAGGAGAAAACTCCTCAAGACATCTTGGAAACCATTGAATTCAATAATAAATGAAACCTAACACCAACACTATTCCTTCCATAGTTGCAGGATACATAGCAGTTGATAATTCACAAGAAATCCATGCATCAAACTTTTATAAGGATATCCTACTAATCAATAGGAATTTTCTTGAGATGACCAATGATTATGAATTTTGATGGCAGTGTGCTAGTTCAAAAGGATAATATAAATCTAAAGCAATTTTTTTTTATTTTCTCAAACTATAAATGTCGTTAAAGGGAAAATATTATGTGGAAAACCCACAAACCAAGCTAGCAAATGATTGTACATCAAATTATTCCTATATTCATTCAAGTATTGCTATGCTTCAGCTACCTGACCTTTGAGCTTTATCTAGAGGAATGTGTAGCTTTAAGATAGAGTTACTTCTTAGGCCTTACAATAGGGTGGAATATGATCAAGATTTGTTTAGGCTGTATCTTTGTTAGTCCCATTGTTAGGTTCTTATAGTTCATGGTTTGAATCTATTATGGTTGTGTAAGAGATTTGTAGATGCTTTTTCTAACATAATTATTGGACACCATGATTGGAACAACTGGTTGTTGGCTATTGTACACATGAATCATATTTGTCAATGGTTCTTTGTGTTCAAGAATTCGTTGATCAATCTTTGAGATTTATTGTCCCGGCTTTAAAAGAGTGATAAAAGATATAGTGAGTGCTATCTTTTCCAAGTGTTTTGTGGGTGCCATTATCTTCTAGGAGTAATTGTTGGAACCAAATTATGTTCTTTGCCTCTAGTAAATATTGTAGACACAACCATCTTCTTGGTGAAGGGTTTCTTCCATCCCCATGAGGCACTATTGCATGGTTTCCATTCCCTTGTAGTATAGGGAACCTAATTTAATACAAGTGTGCACTATTTTGGGTTCCATAGTTTATGGCCCCTACACTGTGGTTGTTAGCCTAATTAAGATAGGCCTACCTTTGCATATAATAAGAGGCCAACATGAAACAAACATCCAGAGGTTAGGGGGTTGTTCCCTGTCCATAATTTATTATTTAAGTGCTAAGTGATGATGGGTATATCATGTAATTCATACCTAGTGTGTCTCTTTCTTTCTCTCCACATTTCACATTAGGAGTATATGTTATAAAATACTAATGAAATCAACTATAGGTCAAATCTAATCAAAATTGCAATATAAAGATTAAAATAGATCTTGAAGAAATATGGGAACCATTTTTGATAGATATTGTACAAACGAAGAGAATACTCCGAAGAGGAAATGCTTCAATGTGGAACAATTGAAGGACAATATTTTACTTTTATATGCACATCTGCAATGTTTTTGATATATTTTTGAGATAACAAAACCATAGAAAGAATAGCATATAGAAGAAAGTAAAGAATAATGATCATACTTTGAGATATTGTGGAAAATTAAAGGAAAGAATTCTTGGTGGGGTTTGTTAGTGCTCAAATCTACAGATGATTAATAATTCATGAACTCATATAATCCCAATAGATGCATTTGACAAAATTGCAAGCACTAAGGTATTAAGGTTATAAAAACCTTCTTCACTTTGAGTATAAAAACTCAGGTGGGTTTACCTATAACAATTCACTGTTTGAAATGAGCTTTGAATTGAGAATTAGCTCGTTCACTGTTATATTGTGCTTCTCAAAATTAACTCAATAAGACATTGCAACTCTTAGTATGGCCCAAACAATCCTGATACACAACACTATGATATAAATTATGAAAACAACAATATTGAATAGTGGCTTAAGGATATTCATCCTTCTTCTTTTTAGAGTTGAACTCAAGGAAGGTTAACCTCATTTAGTGCTTCTACAAAGCATTTACAATATACATCTATGAACTTGTCATAGAATAATTCAAATTAAGATTGTACAGATAAAGTAAAATGAATCAGTTGTTTATATCTTCAGGTGGTAACATGTGCAAATGTATCTCAAACCAGTGCCTTATTCTACTCAGGCATTAGAGTCAAACCCTATCTCCACAAAAATCTACCAAGACAAATATACTAGAACCCAAATGACATGCCTGACATCCCATTCTTTTAATTCCTATCACTGTCATCAAATTCATATATGGACAATTAATTCCCAGAGACCTCCCTTAAGATTTTACTCTTCCCTTGAAGGAAACTTAAGTTTAACCCCTATATTCACCTTGTGAACAATGCATTGAAAAAGCCTTACAATTTGAATGCATAAGAAAAATAAAGTATCCATACACAAAGACAATAAGTAGTAGTAACAGAGTTTTGATATGCTTTGTATTAATATCAAAATGTGTTAATACAATATTCTCTTGACTTCAAAGAAAACAAAGTTCTATATTTCAGAACTTCTTTACAGAATGTATCAACCACCCCTAAATGAGCAAAAAACTTGCTATATATAATCTCAGCCATCTTGGAATCCTTGAAAGGATGAAACATGCTTGGGATGGCTAGAAAATATCTTACACTAGAGACAAGATTACAAACTGACAAAATTTGATTGTAACAATAGATTACAAATATCTATTTCTCAACAATTTTGCAGGTGGCACCTTTGTCTAAGGATATTTCAGAGCAGTTGCTAAATTTGTTGCATGAATGATGACCACCATCCAGCTAACTTACATCACCCTCTGTTTGAACCCGCTCTCCCTCAAATTCTAGATCAAGTGCCATGTGCATTCTATTCTTCTTCCTCTTCTATAAGCTGGACAACTGGCCTCTTCTTCTTCTTTATTGTTAACTTCTCCCAAGCTGCTACATCATCATTAGATGGCCAGTTGTAAGTCTACAATTCCTGTAGTAATTTGATTTTCTTATCCCACATGGAGTCAGTTATATTTTTGGCCTCTACCACAAAGCATATGCAATCATTCTCAATTTTAAAAAGAATGTCAATTATGTTGTTACATCTCTCAAAATCCAAAGTATAGTTGCTACTAAGGAAAACATCTTGTGAAATCACCAACTGATCATTGACAGTTTCCATTCCTCTAACTTAATCACATTTCCATTGTCATCACATATTGGAGGTAAATACTTGTTGTAATTCTTATCAAACATAGACAACTTAGCCTTCACCTGGTTAGACTTACCTTTAAAAAACTTTGAAACAACACTAACTAAGCCAATCTTCTCAAAAAATTCAGTCACTACCCCAGGGATCTCAGGCTTATGCTCTTGTAAGCTATCAAGTTTATCAAATAACAAACTTCTCCTGGACCAAATACTATGAAGTGGCTCCAGAGTAGCCAATGATTCATTCACCTTTCTATTGGCCTGGTGCAATTGACTAACTAATTGATAAACTGTTTCCATCCTTTCTATTATCTTATCCCACCTATATTGCACAATCTTTGACATAGTGTCCAAAGATGCCTCTATCCTTATCTTTTCCAAGTCCTTAGTAGGTTTCTTAGGTACTTCCTCATTAATCTAAATAGGGACCTCAATCTACATAAGGGGGAAAATAACTACCTTTGAAGCCTCTCCAAGCTTAACTTTCACTTCTGCCAACTCATCCTCTAATTGTTTGATCTTCATCATTTTCAAGTCTCTATCCTTGGCCACCAGGTTTGTGCTTTCAAAAAATTTTGAATACTTCTCAGACAATTGAACTGTCTTTGCTTCATTCAAGTTAGCCCAATGAGTTAATGCCTTGGAAAATTTAAGGTCAGTTGTATTTTCCATAGTCCATATGATCTTATTCCCTTCCATCTTATCCTCTACACTTAATAGAGATGGCTTTTGGGTCCTAGGGGCCATAGACCACATTGCAATAGCTTGAGATTTAGGATCATAGCCACTTCCTCTTATCATGTCACTAATGTGAACCTCATATGATAGGCTACCCTATGGTTGCTTCCTTATTTGATCTATGATGAATGTAGAAGTCAGATCCCATCCTGGAGTCAATAGCATTCCACTTGACTTAACCATTTGTCTAGCTTCATCTGCAGTTATAGGATTCAGGCTAGGATCATAAGAAGCTAAAGCTCTCAATGTTTCTTCACTTGGCTCCACACCTTCAGGCAGAGCTTTCCTCACCTCTTATTTCTTGTTCCAAATAAGAAAACTCTTGATTTCATCAGTTTTAATAAATTGGTCATCACTCAAAAATTCCTCCTGATAAACCTCTCTGATATCCTTTTCTAACCACAGGGACTGTTCCTTATCTATTTCATCAGTGGCCACCTTCTTGCCTGCCCTTATTGTTTTTCTCAATTGGTGATGGTAAGCCCTATCACTTGGCACTAGAGAAGATGCTCTATCAATTAGTCTCTTTTGTTTTTCTTTCCTTGAAGGCTCTCCTTCCTCAAGCCTCTGCTTCTTCAAAGGTGGCTCTTGGACATTCTCCACCTCTGGCTGGTCTTCAACAGGCTTAGCAATATGTACATCCCCAACTTGTGGTGGGCTATTCCCTTCTGGGGACTCATCAAAAGACTCCTCTTGATCAGAAGATGAATAATCCTTCCTTTTCTTTGGCTGATTTTGGTCAATCAATTTCTCCAACTGATTTGATAGAGTGTCATGCATCTCTATCATCTTGTCAATTCTTTTCAAATAAGGAAGGTCAGGGAAGAAACCCTCAAAAGGAATTTGGGCTACCGTCACTTGTTTTGATAGATCTATCAAATCAAAGTACCTGTTCCATCTCCTTTTAACCTCATCATTCTCTATAATGTTTCTAATTATATCCTCCTCATCTAAACCTTCATGTTACTTAATCACACTAATGTTTGGAATATAGACCATCCTGGTAGTTTTCATAAAGTCCTCAGGATCTACATGTCTACAAGCACCAGTAACCATCTTGAATTGATTTAACCATGCAATGATTTGAGGAAATGCCCTCTTTCCTACCAGGAAGTCACCTATCTTGAATTGCCTAGGTGTGAATGTACCCTTCCTATGAGGGGCTAGAAGTTCTCTATTTGTGCACATCAACTGCCAAACAAATTCCAAATAGGCAACTCTTGGAGGCACAAATTTTGGTAATAGATGTGGGGGTTGGGGGCAACCGTAGACTCTCAAAATTGTAGAATTTTCCCCCAAGTAAAAATCACCCCAATTATGGTCTCCCTCCCACTTGTCCACAAACTGCAATGGTCTTAGGGGCCTAAGGACCCTTGGGGATATCCTTGTGACATTGATGCCTAACATCCTTATAATTGGAAAGACAATGAAATTCTAAAAAACACAAAAATCCACTTCATTGGAAGTAGAATTCCATAACCTCACCCATAATTGTACTGGATTATACTGGCCTTCGAAGTTAAACCTTGGTTTCAACATGTTCCAATCAAAGCTATTGATGTTGAAGAACAAAATTAAGTGCATTAACAATGAATAATGCATGAACTTAATTGGACTCTTACTTTCTTTGACAGAAATCAAACCCTCATGCATTCTATCAATTATATACTGAATGTAATCATAGTCAGTATTTACCAAGGAATTCTGGATGTCTAAGATTATCATCAACAAATAAGCTAGCAAGAACTCTGCATCCCCATCAATTCCCAAAACCCTACACAACCCATAACAAGTCTACCTCATATAATGCTGGAGGGATTTAAATTGGTAAGGGGAATTCATGTGAGCAGGGAGGGGAGCTATATATTTATCCTATTTTTGGATGTGCTTCGTCATTTGGTCCTTTATTGTCCCTATGTTATTCTTGTACCTCTCTCTTTCTTTTCTTAGGTCAATTTCAGTGGAGGAAGATGTATAGAAATTAAAGGCTTTCATGAAAGAACCCCTATCAAGAGTAACCAAAGGTGACTAGTCCTCTTTTCTAATTGTTTAGGAAATAGGGTCATAATGCCTAGCTAGTGCAACAATTAAATCCACATCTAAGAATACATCAGGAACATCTAATTTCCCCAAACCCAAAGCCCAACCATTACACACAGGAACATGCCTATCTCTATTTCCATAAAAGAAGTTGAAAATAGTATAACCTGTGCTATTTGGTATGATAGGATCTCTGCAAAGCCCTAGAACATCTTCAAAAACATCATCGGGAGCTCTTTTGTTCTGACTGGATCCTGACAACAATTTCATGAATTCATCTGAATAATTTGATTTTCCTTTGTCTTCACCACTTTTAGACTTGGCTTCACTACTGGAAGATGTTGCGCTCCTCTCAGGTTGACTCATCTTTGCTACAGAATTACCTTCAATCTTTGCAAACTGGATTTACTTGGCACTCAAAAATTGCTTCAGAAAGACACAATTCTCTTCAACTGATTTTGGACACAGGAAACAATGAGCTTAACTTATTTATCAATGCAGATCAAGTGTGTACAACTACCACAATCATTGCAAATCAATCCTTAATTTCTCCCACATTCAATTCCACATATCACCAATTTTCAAATCATAGCTAACCGATGCAAAGATGTTGACAGATAGATTTAAAAACTCAAAAACAAGGCAAAAAGGCAATGATTACTACTCTGCACTTTAACATCCTATTTACATCATGAAATCCTTCTTTGAAACTGATTGGATGGCTTATTAGTTTACTCTCCAGCTTGACAATGTACTTTATCCATGCAGGCAATGGTCTTTTTCTTTTCTTTTATTACCTTTGCCAACTGAGCCCATTCAGTGAATTAGTGATTGAAAGCTTCTCATGATCGCTTAATACAATGTTAACCTTAGCTCATATTCAGAGAATTGGTGACCAAAGCCTTTGCGGGTTCTCACAATGCAATTCTTAACTCTTCATCCACTTAGCGAATCAGCGAACAAAGTGATCACCTTCGAGCACTTGACTGCAGTTATCATTTGGAGAACTAGCGAATAAGGCCATCTCCCATTCTCTTAATGTCCCAGCTAACTGTCAACTTTCTTGGAGATTTAGTGAACAAAGGGTTCGTGCATTCTCTTAATGAAACATTTAACCACTTGATTATTTAGAGAACTGGCAAAGGCTTTACTCTCTAAATCACTGAATCTTTCCTTAACCGTCATCTTCATTCTGAGATTTTGAATCAATCGTTGATCTTGACAATGATCCATGGCTATCACCAATTCATTGAAACATATGATCTTTAGTCATTTGATTACGAGACTCAGTGAACAAAGGGTTCACTGAATCTCCCAATACTTCAAACATTGAGTATTTCATTACGCGAATGTGCGATTGAAGACTTAATACTTTGCTAATCCTTTGATTCGCCCATTTTCCAAATACTTCCAACCTTTACCTTTCTTTTAAGAGAACTCACGACCACATGATTTTCTGAATCGCCAGATCATTTAGCATTTCACTAACTCATTTCGAGAATAAGTGAACACAAAAAGCCTCACGTCTGCCAAGCTCATTACATCAAATTTTCAGAACCGACAGACTTAGAGGATAATAATACAAGTACTCAGTCACTCATTCACCAAGTCAAACATGTAGGACCCAAAAGATACTTGAGATTAAAACATAACCATTGATCTTGACACCGATCCATGACATCCGCCAGGTCGCCAGATCATTTAACCCTTAACCACTCGATTCAGAGAATGAGCGATAACCATTGTCGCTAGGTCACTGAGTGTTAACACAAAACCACCAAGGAATAAGAGAATAAGAGATAATGCATTCACCAAGTCACGCAAATTTTTCTAATAACTACCAGATACTTGGAGACTCCGCGACTGAGGATAACACTTAATAAGGTTCCAACCTATTCGCTGATTCACCAAAAACTATATGAGACATGTAATGACACTTTCCAATTCAGTGAACACTTGAGACAAATAAGCACGTGCACGGCTAACCACTTAAGTGGCCAAAAAGGTAACAATGAATTAAAAGAATTCAAAGCTGACTTGAGGATTTTGAAATAAATTTGAAATTATTTAAGGACAAAACCTAGGGTAAGGGTTTTTCAAGCTTGGTCATGACAATTTTTTATGAATTTTACAAACCCTAGACCAAGAAAAGCACTTACAAGGAGACTAAAATAAAAATTGGATAAAAACCTCAAAAAATTAAGAATATACCCAACAAGGTTATCGAGCAATCAGTGAGTGATCCTTCATTCTCCCGGTCTGTCCTACATCCAAACATATTGGAAATACACAATACAATGATAACAAGTCTTTCAAAATCCCCCTTCCCTCAAGGAACACTATCAACCATCCCTTCCACATAGCATTTCACTATTGTATGAGTGGATTGTGCAGGAACAATTAACATTAAACAAGGAGAAAACTCCTCAACACATCTTGGAAACTATTGAATTCAATAATAAATGAAACCTAACACCAACACTATTCCCTCCATTCACTTCTACCAAGAATAAAGCATTTAATCCATTCAACATTACATATAATCATTATATAGTTACATTTCCTGACTATATAGGGGAACAATCACGACCAAAATGATCAAAACTACTTTCACCCTTGCACAAGCTATTCCAAAGTTCAAGTAAAATGAGCAATATGCTATATCAAATCATTCATATTCATAGTAACCATTTGAAGGATCATTTTGTCAATGAAACCTCTGACTATACCCCTGCGGCAGAGAAACGAAACCTCAAAATAGAGAAAGGAAACTTAGTAAAACTATTCTATGCTGATGTTTGTGAGGGAAACTTAGTCACAACATCAAGTATCATCTCATCATGGTCTATTCACCATGTTTCAACACCCCATTCACTCTAATCTATTCAACTTACACCATTCTTCTTCTCTAGGACTCAAAGGCTTGAAACAGTATATGTGGTAAAAATTCATGAAATACTAAAGAAGACCTGCTATTTGTCAGACATATCTTCATTGTCCCCCACAAAAAACTAAGTAATAATTACTCTACCCTTAATTTGTTTAACAATGCACCATATTAGATAAAGTAGGTTCTATCACACATGGCACAAACTCTCTTCAAACTCACAATATGTATCATGATTTTTTTAGCTAACATTAGATAATTGAATTACATATGTAGGTACCCAGACTCCTTTCACGAGCATCCCACACAATCTCATGGATCGACATGTATAAGTCAATACACCCTATAGAGATTAATGTATTTCACAATTTGCAAAATATCTCGCATTACTTTCTATCTCTCTCATTTGATGGAGTGTAGGTAGTAGCAAATAGGTATTTGTCAGATGTGTCTTCCTCGAGTGAAGAAAGTGAGTCATTTAGTATGTCTGAATTAGGAAGATCAACTAGAGGTCAAAAGACTAGAAGGAAATTCAATAGACGCATGAAATTTTTCCTTGCTCGAGGGGGGTCATGTTCTTATGATGATGAGAGCAAAGGTGACATTGAGGTGCCCTCTAGGTACCAAAATCTACAGAAACAATGGGTCCCCAAGGAACTTCCTCCAATAAACACTGATTTTAGTGTTAAAGGCAAGATATATCATATTGCACCATCGTCAATACATGGTTTGGGCTTATTTTCCATGGATGGCATAAAGGTCTCTTACAACAAAGTTATTGAATTGATGGAGTATGTTGGACCTTGTTACAACTACAAAAGTTGGATGTGAATTGTTCAATATAAAAAAATTATGCATAGGTATGCACTCTCGGAAAATACTATTCAACAAAAAGAAAATGAAAAAAGTAAAAGAGTGGCTATATACATTGATGGAAGGCCAAAAAAATTAGGGAATATTGTAGGTTTTATAAATAGCATGTGACCTTTGTCAACTATTAAGCAACCCAATTGCATATTTGAGGCACGCAAAGGAAATCATGTATTTGTATGTGCGATAAAATCAATAAGTGCAAGGGAAGAGCTGCTTACTAATTACAATTTGAATCACATAGATACAAATGATGTCATTATCATTAGGGTGCAGGTACCATTAAATAATTGAGTTTTTTTGCCAACCACATTTAGAGTCTCCTCACCATCCACCTCATCTCCATCATCATCTTCTAATGAAATTTATTAATGTCATCCTTTCTAATTATTGGTTAACTTTAAATAATAACACAGGACCACAATATGGAGCAACCACGTAGTGGGGACAATGATGATTGTGTATGCACTTCTTCCCAGCAGGTAAACCTCTTTGTTATTGAACTACAAATTAGATAGAAGTAAAATGTTAAATAAAGTTTTTTATTATATTCTTTTCATCACTATTTCATATTAATTCTAATAGTGTTAGTAATATTGTTGTCACATACAGGTGGTTAGCAAAGAAAGGGAAAGGAACCCGCAGTCCCTGAAGAGGAGTCCTTTGACAAGGACCTAGTTGTTGATTTGGGTGCTTGTGATGAGCCGGCCTCTGCAATTAAAAAATGTCTCCACAAAATTGGAAATATATTGGCTGAATTGGCATCTATATTCCCTCCAACTCTTGAGTCACAAAAGAGGGAAACTAAACGGATGCACCTATCTCAAAATTACCGAGTAAGTATTAATGTAATTTTTAATTATAACAAAAGTTCAATAATAGTTTTTATGTTATAGTAGTCTTTTATGTCATTAAAAAATAAGCGGATGTGTTGCTTTTACAGCTTTTTTTGCGTAATTTTGATCCTTGCGGCCATGATGAGGGTACTATAGCTGGTTCAAGTAGATCACATGTTGGACTATATTTTTTTTTACTCTCTAACAATATTGTCCATGCTAATCACTAGTTTTATTATGCTCTAACAATCTTATTCTTCAGCACATGTCAATGATCATTTACTATCACCACCTCATATGATGGCAGGCTCAGATGTATCACATCCTACAATGGCAGCAACACATAGCATGGCCACAGATGCCATGGCACCACCTATTCGTACAGGTATTTTATTTTCTCTATCATTATATATATGTTTATTTCCCTTGAAGTGTTCTTTCTTAGGGCCATTTTGTAATGGATTCAATTTATGCAACAGGGGATGCAACACTTGATGGTGATTTTCCTGGATATACTAGTATTGCTAGTACAGGAACAGTGAAGGATTGCATATTGCTTGTGTGCGAAGAAGGACTTCCCTTGAAAATAGAAAAACTTCCAAGTACTTTAAAGATTGGATCTTTCTTTTACTATACAATCGTATGTTAATTACACCTTGCATTCAATATGAGAAGCTTACATCTATTGTGTTCTTATTTTATACTATTATATCCTTCAACTATTGATCCCATGATTATTTTGTTGGGAATGATGTTTTCTATAGTAAACTTAATGACGAGTGTTTGCGGATATTTGGTCCCACCATCTGTACAGGGTGAAACATCATATCCGAACTAAAACCCCAATCCACTATTTTGATTTCATATCATTTCTAGGATAGTTATCATTACATCCATTTTTTAATCTAACACTATTTTCTTTCCTAAAAGGTGGAAAACCCAAAATCAAAATTTAAAGGATGATCTCGTAGAGAGTATGACAAACTTGTTTGGATATCGTGCATTTGAGAAGGGTAAGCTCCTTCAAAGAGCCAGGATATGTTTGAGGTATATTAGGGACTATTATAGGTGTACATTAACCAAAAACCCACATTACCAGCGCCCCCCTTGCATTCCTGATTTAGAGTGGAAATCTATTATTCTGGATGTGAATGAGAAAACTGAAGTAAAAAAAGGAAATACACCACCAGAGAATAGAAGAAGGTATGTGATACTGTTAAGAATGTAATTGTGTACTAAATACTCTTCATATTTATATGAACTAACATATTTCAATCTCTTCATAGATTGCCTGACACATCAAAGGAAACAAAGGCAAGATTTCAAAAGCACGGGCAACACAAGCTAGGCTTTGGCAGTTATTTGAAACTTGTTGCATGAGTTGTAAGTGTTGGAAAAATACAATCTTTACATGGCTTTTAACACTGAAAATAATTCTTTGATCTTTAAATATTTATTTATAATTTGAAATCTTTTTTTGTTTTGATGAAACAATAAAATAAAATTTGATGATACCAAGCAAAAATGCAAGGTGCGTAGTTCAATATAAGCCTCATAGAAGAGGACAAGAGAATTGGCTTCCAACAAGGCTATAAAGTCGTGGCAGAAAGAATAAGAAGTGCACAAGGTTCTACTAATGGATCCATCGGGGTAAGTAAGCTAAATAGATGATATTTCAAATTTAATTATTTACCAATTAGTTTATTTAATGTTAAGTTCCAACATAAAGTGAGTAAATTTATTTTAAGTAAGAAAACAATGATAACATGAATGCGTATGAAATTGAAATGAAGCCTGCCAATTCTTTCCATACACAACCTATGGGTGTTGATGACAATGAGGATGTGCATCACAGTAATACAAGTAAACATCTTAAATTGATTGGTGTAGTAATACAAATTTAATTGCAATTGGTGTTTGGATTATTGTAACAATTTGTATTGCAGCTATAGAGAGTGTAGAGGCCGCTGTTAATGAGCATGTCGAGGTTGAGGCCGAGGCCAGACAAACTAACCTCGATGTTGATGATCTGACTAGATCAGGCAAAGAGCTATACGATTATGGCCTGTAAAGTACTAAAATACTTTAAAATGTTTAAAATGTTTTTAATTTAACCCTTTTATATGTTATTGCAGATGACCCCCCTTTGCATCAACAAAGAACTAGGTGTGCATTGAGATCTAATGAGAGAGTAGATGATCATGATGATGATATCGATACTCATCTTAACAATTACATCTTAAAAACTAGAAATCAAAAGAAAAAAAAGAAATGATTGTCATCTATGCACCTTAATTGATAATGACTTATTTTTATATGCCAATGAATTTAATTATGTGGTAGTGAATGTTCATAAATTTTATAATGTGTTAATGAATGTTATCATGTCATAATTAATGAATGTCACATTTTATTAATGCGTGAATGAATGTTATCATGTGATAATTAATGAATGTTACATTTTATTAATGGATGAAATAATTAATGAATGTTAGATGTTAATGAGGAATTTAGAGTGATGTTAGGGGGGGGGGGGGGGGGGGGGGTGGCGCCAAATGAGCTTCCACCTTCACGTGGTTGGCCCTATTTAGTATAGACTATAAAACTATTCTCAAAACAAAGTGAAGCTCAATAAGTTTGTTCCTTATATAGGGTCTGAAGTGTAGCTTTTATCCCACTCTCAACATTGCAAGGCTTCAAGTGGTGTTCTGATATTGGTTTCTCCATCTCCCACTAACATCTTGTCTTTCTCCTAAGAATACTCACCGAGCTATGATACATGGATGAGCAGAAGATGTCCCTTACAGGCTACACATATATAATATGGTAGATCTAGGGAACAAATATACTACAACATAGAATGAGTCAACTTGAATCTATAGTTTCTTCATTTACAATGAAAATTCAAATTACAAGCCATATTTTAGATTTAATATTCATATTTATCTTCATCATGATCATAGCCATCACGGTCAGCATTTGGTTCAACTTCATTTGAACCACACTCCATGTTAGGTACCATTATATGGCATGGAGTGTGGTCATACCCATGTTACCATAATAATGAGTTAGCCTATAAAATTATGAATAAAATACCCCGTGTATCATATTTATAATGCTGCAGGTGCACCCGGGATTGGCCCAGGCACCCAAGTTCCTACCAAAGGAACCCAAGTCAAACCCAGAGGAGAACAAAAGTAGAATTAGAACCCAGCCTCAAACAAAGAACCAGATAACTTGGATTTTTTTCTAATTCAAGTTTATTTATGAACTCTTCTCCAATTCCAACCTGATTATTCCATATTTTGTTTTCCAATTTTCCTTCTTCCTCGCTCCAAATTCAAGGATCACCACCCATGACTTATGTTGTTATTTCCTTTTACTAATTGTGCTATTTCAAGGATCACCACCCATGACTTGGTTAAAATGATGAATGCTGGCAATGCCTTTATTACCAAGGAATCACCACCCACCATTAATGAATATTAATGATCATCATTTCCTAAGGGTAATCGTTGTTTGTGTATGCTGATTACCCAAGTATTTGGCTATGATTTGCATGCTGTGAGGTTTTTCAGAAGTGGGGGTATGCCATGCTTGTTGGATTATAACATATTGACACTTACACCATGAAGAAGACAAATGATTAAATAAAAAGAGAGGACCAACTGAACCATCTTTTGGTTAGTCTATATCACATTGAGAAACAACGTCAAGACTCGAGAATCAAAACAATCAAAAGTTTCTTCAAGACCATGAATGATCAACAACATTCCATTAGAAAACAAAACACTAATCTATATTATCATTAAGCCATAAAATATGTCTTTAAAGTTTAGAAGCATCATAAGAACTTTCAAGAAACATAGTACTATCCAAGGACCAAAATGAATACCCTCCAAATGATTATGATTATGTTGATGTTGATGTCTATAATTTATGTCTAATTATTATGATGATGTTGATGTTGATGTCTATAATTTATTTCACTTACTGATGCTTGCCTAGATTGAATTTTGAATTGCTAGGCTGGAGAATGCTTTCAAAGTTTAGGTTCTGTTCTACATGATACTTTTAGTTACAACTCAAATGTAACTCAACATATTTTTGATGCTGGGCAACCCACTGCAGAAACTCATCCACGGGTGAAATTTAATGTTGTGAATCTTGGCATTGTTAATGTTATTACTTTTCCTCACGTTTCATATTTGTGAAAATGTTTCTTGGCACTATCTTATTCTTATTACAATGTTCTTTGTTGTGGGGCAGGAGGTCAATCTTCATTTTCTTCATTGTGGGGGACAGTGAAGATTTCTCTGACAAATAGCAGGTCTTTTTTAGTATCTTATAATAACATGCTAAACTGATAAAGGTGCTATGGGCATTTAATTTGCAATTACTAATAGACTAAGCATATTATTACTATGCTTAATGTTCCATTTAAATGCATTTAACACAAAAAACAAATTTACAAAACTGAACCAATGGCATGTTTACAACAAAGATGTGTTGAGGAGTTTTCTCCTTATTTAATGTTAACTGTTCCTACACAATCCACTCATACAACGGTGAAATGCTATGTGGAAGGGATGGTTGATGGTGTTCTTCGAGCGAAGGGGGATTATGAAAGACTTTTTATCATTGTATTATGTATTTCCAATATGTTTGGTTATAGGGCAGATCAGGAGAATGAAGGATCACTCACCGATTGCATGATAACCCAGTTTTGAAGGGTCACTGGTTGAGGGGACAGTCAAGGTCCTGATGATTGGGCCATTGGAGGACCATATTTCTTTGTATTAATTTCTATTCAAATTGGATGCATGGATTTCTTGTGAATTATTAGCTGCTATGTATCTTGCAACTGCATCTATAAATTTTCATATACTTCTCTACAGTTGTAAGCCACTTAGAGATCAAAATAGAGAAAATAAATCAAAATTGTTCTTTGTCCTATTTCCTTTTAACAAAGTCTCAACTATCGATGATACAATATAAATTTGATGCCCTAAGCTATCAAATATACAAATGGTGCCTACCTAGATGCTCACTAGGAGAATGAAGGATCACTCACTGATTGCATGATAACCCAATTTTTGATGCAGGAGCATCCTGGGTGTAAGAGCAATCTTGCATCACCCAAAAATATTTCTATTTTTATTTTCAATAAGGGCTATTTTGTGCAGAGCTGCTATTTATGGAAAGTTACTATTTTTGTCATTTTCGTATGTGCTCAGAATGATCTGATTTTTTTCTTGGAGGCTCATTTTGGTCATATAAGTCTGCCAGTAAAGTTTCATTGCCAGATCAAGTGTATATTGGAAGATATTGAAGATTTTCGGTATTGGCAGCAGGGTACAGAAACTTTGAACTTAGTTTTGAAGGCTTTAGAGGCCCCCGATGAGGTCAAAAATTTGGGTGACGGGTGCTTGCATGGGTCAAGCCTATAGAGCGCTTCGTGGTGTTTCTGAAATGGGGTTATAATAGCCGATCGGGTCAACTAGTGATGACTTATGGTCTTCGGAAGTTGGGCCACCTGAAATGACAGAAAATAATTTTCTTCAAAATTTCTGTTCAGGTTTCAAAGGTTATCTTGAGCCGACTATGATGTAATGAAATGTAAAATAAAATAATTCTAAGTTTGGTCGGCCTTATTGGCTAAAATTCTGGAACCCTTCCCAGGTGGTGAAGAATTGTCTATATAAGGAAGGCTGTATTATTGTCTTAGGTAGTTTAGAATAGTTCTGAGTAGTAGATCTGGGTAATAGTTCGAGGCTTTCTCCTACAGAATATTGTAAGGGAATGCCCATGTGGCTTTGCATGTTGTAATTCTGAAAATTTGTAATTCCACATTTGTGGAGATAATAAGAAGCTAATTTTCTATTCTTGCATATTATTGTTGTTGTTTCTCTATGTCTGTTATGTGTTTGTGGTATTAAGGGGAGAAGCCTTCATCAAGTGATATCAGAGCAGGAGTTCTTGAGTGTGTAAATAGATCGCCAACTGTGAGGTAGTTTTGCACCAGGACCGTGGTTAGGGTTTCAGCGCGCATCGTGAAAATGCCTCCATGAAGAGAACGTGGTGGAAGAGTTGGTGCTGTGACACCTGAGGTTAGAGAGCTACAGAGACAAGTGCAAGTATTGCAAGAAGAGATTCATAGAGGAATGAATCTTAATGTCAGAGACAAAAGCGAGGATGAAGCCGAAGAAAAATATCAAGAAGGAGAAGTTGAAATTGTGAACCAGGAGGAAGAAAGACTTTTTCGGGTGATTTCCAAGATTGGGAAAAGACCTAAGTTTGAGGTTCCTACATTTTCTGAAAATCTTAACCCAGAGGAATTGATCGACTGGATCAATGAATGTGAAGAATATTTTGAGTATGAAGATGTTGAGGATCCTAATAGGGTCAAATTTATGAAGGCCAGACTGAAAGGTCATGCGAAGATATGGTGGCAAGAGATTCAGTTGGAGTGAAATAGAAGGGGAAAGGAGAAAATCACGAGATAGGATCGGATGGTGGATAAATTGAAGTGACAGTTCATTCCTGTTGATTATGAGCTTGACCTACTGAAGAAAATGCAGAGTTTGAAGCAAGTAGAAAGATCTATTCAGGAGTATACAGAGGAGTTCTATCGACTTCTCATTAGAACAGGCCATGTAGAAGATGATAAGGAGAAAGTTGTCCGATACCTTAATGGGTTAAGGCCAAGCATTCAGGAGGAGCTGAATCTGGTTCGAATGAACAGTATTGAAGAGGCATACCATTTTGCCTTAAAAGTAGAGGAAAAGCTAAACAAGAAGTTTGAGAGTAGACAAAATGGAAGAGGTCGGGGTGGATGATCTGGTGGATAGTCATATGGTGGCCGAAATGAAGATCTGAAAAAGAAGGATGAGGCCGGTAGTAGTCAGAATCAGTGAGGAAATAATTTCAATCACTTCCAGGATTAGAATAATAGAGATCAAAGAGGAAGGGGAAGAGGACAAGGATCTGGAAGAGGTGGCTTCCCTGGAACATGTTTTCACTATGGAGAAGAAGGTCATAGGGCATTTGAATATCCTCAGTGCCAAGGCAGAACAGACAGGAGAAATGAAGGCCAGGTTAGAGTTGCACATGT
Source organism: Chamaecyparis obtusa (assembly GCA_027943335.1). Lineage (NCBI taxonomy): Eukaryota > Viridiplantae > Streptophyta > Pinopsida > Cupressales > Cupressaceae > Chamaecyparis > Chamaecyparis obtusa. The sequence continues at coordinate 96,477 of BSBK01007030.1, read as the reverse complement.
AGATGAAGATGTCAGATCATCAAATTCTAAAGATGCTGAAAGAGGAGAAACGTTGATTAACGAAAGAGTCCTATTGAGTGGTGAGAATGAACCTGAGCAAAGGAGGAGCTTGTTTTGCACCAGGTGCAAGTGTGAAGGTAAATGTTGTGATGTGATTATGGATAGTGGAAGCACTGACAATTTGGTGTCAGAAGAGATGGTGACAAAGTTGAAGCTCAAGAGATAGAAACACCCACATCCATATCGGATTGCCTGGGTACAAGATGACCACAAGGTCATGGTCAATGAAAATTGCCTGGTGAAGTTCAAGATTGGCGGATACCAAGATGAGGTACTGTGTGATATCATATCTATGGATGCATGTCATATGTTGTTGGGTAGACCATGGCAGTTTGACAGATGTGTTGTACATGATGGTCGTGCGAATACCTATTCCCTGACAAAGAATGGAGTGTGAAATAAGCTAAAACCATTGAAGGAGGCTGAAGGAAAGGTATGTGGTAATGCAAGGATAACTTTTCTTGATGGAAAAAATTTCTTAGATGGTATGAGGCATGAGCATGTATGTTTTTCTTTAATTCTAAAAGCTAGTAAAGAGGAAGTAGAAGATGTTCCTGTAGAAGTTGCAGATTTGTTGATTCAGTTTCAAGATATTGTATTCGATAATGTGCTTGATGGATTACAACCAGTTAGGAAGATCATTCATCAGATGGACTTGATCCCAGGAGCGGGTTTGCTGAATAAGGCAGCACACAAAATGACACCTGTAGAAAGTGAGGAGTTGAACAGACAAGTACATGAACTGTTACAGAAAGGGTTGATACGAGAGAGTCTGAGTCCCTATGTTGTACCAGTAGTATTAGCACCAAAGAAGAATAGAGAGTGGAGGATGTGTACAGATTCTAGGGCAATAAACAAGATCACAATCAAGTATAGGTTTCCATTGCCACGAATGGATGATATTATGAACTGTTTGAGTGGAGCTGTGTATTTTTCAAAGATAGATCTGAAAAGTGGATATCATCAGATTCAGATCAGAGAAGGAGATGAATGGAAGACTTCCTTCAAGACAAAGGAAGGACTGTATGAGTGGTTAGTCATTCTTTATGGGCTAACCAATGCACCGAGCACTTTCATGTGGCTCATGAACGAGGTTCTGAAAGAAGTTTTGGGTAAGTTTGTCATTGTTTACCTAGATGATATTTTGATCTTTAGTAAGACATTGGAGGAGCATATGATACATATTCGTATGGTATTTTAGAAGTTGAGAGAAGAGAAATTGTTAATTAATTTGAAGAAGTGCAGTTTCGTGAAGAAAGAGTTGGTGTATTTGAGGTTTGTAGTTTCAGAAGAAGGTCTAAAAATGGACCCAGAGAAGGTACAGGCTATCCTTGAATGGCCTAATCCAAGGAGTGCTACTGAGGTAAGATCTTTCCATGGTTTGGCTAGGTTTTACAGAAAGTTTATCAAAAATTTTAGCAGTATTTGTGGTCCCTTGACTGAAACAATGAGAGGGGATAGAAAAGAGTTTAAGTGGACTAATGGGGCAGAAAAGAGTTTTCAATTGTTGAAATAAAAAGTTACAGAACAACCTATTTTAGCACTTCCAAATTTTAATAAGGTGTTTCAAGTAGATTGTGATGCTACTGGTACTGCAATAGGAGTTGTTATGAGCCAAGAAGGTAAACCTATTGCTTATTTCAGTGAGAATTTAAATGATGCCAAGAGGAAATATTCTATTTATGATCAGGAATTTTGTGCTATAGTTCAGGCATTAAAAAAGTGGAGACATTATCTACTTCCTAAGGAGTTTGTTTTGTATACTGATCATCAAGCTTTGCAATATTTGAATAGTCGAAGAAAGTTGAATCAAAGACATTTGAAATGGGTTGAGTTTTTGCAGAGTTATACATTTATTTTAAAACACAGGAGTGGAAGGTCTAATAGGGTTGCAGATGCTCTTAGCAGAAGGCAACTATTGCTGACAGAAATGTAGATTGAAGTGGTTGGGTTCAAGGAACTCATGAATTTGTATCCAGAGGATTCTAATTTTGGTGAAGCTTGGAAAGCTTGTACAGAACCTATTACTCTAGACAGGATGAAATGGTTGGATTTCATCATCTAGGATGATATGCTATTCAGAGGGAGTCAATTGTGCATTCCACGAAGTTCTATGAGGGAGAATCTCATCAAGGAGAAGCAGAGTGGAGGATTGGCTGGACATTTTGGTCATGATAAAACCCTTGGTTTGGTTAGTGAGAATTATTATTGGCCACAGTTGCAGCAAGATGTGAAGAAGTTTGTACAGAGTTGTAGAGTATGTCAGATGGAAAAAGGAGTGAAGCAGAATACAGGATTGTATCAGCCATTATCCGTACCAGAGAAGCCTTAGGAGGATATCAGCATGGACTTTGTTCTTGGTTTACCGAGGACTCAGCGGGGACATGATTCAATTTTTGTAGTGGTTGACAGATTTTCAAAGATGGCACATTTCATTCCCTGCAAGAAGACTAATGATGCTATTCATGTAGCAGAATTGTTTTTCAGAGAAGTAGTGAGACTTCATGGTTTGCCAAAGACCATAGTTTCAGATCGGGACACTAAGTTTGTTGGATATTTCTGGTGTACGTTGTGGAAGAAGCTAAAGATAGATTTAAAGTTCAGTTCATCACATCATCCAAAGACTGATGGACAGATAGAGGTGGTGAATAGGAGTTTGGGAAATTTGCTGAGATGTTTGGTTGGAGATAAGCTAACAGGATGGGATTTGATTTTACCACAGGCAAAATTTGCATACAATAATTTTTTCAACAGGAGCACTGATAAATCACCATTCCAGATTGTATATGGAAGTAGTCCAAGAAATGCATCTGAATTGAAGAAGATAGATAAAGGAGAAATAAGTAGTGCTGAAGCTGAGGATTTTGTAGAACACTTGAAGAACATCCATGGAGAGGTGAGGAAGCATATTACCAAGATGAACGCACAGTATAAGGCTAAGGCAGATGAGAAAAGGAGGTATAAAGAATTTTAGGTTGGTGATGAAGTCATGGTTCATTTGCGGAAGGAGTGGTTTCCAATTGGTACATATAACAAGCTGAAAATGAAGAAGTTTGGACCATGTAGGATACTGAAGAAACATGATTCAGAAAATGCATATGAGGTAGAATTTCCTACTGAGCTAAATATTTCACCAGTGTTTAACATTTCAGATCTGACAGAGTATCATGAAGGAGGTGTTGAAGATGAGATCACAGCAGCACAGTGGAGTATTCCAGCAACTAGTTCAGACACTAAGGAGATCGAAGATATACTGGATAGTCATGTTGGCAGAAGCACAAGGAACATGACATATAAAGAATATCTGGTCAAGTGAAAAGGATGACCTGTTGAAGATACATCATGGCTGACAAAGGAGGAGGTTAGCTGTCTTGGTTTTCCTCTACACACCTGAGTCGTGACAGGGTCACTTCTCAAATTACCTCGGGTGTCTGATGCAGGAGCATCCTAGGTGTAAGAGCAATCTTGCATCACCCAAAAATATTTCTATTTTTATTTTCAATAAGGGCTATTTTATGCAAAGCTGCTATTTATGGAAAGTTACTACTTTTGGTCATTTTTGTATGTGCTCAGAATGATCTGATTTTTTTCTTGAAGGTTCATTTTGGTCATATAAGTCTGCTAGTAAAGTTTCATTGCCAGATCAAGTGTATATTGGAAGATATTGAAGATTTTTGATATTGGCAGTAGGGTACAAAAACTTTGAACTCAGTTTTGAAGGCTTTAGAGGCCCCGGATGAGGTCAAAAAATTTTGTGACGGGTGCTTGCGCGGGCCAAGTCTGTAGAGCACTTTGTGGCATTTCTGAAATAGGGTTATAATAGCTGATCGGGTCAACTAGTGATGACTTATGGTCTTCAGAAGTTGGGCCATCTGAAATGGCAGAAAATAATTTTTTTCAAAATTTTTGTTCGGGTTTCAAAGGTTATCTTGAGCCGACTATGATGTAATGAAATGTAAAATAAAATAATTCTAAGTTTGGTCGGCCTTATTGGCTAAAATTCTGGAACCCTTCCTAGGCGGTGGAGAATTGCCTATATAAGGAAGGCTGTATTATTGTCTTAGGTAGTTCAGAATAGTTTTGGGTAGTAGATCTGGGTAATAGTTCAAGGCTTTATCCTACAGAATATTGTAAGGGAATGCCCATGTGGCTTTGCATGTTATAATTTAGAAAATTTGTATTTCCACATTTGTGGAGATAATAAGAAGCCAATTTTCTGTTCTTGCATATTATTGTTGTTGTTTCTCTATGTCTGTTATGTGTTTATGGTATTAAGGGGAGCAGCCTTCATCAAGTGGTATCAGAGCAGGAGTTCTTGAGTGTGTAAACAGATCGCCAACTGTGAGGCAGTTTTGCACCAGGACCATGGTTAGGGTTTCAGCGCGCATCGTGAAAATATCTCCACGAAGAGAACGTGGCAGAAGAGCTGGTGCTGTGACACCTGAGGTTAGAGAGCTACAGAGACAAGTGCGAGCATTGCAAGAAGAGATTTGCAGAGGAATGAATCTTAATGTCAGAGATGAAAGCGAGGATGAAGCCAAAGAAGAATATCAAGAAGGAGAAGTTGAAATTGTGAACCAGGAGGAAGAAAGACTTTTTCAGGCGATTTCCAAGATTGGGAAAAAACCTAAGATTAAGGTTCCTACATTTTCTAGAAATCTTAACCTAGAGAAATTGATCGACTGGATCAATGAATGTGAAGAATATTTTGAGTATGAAGATGTTGAGGATCCTGATAGGGTCAAATTTGTGAAGGCTAGACTGAAAGGTCATGCGAAGATATGGTGGCAAGAGATTCAGTTGGAGCGAAATAGAAGGGGAAAGGAGAAAATCACGAGATGGGATCGGATGGTGGATAAATTGAAGTGACAGTTCATTCCTGTTGATTATGAGCTTGACCTACTAAAGAAAATGCAGAGTCTGAAGCAAGCAGGAAGATCTGTTCAGGAGTATACAGAAGAGTTCTATCGACTTCTCATCAGAATAGGCCATGCAGAAGCTGATAAAGAGAAAGTTGTCCAATACCTTAATAGGTTAAGGCCAAGCATTCAGGAGGAGCTGAATCTGGTTCGAATGAACAGTATTGAAGAGGCATACCAGTTTGCCCTAAAAGTAGAGGAAAAGCTGAACAAGAAGTTTGAGAGCAGACAAAACGGAAGAGGTCGCGGTGGATGATCTGGTGGATGGTCATATGGTGGCCGAAATGAAGATCCGAAAAAGAAGGATGAAGCTAGTAGCAGTCAGAATCAGCGAGGAAATAATTCCAATCACTTTTAGGATCAGAATAATAGAGATCAAAGAGGAAGGGGAAGAGGACAAGGATCTAGAAGAGGTGGCTTCCGTGGAACATGTTTTCACTGTGGAGAAGAAGGTCATATGTAATGTCCCCAATTTGGACCTTACTTGATTTGTCTTAAAATTCATAATTAGTATTTGGATTTACCTTGGGAATGGTAATTTGTAATGTTGTATACTAGGAGGATTCCAATCCCCAATAATTATAATACATCATTATATAATTTTATACTTATAATAACAAGAATTCATAATTCTTTATATAATGTATTTATTTCATATTATGTATTAGTTAGTTATTTATCAATATATTTGAGTTAAATTATTTCAAATGCAAGTTTACTTCATAATAATATTACTATATTTCATAATTTATTATTTAAATTTTCATAACTTATTATTCTAAAGTTTATTTCATATTATTGTTAATATCTAATTCATACAATGCTAATAAATAAATTAACTCAAAAGATATACTTACCTTCTTTATGCCTTTATTTTTAGCTTATTCAATATTTATTTCCTTTTAATATTCTCCTACATTTCCTCCTTGATCTTCTCCTATATTTTTTCCTTGATTTTCTCCTACATTTCTTTTCTTGTTTTCGTTGGAATTTGAATAATCACCTCTTCTTATTATTCTTCTCATTTTTATTTATTTCTTCTATGTATCTATCATCCGGGAGGAATGGATTTGATATCCATTATATACATTTGCATGTTGAAGGGTTGCCACCTTTAGATTTAGAGACATGCCTCCATATTTTTATTTATTTATAATAATAATAATAATTTATTATTTATTTATAATTTATTTTACTACTTTATAATTATACTTATTATTTATATTAATTCTATTGATTCAATTATTATTATAATAGTCTAGGTTTCATTATAGAATGAATTTAATAATAAATTATATTTATTATTATTTATTTGTCTATTAACTAATTGATTGTATATTGATCAATTATATATTTGATTAATTATTATAAATTGATTAAAGAATATTGTTGATTGTTGTAATGTCCTTATACATTTTCAAATGTATGATTATATTAAATATAGATATTATTAAAATTTATTTGTTTATTACTAATATTCATAATTATTTCAATAATATATTATTATATATTAATATTTAATAATATATTATTTTATGGAGTGATATTAATATTATTATTGAATAATATTATTTAAGGTTAATAATTTATTAATGTTATTATTAATATTAATAATTAATAATTATTAATATTATATATAACAACTATTCATAAGGACTCATATATTTATTATTATTCGAATAATGTTCAAATCAAGTTTACTCATTTGTATCGTCAATTATGGCTCATGACATCATAGGGCATTTGAATGTCCTCAGCGCTAAGGCGGAACAGATAGGAGAAATGAAGGCCAGGCTAGAGTTGCACATGTAGATGAAGATGCCAGATCATCAAATTCTGAAGATGCTGAAAGAGGAGAAACGTTGATTAACAGAAGAGTCTTGTTGAGTGGTGAGAATGAACCTGAGCAAAGGAGGAACTTGTTTCGCACCAGGTGCAAGTGTGAAGGTAAATGTTGTGATGTGATTATCGATAGTGGAAGCACTGACAATTTGGTGTCAGAAGAGATGGTGACAAAGTTGAAGCTCAAGAGACGGTAACACCCACATCCATATCGGATTGCCTGGGTACAAGATGACCACAAGGTCATGGTCAATGAACAATTCCTGGTGAAGTTTAAGATTGGCGGATACCAAGATGAGGTACTGTGTGATATCATATCTATGGATGCATGTCATATGTTGTTGGGTAGACCATGGCAGTTTGACAGATGTGTTGTACATGATGGTCGTGCGAATACCTATTCCGTGACAAAGAATGGAGTGCGACATAAGCTAAAACCATTGAAGGAGACTGAAGAAAAGGTATGTGGTAATGCAAGGATAACTTTTATTGATGGAAGAAATTTCCTAGATGGTATGAGGCATAAGCATGTATGTTTTTTTTTAATTCCAAAAGCTGGTAAAGAGGAAGTAGAAGATGTTCCTGTAGAAGTTGTAGATTTCTTGATTGAGTTTCAGGATATTATATCCGATAACGTGCCTGATAGATTACCACCAGTTAGGAAGATCAGTCATTAGATGGACTTGATCCCAGGAGCGAGTTTACCAAATAAGGCAGCACACAGAATGACACATGTAGAAAGTGAGGAGTTGAACAGACAAGTACATGAACTGTTATAGAAAGGGTTGATTTGAGAGAGTACCAGCGGTATTAGCACCAAAGAAGAATGGAGAGTGGAGGATGTGTACAGATTCTAGGGCAATAAACAAGATCACAATCAAGTACAAGTTTCCATTGCCATGAATGGATGATATTATGAACTGTTTGAGTGGAGCTGTGTATTTTTCAAAGATAGATCTGAAAAGTGGATATCATCAGATTCAGATCAGAGAAGGAGATGAATAGAAGACTTCCTTCAAGACAAAGGAAGGACTGTATGAGTGGTTAGTCATGCCTTTTGGGCTAACCAATGCACCGAGCACTTTCATGCGGCTCATGAACGAGGTTCTGAAAGAATTTCTGAGTAAGTTTGTCATTGTTTACCTAGATGATATTTTGATCTTTAGTAAGACATTGGAGGAGCATATGATGCATATTCATATGGTATTTGAGAAGTTGAGACAAGAGAAATTGTTGATTAATTTGAATAAGTGCAGTTTCGTGAAGAAAGAGTTGGTGTATTTGAGGTTTGTAGTTTTAGGAGAAAGTCTAAAAATGGACCCAGAGAAGGTACAGGCTATCCTTGAATGGCCTAATCCAAGGAGTGCTACTGAGGTAAGATCTTTCCATGGTTTGGCTAGGCTTTACAGAAAGTTTATCAAAAATTTTAGCAGTATTTGTGGTCCCTTGACTGAAACAATGAGAGGGGATAGAAAAGAGTTTAAGTGGACTAATGGGGCAGAAAAGAGTTTTCAATTGTTGAAACAAAAAGTTACAGAACAACCTGTTTTAGCACTTTTAGATTTTAATAAGGTGTTTCAAGTAGATTGTGATACTAGTGGTACTGTAATAGGAGCTGTTATGAGCCAAGATGGTAAACCTGTTGCTTATTTCAGTGAGAAGTTAAATGATGCCAAGAGGAAATATTCTGTTTATGATCAAGAATTTTATGCTATAGTTCAGGCATTAAAGAAGTGGAGATATTATCTACTTCCTAAGGAGTTTGTTTTGTATACTGATCATCAAGCTTTGCAATATTCGAATAGTCAAGGAAAGTTGAATCAGAGGCATTTGAAATGGGTTGAGATTTTGCAGAGTTATACATTTGTTTTGAAACACAGGAGTGGAAAGTCTAATAGGGTTGTAGATGCTCTTAGCAGAAGGCAACTATTGCTGACAGAAATGCAGATTGAAGTGGTTGGGTTCAAGGAACTCAAGAATTTGTATCCAGAGGATCTTGATTTTGGTGAAGCTTGGAAAGCTTGTACAGAACCTTTTACTCTAGATAGGATGAAATGGTTGGATTTCATCATCCAGAATAATATACTATTCAGAGGGAGTCAATTGTGCATTCTACGAAGTTCTATGAGGGAGAATCTCATCAAGGAGAAGCATAGTGGAGGATTGGTTGGATATTTTGGTCGTGATAAAATCCTTGGTTTGGTTAGTGGGAATTATTATTGGCCACAGTTGCAGCAAGATGTGAAGAAGTTTGTACAGAGTTGTAGAGTATGTCAGATGGCGAAAGGAGTGAAGCAGAATATAAGATTGTATCAGCCATTACCCGTACTAGAGAAGCCTTAGGAGGATATCAGCATGGACTTTATTCTTGGTTTACCGAGGACTCAGCAGGGACATGATTCAATTTTTGTAGTAGTTGACAGATTTTCAAATATGGCACATTTAATTCCCTGCAAGAAGACTAATGATGTTGTTCATGTAGCAGAATTATTTTTCAGAGAAGTAGTGAGACTTCATGGTTTGCCAAAGACCATAGTTTCAGATTGGGACACTAAGTTTGTTGGATATTTCTGGCATACGTTGTGGAAGAAGTTGAAGACAGATTTGAAGTTTAGTTCATCACATCATCCAAAGATTGATGGATAGACAGAGGTGGTGAATATGAGTTTGGGAAATTTGCTGAGATATTTGGTTGGAGATAAGCCAACAGGATGGGATTTGATTTTACCACAGGCAGAATTTGCATACAATAATTCTGTCAATAGGAGCACTGGTAATTCACCATTCTAGATTGTATAAGGAAGTAGTCCAAGAAATGCATCTGAATTGAGGAAGATAGATAAAGGAGAAATAAGCAGTGCTGAAGCTGAGGATTTTGCAGAACAGTTGAAGAATATCCATGGAGAGGTGAGGAAGCATATTACCAAGATAAACGCATAGTATAAGGCTAAGGCAGATGAGCAAAGGAGGTATAAGGAATTTCAGGTTGGTGATGAAGTCATGGTTCATTTGGGGAAGGAGCGGTTTCCAGTTGGTACATATAACAAGCTGAAAATAAACAAGTTTGGACCATGTAGGATACTGAAGAAACATGATTCAAGAAATGCATATGAGGTAGAATTTCTTACTGAGCTAAATATTTCACCAGTGTTCAACATTTTAGATCTAACAGAGTATCATGAAGGAGGTGTTGAAGATTAGATCACAGCAGCACAGTGGAGTATTCCAGCAACTAGTTTAGACACTAATGAAATCGAAGATATACTGGACAGTCGTGTTGGCAGAAGCACAGGGAACAGGACATATGAAGAATATCTGGTCAAGTGGAAAGGATGACCTGTTGAAGATTCATCATGGCTGACAAAGGAGGAGGCTAGCTGTCTTGGTTTTCCTCTGCACACCTGAGTCATGAAAGGGTCACTTCTCAAATTACCCTAGGTGTTTGATGCAGGAGCATCCTAGGTGTAAGAGCAATCTTGCATCACCCAAAAATATTTCTATTTTTATTTTCAATAAGGGTTGTTTTGTGTAAAGCTGCTATTTATGGAAAGTTACTATTTTTGGTCATTTTCGTATGTGCTCAGAATGATCTGATTTCTTTCTTGGAGGTTCATTTTGGTCATATAAGTCTGCTAGTAAAGTTTCATTGCCAGATCAAGTGTATATTGGAAGATATTGAAGATTTTCGGTATTGGCAGTAGGGTACAGAAACTTTGAACTTAGTTTTGAAGGCTTTAGAGGTCCCCGATGAGGTCAAAAATTTGGGTGACAAGCGCTTGCGTGGGTCAATCCTGTAGAGCGCTTTGTGGTATTTTTGAAATGGGGTTATAATAGCCGATCGGGTCAATTGGTGATGACTTATGGTCTTTGGAAGTTGGGCCACCTGAAATGGCGGAAAATAATTTTGGTCAAAATTTCTGTTCAGGTTTCAAAGGTTATCTTGAGCCGACTATGATGTAATGAAATGTAAAATAAAATAATTCTAAGTTTGGTCGGCCTTATTGGCTAAAATTCTGAAACCCTTCTCAGGCGGTGGAGAATTGCCTATATAAGGAAGGTTGTATTATTGTCTTAGGTAGTTCAGAATAGTTCTGGGTAGTAGATCAGGGTAATAGTTTGAGGCTTTTTCCTACAGAATATTGTAAGGGAATGCCCATGTGGCTTTGCATGTTGTAATTCTGAAAATTTGTAATTCCACATTTGTGGAGATAATAAGAAGCCAATTTTCTATTCTTGCATATTATTGTTGTTGTTTCTCTATATCTGTTATGTGTTTGTGGTATTAAGGGGAGCACCCTTCATCAAGTGGTATCAGAGCAAGAGTTCTTGAGTGTGTAAATAGATCACCGACTATGAGGCAGTTTTACACCAGGACCATGGTTAGGGTTTCAGCGTGCATCGTGAAAATACCTCTACGAAGAGAACGTGGCAGAAGAGCTGGTGCTGTGACACCTGAGGTTAGAAAGATGTAGAGACAAGTGCAAACAGTGCAAGAAGAGATTCATAGAAGAATGAATCTTAATGTCAGAGACGAAAGTGAGGATGAAGCCGAAGAAGAATATCAAGAAGGAGAAGTTGAAATTGTGAACCAGGAGGAAGAAAGACTTTTTCGGGCGATTTTTAAGATTGGGAAAAGACCTAAGATTGAGGTTCCTACATTTTTTGGAAATCTTAACCGAGAGGAATTGATCGACTGGATCAATGAATGTGAAGAATATTTTGAGTATTAAGATGTTGAGGATCCTGATAGGGTCAAATTTGCGAAGGCTAAACTGAAAGGTCATGCGAAGATATTGTGGCAAGAGATTCAGTTGGAGTGAAATAGAAGGGGAAAGGAGAAAATCATGAGATGGGATCAGATGGTTGATAAATTGAAGTGACAATTTATTCCTATTGATTATGAGCTTGCCCTACTGAAGAAAATGTAGAGTTTGAAGCAAGCAAGAAGATCTATTCAGGAGTATACAGAGGAGTTCTATCGACTTCTCATCAGAACAGGCCATGCAGGAGTTGATAAAGAGAAAGTTTCCCGATACCTTAATGGGTTAAGGCCAAGCATTCAGGAAGAGCTGAATCTGGTTCGAATGAATAGTATTGAAGAGGCATACTAGTTTGCCCTAAAAGTAGAGGAAAAGCTGAACAAGAAGTTTGAGAGTAGACAAAATGGAAGAGGTCGTGGTGGATGATCTGGTGGACAGTCATATGGTGGCCGAAATGAAGATTTGAAAAAGAAAGATGAGGCCAGTAGCAGTCAGAATTAGTAAGAAAATCATTCCAATCACTTCTAGGATCAGAATAATAGAGATCAAAAAAGAAGGGGAAGAGGACAAGGATTTGGAAGAGGTGGCTTTCGTGGAACATGTTTTCACTATGGAGAAGAAGGTCATAGGGCATTTGAATGTCCTCAGCGCCAAAGTAGAATAGACAGAAGAAATGAAGGCCAGGCTAGAGTTGCACATGTAGATGAAAATGTCAGATCATCAAATTCTAAAGATGCTGAAACAGGACAAACGTTGATTAATAGAAGAGTCTTGTTGAGTGGTGAGAATGAACCTGAGCAAAGGAGGAGCTTGTTTCGCACCAGGTGCAAGTGTGAAGGTAAATGTTGTAAAGTGATTATCGATAGTGGAAGCACTGAAAATTTGGTGTTAGAAGAGATGGTGACAAAGTTGAAGCTCAAGAGACAGAAACACCCACATCCATATCGGATTGCCTGGGTACAAGATGACCACAAGGTCATGGTCAATGAACAATGCCTAGTGAAGTTCAAGATTGGTGGATACCAAGATGAGGTACTGTGTGATATCATATCTATAGATGCATGTCATATGTTGTTGGATAGACCATGGCAGTTTGACAGATGTGTTGTACATGATGGTCATGCGAATACCTATTCCCTGACAAAGAATGGAGTGTGACATAAGCTAAAACCATTGAAAGAGACTGAAGAAAAGGTATGTGGTAATGCAAGGATAACTTTTGTTGATGGAAGAAATTTCTTAGATGGTATGAGGCATGAGCATGTATGTTTTGCTTTAATTTTTAAAGCTAGTAAAGAGGAAGTAGAAGATGTTCCTGTAGAAGTTACAGATTTGTTGATTGAGTTTCAGGATATTGTATCTGATAATGTGCCTGATGGATTACCACCAGTTAGGAAGCTCAGTCATCAGATGAACTATATCCCAAGAGAAAGTTTTTCAAATAAGGCAGCACACAGAATGACACCTGCAGAAAGTGAGGAGTTGAACAGACAAGTACATGAACTGTTACAGAAGGGGTTGATTTGAGAGAGTCTGAGTCCCTGTGTTGTACCAGCGGTATTAGCACCAAAGAAGAATGGAGAGTGTAGGATGTGTACAGATTCTAGGGCAATAAACAAGATCATAATCAAGTACAGGTTTCCATTGCCACGAATGGATGATATTATGAACTGTTTGAGTGGAGCTATGTATTTTTTAAAGATAGATCTGAAAAGTAGATATCATCAGATTCAGATCAGAAAAGGAGATGAATGGAAGACTACCTTCAAGACAAAGGAAGGACTATATGAGTGGTTAGTCATGCCTTTTGGGCTAACCAATGCACCGAGCACTTTCATGCGGCTCATGAATGAGGTTCTGAAAGAATTTCTGGGTAAGTTTGTCATTGTTTACCTAGATGATATTTTGATCTTTAGTAAGACATTGGAGGAGCATATGATGCATATTCGTATGGTATTTGAGAAGTTGAGACAAGAGAAATTGTTGATTAATTTGAAGAAGTGCAGTTTCGTGAAGAAAGAGTTAGTGTATTTGGGGTTTGTAGTTTCAGGAGAAGGTCTAAAAATAGACCCAGAGAAGATACAGGCTATCCTTGAATGGCCTACTCCAAGGAGTGCTACTGAGGTAAGATCTTTCCATGGTTTGGCTAGCTTTTACAGAAAGTTTATCAAAAATTTTAGCAGTATTTGTGGTCCCTTGACTGAAACAATGAGAGGGGATAGAAAAGAGTTTAAGTGGACTAATGACGCAGAAAAGAGTTTTCAATTGTTGAAACAAAAAGTTACAAAACAACCTATTTTAGCACTTCCAAATTTTAACAAGGTGTTTCAAGTAGCTTGTGATGCTGGTGGTACTGCAATAGGAGCTGTTATGAGCCAAGAAGGTAAACCTGTTGCTTATTTCAGTGAGAAGTTAAATGATGCCAAGAGGAAATATTCTGTTTATGATCAGAAATTTTATGCTATAGTTCAGGCATTAAAGAAGTGGAGACATTATCTGCTTCCTAAGGAGTTTGTTTTATATACTGATCATCAAACTTTGCAATATTTGAATAGTCAAGGAAAGTTGAATCAGAGGCATTTGAAATGGGTTGAGTTTTTGCAGAGTTATACATTTATTTTGAAACACAGGAGTGGAAAGTCTAATAGGGTTACAGATGCTCTTAGCAGAAGGCAACTATTGCTGACAGAAATGCAGATTGAAGTGGTTGAGTTCAAGGAACTCAAGAATTTGTATCCAGAGGATCCTGATTTTGGTGAAGTTTGGAAAGCTTATATAGAACCTATTACTCTAGACAGGACGAAATGGTTGAATTTCATCATCCAGGATGATATGCTATTCAGAGGGAGTTAATTGTGTGTTCCATGAAGTTTTATGAGGGAGAATCTCATCAAGGAGAAGCATAGTGGAGGATTGGCTGGACATTTTGGTCGTGATAAAACCCTTGGTTTGGTTAGTGAGAATTATTATTGGCCACAGTTGCAGCAAGATGTGAAGAAGTTTGTACAGAGTTGCAGAATATGTCAGATGGTGAAAGAATTGAAGCAGAATATAGGATTGTATCAGCCATTACCCGTACCAGAGAAGCCTTGGGAGGATATCAGCATGGACTTTGTTCTTGGTTTACCGAGGACTCAGCGGGGACATGATTCAATTTTTATAGTGGTTGACAGATTTTCAAAGATGGCATATTTCATTTCCTGCAAGAAGACTAATGATGCTGTTCATGTAGCAGAATTATTTTTCAGAGAAGTAGTGAGACTTCATGGTTTGCCAAAGACCATAGTTTCAGATCGGGACACTAAGTTTGTTAGATATTTCTGGCGTACGTTGTGGAAGAAGTTGAAGATAGATTTGAAGTTCAGTTCATCACATCATCCAAAAACTGATGGACAAACAGAGGTGGTGAATAGGAGTTTGAAAAATTTGCTGAGATGTTTGGTTGGAGATAAGCCAACAGGATAGGATTTGATTTTACCACAAGCAAAATTTGCATACAATAATTCTATCAACAGGAGCACTAGTAAATCACCATTCCAGATTGTATATGGAAGTAGTCCAAGTAATGCATCTGAATTGAGGAAGATAGATAAAGGAGAAATAAGTAGTGTTGAAGCTGAAGATTTTGTAGAACACTTGAAGAACATCCATGGGGAGGTGAGGAAGCATATTACCAAGATGAACGCATAGTATAAGGCTAAGGTAGATGAGAAAAGGAGGTATAAAGAATTTTAGATTGGTGATGAAGTCATGGTTCATTTGCGAAAAAAGTGATTTCCAGTTGGTACATATAAAAAGTTGAAAATGAAGAAGTTTGGACCATGTAGGATACTGAAGAAACATGATTCAGGAAATGAATATGAGGTAGAATTGCCTACTGAGCTAAATATTTCACCAGTGTTTAACATTTCAGATCTGACAGAGTATCATGAAGGAGGTGTTGAAGATGAGATTACAGCAGCAAAGTGGAGTATTCCAGCAACTAGTTCAGACACTAAGGAGATCGAAGATATACTAGACAGTCGTGTTGGAAGAAGCACAAAGAACAGGACATATGAAGAATATCTAGTCAAGTGGAAAGGATGACCTGTTGAAGATTCATCATGGCTGATAAAGGAGGAGGTTAGCTGTCTTGGTTTTCCTCTGCACACCTGAGTTGTGACAGGGTCACTTCTCAAATTACCTTGGGTGTCTGATGCAGGAGCATCCTGGGTGTAAGAGCAATCTTACATCACCCAAAAATATTTCTATTTTTATTTTCAATAAGGGCTATTTTGTGCAAAGCTGCTATTTATGGAAAGTTACTATTTTTGGTCATTTTTTCGTATTCGCTTAGAATGATCTGATTTCTTTTTTGGAGGTTCATTTTGGTCATATAAGTCTGCCAGTAAAGTTTCATTGCCAGATCAAGTGTATATTGGAAGATATTCAAGATTTTCAATATTGGCAGTAGGGTAGAGAAACTTTGAACTCAGTTTTGAATGCTTTATAGGCCCCTGATGATGTCAAAAATATGGGTGAGAGGGGCTTGCACAGGTCAAGCCTGTAGAGCACTTCGTGGCATTTCTGAAATGGGGTTATAATAGCCAATCGGGTCAACTGGTGATGACTTATGGTCTTCGAAAGTTGGGCTACCTGAAATGGCGAAAAATAATTTTCTTCAAAATTTTTGTTCGGGTTTCAAAGGTTATCTTGAGTCGACTATGATATAATGAAATGTAAAATAAAATAATTCTAAGTTTGGTCGGCCTTATTGGCTAAAATTCTGGAACCCTTCCGAGGCGGTGGAGAATTGCCTATATAAGGAAGGCTGTATTATTGTCTTAGGTAGTTCAGAATAGTTCTGGGTATTAGATCTGGTAATAGTTCGAGGCTTTATCCTGCAGAATATTGTAAGGGAATGCCCATGTGGCTTTACATGTAATTCTAAAAATTTTTAATTCCACATTTGTAGAGATAATAAGAAGCCAATTTTCTCTTCTTGCATATTATTGTTGTTGTTTCTCTATGTCTGTTATGTGTTTGTGGTATTAAGGGGAGCAGCCTTCATCAAGTGGTATCAGAGTAGGAGTTCTTGAGTGTGTAAACAGATCGCCGACTGTGAGGTAGTTTTGCACCAGGAACGTGGTTAGGGTTTCAGCGTGCATCATGAAAATGCCTCCATGAAGAGAACGTGACAGAAGAGCTGGTGCTATGACACCTAAGGTTAGAGAGCTAGAGAGACAAGTGCGAGCATTGCAAGAAGAGATTCGTAGAGGAATGAATCTTAATGTTAGAGATGAAAGCGAGGATGAAGCCGAAGAAGAATATCAAGCAGGAGAAGTTGAAATTGTGAACTAGGAGGAAGAAAGACTTTTTCGAGTGATTTCCAAGATTGGGAAAAGACCTAAGATTGAGGTTCCTACATTTTCTAAAAATCTTAACCCAGAAGAATTGATTGACTGGATCAATAAATGTGAAGAATATTTTAAGTATGAAGATGTTGAGGATCCTGATAGGGTGAAATTTGTGAAGGCCAGACTAAAAAGTCATGCGAAGATATGGTGGCAAGAGATTCAATTAGAGTAAAATAGAAGGGGAAAGGAGAAAATCATGAGATGGGATCAGATGGTAGATAAATTGAAGTGATAGTTCATTCCTGTTGATTATGAGCTTGACCTATTGAAGAAAATGCAGAGTTTGAAGCAAGCAGGAAGATCTGTTCAGGAGTATACAAAGGAGTTCTATCGACTTCTCATCAGAACAGGCCATGCAGAAGCTGATAAGGAGAAAGTTGCCCGATACCTTAATGGGTTAAGGCCAAGCATTCAGGAGGAGCTGAATCTGGTTCGAATGAACAGTATTGAAGAGGCATACCAGTTTTCCCTAAAAGTAGAGGAAAAGCTGAACAAGAAGTTTGAGAGCAGACAAAACGGAAGAGGTCACGGTGGATGATCTGGTGGATGGTCATATGGTGGCTGAAATGAAGATCCAAAAAAGAAGGATGAGGCCAGTAGCAGTCAGAATCAGTGAGGAAATAATTCCAATCGCGTCCAGGATCAGAATAATAGAGATCAAAGAGGAAGGGGAAGAGGACAAGGATCTGGAAGAGGTGGCTTCCGTGGAACATGTTTTCACTATGGAGAAGAAGGTTATAGGGCATTTGAATGTCCTCAGTGCTAAGGAAGAACAGACAAGAGAAATGAAGGCCAGGCTAGAGTTGCACATGTAGATGAAGATGTCAGATCATCAAATTCTAAAGATGCAGAAAGAGGAGAAACGTTGATTAACAGAAAAATCCTGTTCAGTGGTGAGAATGAACCTGAGCAAAGGACGAGCTTATTTTGCACCAGGTGCAAGTGTGAAGGTAAATATTGTGATGTGATTATGGATAGCGAAAGCACTGACAATTCGGTGTCAGAAGAGATGGTCACAAATTTGAAGCTCAAAAGATAGAAACACCCACATCCATATCGGATTGCCTGGGTACAAGATGACCACAAGGTCATGGTTAACGAACAATGCCTGGTGAAGTTTAAGATTGGCGGATACCAAGATGAGGTACTGTGTGATATCATATCTATGGATGCATGTCATATGTTGTTGGGTAGACCATGACAGTTTGACAGATGTGTTGTACATGATGGTCGTACGAATACCTATTCCCTGACAAAGAATGGACTGGAACATAAGCTAAAACCATTGAAGGAGACTGAAGAAAAGGTATGTGGTAATGCAAGGATAACTTTTCTTGATGAAAAATTTTTTTTAGATGGTATGAGGCATGAGCATGTATGTTTTGCTTTAATTCCAAAAGCTGGTAAAGAGGAAGTAGAAGATGTTCCTGTAGAAGTTGCAGATTTGTTGATTGAGTTTCAAGATATTGTATCTGATAACGTGCCTAATGGATTACCACCAGTTAGGAAGATCAGTCATCAGATGGACTTGATTCCATGAGTGAGTTTTCTGAATAAGGCAGCACACAGAATGACACCTGTAGAAAGTGAGGAGTTGAATAGACAAGTACATGAACTATTACAGAAGGGGTTGATTTGAGAGAGTCTGACTCCCTGTGCTGTACCAGTGGTATTAGCACCAAAGAAGAATGGAGAGTGGAGGATGTGTACAGATTCTAAGGCAATAAACAAGATCACAATCAAGTATAAGTTTCTATTGCCACGAATGGATGATATTATGAACTGTTTGAGTGGAGCTGTGTATTTTTCAAAGATAGATCTGAAAAGTGGATATCATCAGATTCGGATCAGAGAAGAAGATGAATGGAAGACTACCTTCAAGACAAAGGAAGGACTGTGTGAGTGGTTAGTCATGCCTTTTGGGCTAACCAATGCACCGAGCACTTTCATGCGGCTCATGAATGAGGTTCTGAAAGAATTTATGGGTAAGTTTGTCATTATTTACCTAGATGATATTTTGATCTTTAGTAAGACATTGAAGGAGCATATGATGCATATTCGTATGATATTTGAGAAGTTGAGACAAGAAAAATTGTTGATTAATTTGAAGAAGTTCAAGATTGGCGAATACCAAGATGAGGTACTGTGTGATATCATATCTATGGATGCATGTCATATGTTGTTAGGTAGACCATGGTAGTTTGACAGATGTGCTGTACATGATGGTCGTGTGAATACCTATTCCCTGACAAAGAATGGAGTGTGACATAAGCTAAAACCATTGAAGGAGACTGAAGAAAAGGTATGTGGTAATGCAAGGATAACTTTTGTTTATGAAAAAAAAATTTAGATAGTATGAGGCATGAGTATGTATGGTTTGCTTTAATTCTAAAAGCTGGTAAAGAGGAAGTAGAAGATGTTTCTGTAGAAGTTGTAGATTTGTTGATTTTGTTTCAGGATATTGTATCTGATAACGTGCCTGATGGATTACCACCAATCAGGAAGATCAGTCATCAGATGGACTTGATCCCAGGAGTGAGTTTTTCGAATAAGGCAGCACACAGAATGACACCTGTAGAAAGTGAGGAGTTGAACAGACAAGTACATGAACTGTTACAGAAGGGGTTGATTCCTGAGATTCTGAGTCCTTGTGCTGTACCAGCGGTATTAGCACTAAAAAAGAATAGAGAGTGGAGGATGTGTACAGATTCTAGGGCAATAAATAAGATCACAATCAAGTACAGGTTTCCATTGTCACGAATGGATGATATTATGAACTATTTGAGTGGAGCTGTGTATTTTTTAAAAATAGATCTGAAAAGTGGATATCATCAGATTCGGATCAGAGAAGGAGATGAATGGAAGACTGCCTTCAAGACAAAGGAAGGACTGTATGAGTGGTTAGTCATTCTTTATGGGCTAACCAATGCACTGAGCACTTTCATGCGGCTCATGAACGAGGTTCTGAAAGAATTTCTGGGTAAGTTTGTCATTATTTACCTAGATGATATTTTGATCTTTAGTAAGACATTAGAGGAGCATATGATGCATATTCGTATGGTCTTTGAGAAGTTGAGAGAAGAGAAATTGTTCATTAATTTGAAGAAGTGCAGTTTCGTGAAGAAAGAGTTGGTGTATTTGAGGTTTGTAGTTTCAGGAAAAGGTCTAAAAATGGACCCAAAGCAGGTACAGGCTATCTTTGAATGGCCTACTCCAAAAAGTGCTACTGAGGTAAGATCTTTTCATGGTTTGGCTAGTTTTTACAAAAAGTTTATCAAAAATTTTAGCAGTATTTGTGGTCCCTTGACTGAAACAATGAGAGGGGATAGAAAAGAGTTTAAGTGGACTAATGGGGCAGAAAAGAGTTTTCAATTGTTGAAACAAAAAGCTACAGAACAACCTGTTTTAGCACTTCTAGATTTTAATAAGGTGTTTCAAGTAGATTGTGATGCTAGTGGTACTGCAATAGGAGCTGTTATGAGCCAAGAAGGTAAACCTGTTGCTTATTTCAGTGAGAAGTTAAATGATGCCAAGAGGAAATATTCTATTTATGATCAGGAATTTTATGCTATAGTTCAGGCATTAAAGAAGTGGAGACATTATCTACTTCCTAAAGAGTTTGTTTTGTATACTGATCATCAAGCTTTGCAATATTTGAATAGTCAAGGAAAGTTGAATCAGAGGCATTTGAAATGGGTTGAGTTTTTACAGAGTTATACATTTGTTTTGAAACACAGGAGTGGAAAGTCTAATAGGGTTGCAGATGCTCTTAGCAGAAGGCAACTATTGCTGATAGAAATGCATATTGAAGTGGTTGGGTTCAAGGAACTCAAGAATTTGTATCTAGAGGATCCTGATTTTGGTGAAGCTTGGAAAGCTTGTACAGAACCTGTTACTCTAGACAGGATGAAATGGTTGGATTTCATCATCCAGAATGATATGCTATTCAGACGGAGTCAATTGTGCATTCCATGAAGTTCTATGAGGGAGAATCTCATCAAGGAGAAGCATAGTGGAGGATTGGCTGGATATTTTGGTCGTGATAAAATTTTTAGTTTGGTTAGTGAAAATTATTATTGGCCACAGTTGCAGCAAGATGTGAAGAAGTTTGTACAGAGTTGCAGTGTATGTTAGATGGAGAAAGGAGTGAAGTAGAATATAGGATTGTATCAGCCATTACCCGTACTAGAGAAGCTTTGGGAGGATATCAGCATGGACTTTGTTCTTGGTTTACCGAGGACTCAGTGGGGACATGATTCAATTTTTGTAGTGGTTGACAGATTTTCAAAGATAGCACATTTCATTCCCTACAAGAAGACTAATGATGCTGTTCATCTAGCAGAATTATTTTTTAGAGAAGTAGTGAGACTTCATTGTTTGCCAAAGACCATAGTTTCAGATCGGGACACTAAGTTTGTTGGATATTTCTGGCGTACGTTGTGGAAGAAGTTGAAGATAGATTTGAAGTTCAGTTCATCACATCATCCAAAGACTGATGGACAGACAGAGGTGGTGAATAGGAGTTTGGAAAATTTGCTGAGATGTTTGGTTGGAGATAAGCCAACAGGATGGGATTTGATTTTACCACAGGCAAAATTTGCATACAATAATTCTGTCAATAGGAGCACTAGTAAATCACCATTTCAGATTGTATATGGAAGTAGTCCAAGAAATGCATCTGAATTGAGGAAGATAGATAAAGGAGAAATAAGTAGTGCTGAAACTGAGGATTTTGCAGAACACTTGAAAAACATTCATGGGGAGGTGAGGAAGCATATTACCAAGATGAACGCACAGTATAAGGCTAAGGTAGATGAGAAAAGGAGGTATAAGGAATTTTAGGTTGGTGATGAAGTCATGGTTCATTTGGAGAAGGAGCAGTTTCTAGTTGGTACATATAACAAGTTGAAAATGAAGAAGTTTGGACCATGTAGGATACTGAAGAAACATGATTCAGGAAACATATTTGAGGTAGAATTGTCTACTGAGCTAAATATTTCACCAGTGTTTAACATTTCAGATCTGACAGAGTATCATGAAGGAGGTGTTGAAGATGAGATCATAGCAGCACAGTGGAGTATTCTAGCAACTAGTTCAGACACTAAGGAGATCAAAGATATACTGGACAGTCATGTTGGCAGAAGCACAAGGAATAGGACATATGAAGAATATCTGGTCAAGTGAAAAGGATGACCTGTTGAAGATGCATCATGGCTGACAAAGGAGGAGGTTAGCTATCTTGGTTTTCCTCTGCACACCTGAGTCGTGACAGGGTCACTTCTCAAATTACCGTGGGTGTCTGATGCAGGAGCATCCTGGTTGTAAGAGCAATCTTGCATCACCCAAAAATATTTCTATTTTTATTTTCAATAAGGGCTATTTTGTGCAGAGCTGCTATTTATGGAAAGTTACTATTTTTGGTCATTTTTGTATGTGCTCAGAATGATCTGATTTCTTGCTTGGAGGTTCATTTTGGTCATATAAGTCTGCCAGTAAAGTTTCATTGCCAGATCAAGTGTATATTGGAAGATATTGAAAATTTTCGGTATTGGCAGCAGGGTACAGAAACTTTGAACTCAATTTTCAAGGCTTTAGAGGCCCCGGTTGAGGTTGAAAATTTGGGTGACGGGCACTTGCGCGGGTCAGGCCTGTAGAGCGATTCGTGGCTGTAGACACCTAAAAATCCTTTAGAAAATAGAGTATTTTTATTTTTTGAAAACCTCTGATGACATCGTCATTTTTTAATTAATTATTTATTTAATTAATTAATTTATTTTTATGTCATTAAATCTCTTTATCTTAATTAAAAATATTTAATTAAGAAATCCCTTCCAAAAATGTTTAAATCTTATTTAAACATTATCTCCTTATTTATTAATTATTTAATTAATAAATTGACCAAAAATTCTAAAATAAATAATTATTTTATTTTTTGACCAAAACTTGGCCAATTTCTTTAAGACCACTAACCTCTTCCAGAATCTTCTAATCCCTCCTTAATTTCGATTAAAAGGCTAATCCCATCTTTTCTAACCCTAATCTCAACTCAAAATATTTAATTAAGATTAAATATTTAATTTTCATATTTATTAAATATATTTTAATAAATATTCCCAAAACCAAAAGCCTTTGGAATGAATAAACATTTATTCCATAAAATCAAGGAAAACTCTAGACTCTTCTAGAAACTTCTCAACCCAACCTCTTCACCTATCCTAATCTTAAAATCCCCTAATCCTAATCCTAATCTTCCCCCTAACCTTGTCACATTCCCTAATCAAGGTTAGCCAACTCCTAAGCTTGACCCAAAGTCAACAAACTTCTAGAGGCTTCTCTTACATGCATTAAAGATATTTAAGGCCTCCTTATCCCTCTTACATGCATTTATGGTGCATTTAAGAAGCCCCTCACCCCTTTCTTACACCCTTTGACCTTAGGCACATTTCCCAAATTGTGCACATTCCTCTCATCTTTCAACCCAATCCCCTTATGACACTTGTCACAAGGAGATAACCCTTCCCCTAATGAGCCTCAAACTCATTAAAGATTTTGAGATAAATAAATCTTTATTTATCTCCTAAGTTTCATATTTATCCTTAGAAAGCCTAGACTCTTCTAGAAAGTCTTCATCCTCATCCAAAGCCTAGACTCTTCTAGAAAGTCTTCATCCTTATCCCCTTGACTCAACCCCTAACCTTACCCCAAACTCTAACCTATCCTCCTAACCCAAGCTCTTAGGAAATCCTATAAATAGTCCTCCTTCCAAGAGAAAATTATTAGCTTAGTTTTTATCATTTATGCATTGTTATCATGAGCATTTTTAGCTAGATCATCTTAGCATACATCTTAATTGTTAGATTTCTTCATGTTTTTTATGTTTTCTAACACATCTTAGAATAGCTTAATGGATTAATCTTAGTTCATATTTCAATTTTTTCTCATCATTTATGCATCACCATAAATCCCTCTCCATGCATTTGAGAGCACACCCACATCCCTCTAATTGAAGCAAATCAAACATTTGCTCTATAGCACTTTTTTTAGCAACAATTTTGAGGTGGCTTTGGTTTTGTTTTCATGTCTTATGCTATTTTTTTAGTTCATGAACATGTTAGATTAGTCTAATGTTTGAATGTTTCAGCCTTTCAAGACAGGTAACAAGTTCAAAATCATAGTCTACATTCTGGCATGCCCGGTGGGACCCACTTCACGGGTTTTTTGCAAACATTCTAATTTTTCAAGCTTATAGGTGGACGAAGCACTTCGAATTCTTTTTCCTCTTCTTGTCTATATTCTTCTTCTATTCTATCTACTTCTTCTTCCTCTTCTTTTCTATATTCTTCTTCTATTCTATCTACTTCTTCTTCTTCTTCTTGCAGGATCATGACAAATTTTTCTTTAAAAAAAAAAAAAAAAAAAAAATGTTTAAGGAAGCAAAATCATACACACCTTGTTTAGTGCTTAAAATGAATCCCCAAATCATTGTTGAATGCATTAAGAACTAAAATTTTCAAAATTTGTTCTAACAAACAAGAAAAATTAATCAAAGTATTTGCATCCTTGCAACATCAAGGTTTTAGATGCATTCATGCAAAAATTAGGAACACTTGAAAGCTTTGGGTACTTAAAAAGAATCTCAAATTTGCATCTTAAAATCTAAAATGGGTTTCGAAAATCAGTCCTAGAAATTCTAACATCTTTTTGTGGCAAAGTCTTGAATGTTTTTCCAATTCATGAATCAAACTAAATCTAGGAACTTTGCCTTGGGGTCTAAAAAAAAAAAAGTCAAAACAAAATCTTGAATGAAACTAAAGGAATGAACTTAGGTCCTAAAGTGTCATTTTCATTTTGAAAATCAAACACAATCTTGAATGATCTAAATTGGAAAGAAAAGCATCCCTATTCCTTCCTTGTTGTATTTCAGTTCAAACAAACTCAATCTTGAATGATCTAAGGTTAAAACAAAGCACTTTCAAAGTTCTAAATCAACACGCTCACTCAATCTTGAATGCTCAAAGGAAAGAACTTGCAATCGCTCAAATTGTTTATCTTTTGGAGAAATAACAAATCAAACCTTAAGCACTTGTGTCTTCAATTTCAAAGGTTTTTTTTTCAAACATCACTTAATCAATTTGAAAAAAAAAAGAACAACTTGCTTGATGTGCATCTAGGAGCTTTACATTTTTTGTATAATCCTTGTTAAAGTAAGCAACGTAGAACATTTGAACTCAGACAAGTTCACTTGTTCTACTTTTAGCGAGGCCTATCCAGGGAGAAAAGCACTTCCTCCTCGGAGAATGACCTCAAACCGGTATCCCCCCTGCCAGTATATAAATAAAGTGAAGGCAAAAATTACTCACTTATATCTTCTAATCCACGGGCATTTTGTGCCAAATGCAAATGTCTGGAGAAAGGTAAATATTCCTCCCCCAATGTTGTTGGCTAGGCTCTTAAGTGAGTCACAGGCGGTCAGCATAACTGGGTATGGAGACTCCAAGGAACTATTAAAAACTTGATAAAATAGAGGCTACCCTATCTACATCCGAAAGTATCAAAATCCTTGTGCAAGGACCGATCCAAGGGGTTTACCGGATCACCTCAAGATTACTCACCATTTGTATTCCCTTCTGGGGGGTACCAAGCTGTGGGCAAGTGATTTTGATACTCACCTTCCTTAGGTAGATCTGCTTGAAGTGCTTGACAGTCAAATACTTCATGAAAACACTTGTTGGAACATACATTTTTCAAAGCTTTATCAGAGTCAGTTATCTTGTTTGTATCTCACAAGGTTGCTTTGTCCCTTGAGGAGATTGCTTTTCCAAAATCTTTATTGAAATCTATCCTTTGCCATTGGAAAACATCAAACTAATCTACAACTTGGTTCAAAGATACTCAGGAAAGCCATGTCAGTCCAAATCCTACCAAAATCTAGAAAATGTCCAATGCTTTCAGAATCTCAAATTATGGTCTTCCAGTCATATTCAATCTAGTCTTGTCGTCCTTTCCTCCTATCCTAGGTTAGCAAAGTCATCTTGGTCATCCCCCATCCCCTTGTCTGTCTTCCTCTAGAGTTAGTCTTCTTCCAATCTTAAGCCAAATCCAATCCTAGTCTAATCCTATCAGTCATTCCAATCTAAGTCTTAGTCTTCCAATCCATCTTCATCCTTCATTCCTATCCAACTCATCCACAAGTCAGCATGTCTCAAAACTATTATGATGAGTTCGGTTATTATGTCTCTCCCCTCAATCCATCCTATCCCAAAGATGATGAAAGCCTTGTAGATCACAATGCATATTTTGAAAATCTTAGCAAGTTTTCTCCAAACATCCCCCAGCACCCAATCATTCCTCCAAAATATCCTATCATGCCTTCATGCTTATCCACTAGCACTCCCTTTCATGTCCTTGGCAAGGTAAATCCATTATCTTATCCATCCACACCTTATCCCTATCTTAAACCTACACATCCTCCATATGCATCATTCATACCTCCATCTCCTGCTATGGTCATATCCCAATCACCACCATCCCCTCAAAACACTTCACGCTACTTCCCTTATCTAAAATCTCCATCCACCCATCCTCCAAATTATTCCCAAATCCAAAATCCTAGTCTTCCCATCCTTTATCCAAATCCTCCATCCACTCATCCTCCAAATCATTCTCAAAACCAAAAACCAAGTCTTCCAATCCTTTCTCCCAACCCACCATCCTCCAAATCCTCATCTACACTGTCATCCCCTCAAGAAAGTTCACAATCTTCCACCCCATCTTCATATGAGAACTATCCTAGCTCTCCATCTCCTCCACATTCCAATCCTTCTTCACCATGAAAGTCTCCAAGGAGTTTCACAAGGAAGCCAACAACAAATCCCACTCCTAAAGTTGAAGATCCAAACCATCTCAAAACTTCATGTGAAGCCATCATTGATGAGGCCCATCCATCACTCCCATCTATCATCTATCTTCCATACATTGATCCTCTTCCATCTCCTAGCATCATTGAGTCCCTTCCACCTAGAGTCTCCATCCAATCCCCACCAACATCACCCCTTCCTAGCATTATCCAAAGTATATCAGATGAGCCTCATGAGTTCACCCTTCTTCCTACCATCACAGTTACAGAACCTTCCATCCTTTCATCCATACCATCTGAAAGGTTCTTCCTTCTTCCAGACATCACAACTACAGAATCTCCCATCCTTCCATCCACCCCCTTTGAAGAGTCCATCCATACATCCCCCAAAACTCTATCCACACAAATCCTACCATGTCAAGATCTTGTCCAAAAGCATGTTGAAATACTCACAGAAGAAAATCAAGATCCAATCCCTTCGCTTCCCCCATCACATGTTCTATCGCTTCCATCACCCCCAATCCAAAATCCTACAATCCTAATTCCTCCAATCCAAGATCCTATCATCCTAGTTTCTCCATCTGAAGATTCATTACTATCCCCCAATCTCAGTCAAAATCCCACCATCCTATCCTCTCCTCTTGAGGATCTTCCAAACCAAACTATCCCATTGCCATCCTTCTATCCTCTTGGATCACTTACATTTGTCAGAGGTAACCCACTTGAAGCAGAAGCAATAAGTTCCATGTCTTCCATCAGGGAACCAAAAACTGGATGTTTATCATATTCCCCAAGTCAGAAATATCCTTGTTTGGATAAAATGCTCAAGAAATGGAATTATCAAGGCAAAGGCCTAGGCTCTCATGAACAAGGAAATTTGGAGCCTATCCAAGACAAGAAACATCCAAAGTTATGTGGAACTGGTCACACATCAGAAGAAGGCACTTCCTCCAGAAATGTTGGTACAACTAAAGCTAAATTCAAGCATCCTTCCAAGCCCACCATCACATCTTCCAAAGCATACAATGCCATTCCTCCTCCTCCATCATTACAGCCCAGGACAACCTATCACATTCCTCCATCCTCCAAATCTATTTTGGGTCCCTATGTCCCAAAATCTGCCAACACATATCCTCCACATACCAAATCCATTTTGGGCCCTTACATCCCAAAATATCATCCCCCATCTTATCCTACTCAGACCTTCATCCAAAATCCAAGTATCCCTAGTCAAGATCAACAAAGGCACATGCCCACATATCCTATCTACCAATCTCCTTCCATCTCTCCATCCATATTTCCTCCATCCCGCACATCTCCTCATATTCACTTTAATGCTCCCCACAATTTGGATGCCCTATCAAATATGTATAAAGGGAAATATCCACAAAAATCCAAGGATTGTCATGTCCAGTCTAAACGACATGGTCAACCAAAGAAAAATCCAATCAAGCAATCCAAAGCATCCCAATGGCTGCAAAGGCCCAACAAAGCAAAAGCAAAATCTGATGTATACCAATGGCCACAAAGGCCCACCAAAGCTAAAGCAAAAATGATGTGGATCCCAAAGCAAAAATATGTAATGCATCTAAAAGAAACATCTACAATGGCATCCAAAGTTGCTAATCCCCCAGCTATTCAGTCTTCTCCTCCATCTCCTAAATCTATTTTGGGTCCCAAAGATTCAAAATCTCTTAGTGTAAATCCTCCATCACATTCACCTCTATCTTCCACGTCCTATCCGCTTCATCCACCTTCCTCACAACATGTGCCAATGTTGGTCCTGACAGCATCTCCCTATCATGATCACTTTCCATCTTTCCATCCAAACAATTTCTACCACCATATATCCCATCTACCCCATCCAATCTATGCTTTTGCATAAATTCCTCCATCCTAACAAAGTTGTACCAACATCCAAGCACATCAGAAAGATCAGTGAAGAAAGTCAGTGACAAATCAGAGAAATCAATAGGTCAGCAAAATTAGAAAATGTCAACAACAAGTCAGAAGATCAGTGAAGAAAGATAGCAACACATCAAAAATATCAGAAGGTCAGCATCTAATGAGTGAAAAATTAGAAAATCCATAAAAATTGGAAAAAATCAAGAGAAAAATATCAAAAAAGAAAATAAAAGAGAAAAACATTCGTCCTATGGTGAAAACTTGGCAATTCAAGCACCTTGGACAAGTACCATGGTGAAAACCTGGCAAACAGGCATCATGCGTAGGCCCCCCCCAATTCCTTTCTATAGTTGGGGGCCATTCTCTTCTTCCATCTTATCCAACATCTCCTCCATCCCATTTGTCTCTCACTTCCTTCATCCTTGTTTGGATCTTGATGACAAAACAAAGACTACCAGGTATACATGCTTTTGGACACCTTCTTGGCATCCATCACACCTTTCAGCTATGTATCCTCTATCCAATCCATTCATCCTATCTTCCATCTACTTTCCTCATCCTCTTATCAGCATATCTTCCATCCAATCGTACCCCATCCTACTGCCTCTGAATAAATGAACTATCCTAAGCAGGGGGCATCTTATTCCTTGGTGACATATTCCTTGGAGACTATCTTTTATCCAAAATCTTCCATCTCCCAAATCCTTAAGCAAATCCACCATCCAATCCTTGAGCATTCCTCTCTCCAAATTCCTCAGTAGTTCCTCCAGCATCCATCTTTCAATCCTCAAGCAAATCTGCCATCCAATCTCCCAAAGCATTCCTCTATCCAATCCTCAAGCAAATCTATCATCCAAGTCTCCTAAGCAGTTCCTCCATCCAAATCCAAATCTCCTAGCAGTTCCATCATCCTCATCCTAAGCATTTCTTCCATCTTTCCATCACCTAGTATCTTCCCTTGTCATTGGTATCTAGCTATAGGCTACCTTTCATGCAATCCAATGCCATTCATCCATATCCAACCATTCATAGCAGTCTTCTAGCAATCTTCCAATCCTCTCCACATCCTCTAGCTATCCAACATCCAAGATCAAGCCAATCCATCCAATCCAAATCCTTAGTCTTGTAGCAAGCCTTGATCACAATCCAATCATCATCATTGGGATATGCTCTTCCCAAATCCGTGTCATTTCAGGACACATCATCCATCACCAGTCCATCTTGTCCTTCCATCACAACTGGGGCATCCTCTTGCATATCTTTGTAGTTTCAGCTTCATCCCCAAGTTCTTTGTACATCCTAATCCTGAGTCTTGTACCATAGCGTCAGTCGTGTCTCCACCTAAACCCATTTGTACATATGTGTCTTTAGGTCCCATCCTTTGTTTCTGGCATCCCTTGTCATTGTCTTGTTGTACATATCCTTGTTAGTCCTGCAGCAACATTTGATCAAAACATCTTGTCCTACCCAGCCTCGCACTTCAGCAACATCAATTGTTGACTATCCTTGATCATCATGACCATCTTTGAACTTCATCATTTTTCAATTAGCAACACAACATTCTCCCCATCAGCATCGGGTCCGCACAGATGTATGCTTCTATTTTGTCTGACCTAAGCCTAATCACGGGTCCCCTTAGTTGTATCCTCCCTATCTGACTTAATCTTCCACCAAGCACACCAGGTCTGTGTCGATGTATCCTTCCACACGTTCAGACCAATCTTCTCACCATCAATCAAATCAAATCTCTCTCCTTGGCAAAGGTTGTCTTTTGGAGTTATCATTTTGGCCTTGGATTTTTTCCTTTGGGTCTTGTTAATCTTTTACAGCTTCTTGTTGTTCTCTACTCAAAGTCGCCATGATCTTTTATATCATGGTGCGCTGCGAATGAGGATAATCTGGGGCAAGGTCTTTTGATCTTTTACTTCTGCCTGTGAGTCAGTTGTGTGTTTGTGATTTCTTCAGCATCGTTTCCACCATGCTTCCTCTTGGGTTCATGCGTGATACTGGGGCAACCTTGCATGTCTTTTTAGTGTCGGTCCTATGCAACACTGGTGACAAGGCCTTGTGATCCCAGTATCCTTGGCAGGTCTCTAGCATTGCTATATTAAACTAGGTTGTGCTCTCTAAAAGATCTAAAGCATGGAGCTTCCCCAAATCCCCTGCATCTTGCATCATATAGATTAATCTTGCATCCTCATATAGCTGCATCCTGCATTTTGCATTCCATCTCATCTTGCATTCACCCATCTTTGCTCTTGGAAGCTTGGTAATTTATCTCCCCTACTTCCTCAGTCGTTCCTTCTCTATTTCCTTTTGAGAAAATTCCACACTGTTTATTCCTTGTGTTATTTTCTCAAGGGGGCACAATACCTTATTCCTCTAAATTCTAGCCTTGGGCATCTTATTTTCTTGTCTTTGAAGTCATGCCACTTGCGGCATCGCATCAAAGAGGGGCAAAATGTAGACACCTAAAAATCTTTTAGAAAATAAAATATTTTTATTTTCTGAAAACCCCTGATGACATCATCATTTTTTAATTAATTATTTATTTAATTAATTAATTAATTTTTATGTCATTAAATCCCTTTATCTTAATTAAAAATATTTAATTAAGAAATCCCTTCCAAAAATGTTTAAATCTTATTTAAACATTATCTCCTTATTTATTAATTATTTAATTAATAAATTGACCAAAAATCCTAAAATAAATAATTTATTTATTTTTTGACCAAAACTTGGCCAATTTCTCTAAGACCACTAACCTCTTCCAGAATCTTCTAATCCCTCCTTAATTTTGATTAAAAGGCTAATCCCATCTTTTCTAACCCTAATCTCAACTCAAAATATTTAATTAAGATTAAATATTTAATTTTCATATTTATTAAATATATTTTAATAAATATTCCCAAAACCAAAAGCCTTTGGAATGAATAAACATTTATTCCATAAAACCAAGGAAAACTCTAGACTCTTCTAGAAACTTCTCAACCCAACCTCTTCACCCATCCTAATCCTAAAATCTCCTAATCCTAATCCTAATCTTCCCCCTAACCTTGTCACATTCCCTAAACAAGATTAGCCAACTCCTAAGCTTGACCCAAAGTCAACAAACTTCTAGAGGCTTCTCTTACATGCATTAAAGGCATTTAAGGCCTCCTTATCCCTCTTACATGCATTTATGGTGTATTTAAGAAGCCCCTCACCCCTTTCTTACATCCTTTGACCTTAGGCACATTTTCCAAATTGTGCACATTCCTGCCATCTTTCAACCCAATCCCCTTATGACACTTGTCACAAGGAGATAACCCTTCCCCTAATGAGCCTCAAACTCATTAAAGCTTTTGAGATAAATAAATTTTTATTTATCTCCTAAATTCTATATTTATCCTTAGAAAGCCTAGACTCTTCTAGAAAGTCTCCATCCTCATCCAAAGCCTAGACTCTTCTAGAAAGTCTTCATCCTTATCCCCTTGACTCAACCCCTAACCTTACCCCAAACTCTAACCTATCCTCCTAACCCAAGCCCTTAGGAAATCCTATAAATACTCCTCCTTCCAAGAGCAAATTATTAGCTTAGTTTTTATCATTTATACATTGTTATCATGAGCATTTTTAGCTAGATCATCTTAGCATACATCTTAATTGTTAGATTTCTTCATATTTTTCATATTTTCTAACACATCTTAGAATAGCTTAATGGATTAATCTTAGTTCATATTTCAAGTTTTTCTCATCATTTATGCATCACCATAAATCCCTCTCCATGCATTTGAGAGCACACCCACATCCCTCTAATTGAAGCAAATCAAACATTTGCTCTATAGCACTTGTTTTTAGCAACAATTTTGAGGTGGCTTCGGTTTTGTTTTCATGTCTTATGCTATTTTTTTGGTTCATGAACATGTTAGATTAGTCTAATGTTTGAATGTTTCAGCCTTTCAAGATAGGTAACAAGTTCAAAATCATAGTCTATAGTGGCGTTTCTGAAATGGGGTTATAATAGCCGATCGGGTCAACTGGTGATGACTTATGGTCTTCGGAAGTTGGGCCACCTGAAATGGCAGAAAATAATTTTCTTCAAAATTTCTGTTTGGGTTTCAAATGTTATCTTGAGCCGACTATGATGTAATGAAATGTAAAATAAAATAATTCTAAATTTGGTCGGCCTTATTAGCTAAAATTCTGGAACCCTTCCCAGGCGGTGGAGAATTGCCTATATAAGGAAGGCTGTATTATTGTCTTAGGTAGTTCAGAATAGTTCTGGGTAGTAAATCTAAGTAATAGTTCAAGGCTTTGTCCTGCAGAATATTGTAAGAGAATGCCCATGTGGCTTTGCATGTTGTAATTTTGAAAATTTATAATTCCACATTTGTGGAGATAATAAGAAGCTAATTTTTTGTTCTTGCATATTATTGTTGTTGTTTCTCTATGTCTGTTATGTGTTTGTGGTATTAGGGGAGCACCCTTCATCAAGTGGTATCAGAGTAGGAGTTCTTGAGTGTGTAAATAGATCGTCGACTGTGAGGCAGTTTTGCACCACGACCGTGGTTAGGGTTTCAGCGCGCATCATGAAAATGCCTCCACGAAGAGAATGTGGCGGAAGAGCTGGTGCTGTGACACCTGAGGTTAGAGAGCTGCAGAGACAAGTGCGAGCATTGAAAGAAGAGATTCACAGAGGAATGAATCTTAATGTCAGAGATGAAAGCGAGGATGAAGCCGAAGAAAAATATCAAGAAGGAGAAGTTGAAATTGTGAACCAGGAGGAAGAAAGATTTTTTCGGGCGATTTTCAAGATTGGGAAAAGACCTAAGATTGAGGTTCTTACATTTTCTAAAAATCTTAACCCAAAGGAATTGATCGACTGGATCAATGAATGTGAAGAATATTTTGAGTATTAAGATGTTGAGGATCCTGATAGGGTCAAATTTACGAAAGCCAAACTGAAAGGTCATGCGAAGATATGGTGGTAAGAGATTCAGTTGGAGTGAAATAGAAGGGGAAAGGAGAAAATCACGAGATGGGATCGGATGGTGGATAAATTAAAGTGACAGTTCATTCCTGTTGATTATGAGCTTGACCTACTGAAGAAAATGCAGAGTTTGAAGCAAGCAGGAAGATCTGTTCAGGAGTATACAGAGGAGTTCTATCAACTTCTCATCAGAATAGGCCATGGAGAAGCTAATAAGGAGAAAGTTGCCCAATACCTTAATGGGTTAAGGCCAAGCATTCAGGAGGAGCTGAATCTGCTTCAAATGAACAGTATTGAAGAGGCATACCAGTTTTTCCTAAAAGTAGAGGAAAAGTTGAACAAAAAGTTTGAGAGTAGACAAAATGGAAGAGGTCGCGGTGGATGATCTAGTGGACAGTCATATCATCGCTGAAATGAAGATCTGGAAAAGAAGGATGTGGCCAGTAGCAGTCAGAATTAGCGAGGAAATAATTCCAATCGCTTCTAGGATTAGAATAATAGAAATCAAAGAGGAAGGGGAAGAGGATAAGAATCTACAAGAGGTGGCTTCCGTAGAACATGTTTTCACTGTGGAGAAGAAGGTCATAGGGAATTTGAATGTCCTCAGCGCCGAGGTAGAACAGACAGGACAAATGAAGGCCAGGCTAGAGTTGCACATGTAGATGAAGATACCAGATCATTAAATTCTGAAGATGTTGAAAGAGGAGAAATGTTGATTAACAAAAGAGTCTTGTTGAGTGGTGAGAATGAACCTGAGCAACGGAGGAGCTTGTTTCGCACCAGGTGCAAGTGTGAAGGTAAATGTTGTGATGTGATTATCAATAGTGGAAGCACTGACAATTTGGTGTCAGAAGAGATGCTGACAAAGTTGAAGCTCAAGAGACAGAAACACCCACATCCATATCAGATTGCCTGGGTACAAGATAACCACAAGGTCATGGTCAACGAATAATGCCTGGTGAAGTTCAAGATTGGCAGATACCAAGATGAGGTACTGTGTGATATCATATCTATGGATGCATGTCATATGTTGTTGGGTAGACCATGGCAGTTTGACAGATGTGCTATACATGATGGTCATGCAAATACCTATTCCCTGACAAAGAATGGAGTGGGACATAAGCTAAAATTATTGAAGGAGACTGAAGAAAAGGTATGTGGTAATGCAAGGATAACTTTTGTTGATGGAAGAAATTTTTTAGATGGTATGAGGCATGAGCATGTATGTTTTGCTTTAATTCCAAAAGCTGGTAAAGAGGAAGTAGAAGATGTTCCTATAGAAGTTACAGATTTGTTGATTGAGTTTTAGGATATTGTATCCGATAACGTGCCTAATAGATTACCACCAGTTAGAAAGATCAATCATCAGATGGACTTGATCCCAGGAGTGATTTTTCTGAATAAGGCAGCACACAGAATGACACCTGCAGAAAGTGAGGAGTTGAATAGACAAGTACATGAACTATTACAAAAGGGGTTGATTCGAGACAGTCTGAGTCCCTGTGCTGTACCAGCAGTATTAGCACCAAAGAAGAATGGAGAGTGGAGGATGTGTACAAATTTTAGGGCAATAAACAAGATCACAATCAAGTACATGTTTCCATTGCCATGAATGGATGATATTATGAACTATTTGAGTGGAGCTGTGTATTTTTCAAAGATAGATCTAAAAAGTGGATATCATCAGATTCGGGTCAGAGAAGGAGATGAATGGAAGACTACCTTCAAGACAAAGGAAGGACTGTATGAGTGGTTAGTCATGCCTTTTGGGCTAACCAATGCACTGAGCACTTTCATGCGGCTCATGAACGAGGTTCTGAAAGAATTTCTGGGTAAGTTTGTCATTGTTTACATAGATGATATTTTGATCTTTAGTAAGACATTGGAGGAGCATATGATGCATATTCATATGGTATTTGAAAAGTTGAGAGAAGAGAAATTGTTGATTAATTTGAAGAAGTGCAGTTTCGTGAAGAAAGAGTTGGTGTATTTGAGATTTGTAGTTTCAGGAGAAGGTCTACAAATGAATCCAAAGAAGGTACAGGCTATCCTTGAATGGCCTACTCCAAGGAGTGTTACTGAGGTAAGATCTTTCCATGTTTTGGCTCGCTTTTACAGAAATTTTATCACAAATTTTAGCAGTATTTGTGGTCCCTTAACTGAAACAATGAGAGGGGATAGAAAAGAGTTTAAGTGGACTAATGGGGCAGAAAAGAGTTTTCAATTGTTGAAACAAAAAGTTACAAAACAACCTGTTTTAGCACTTCCAGATTTTAATAAGGTGTTTCAAGTAGATTGTGATGCTAGTGGTACTGCAATAGGAGCTGTTATGAGCCAAGAAGGTAAACCTGTTGCTTATTTCAGTGAGAAGTTAAATGATGCCAAGAGGAAATATTCTATTTATGATCAAGAATTTTATGCTATAGTTCAGGCATTAAAGAAGTGGAGACATTATCTACTTTCGAAAGAGTTTGTTTTGTATACTGATCATCAAGCTTTGCAATATTTGAATAGTCAAGGAAAGTTGAATCAGAGGCATTTGAAATGGGTTTAGTTTTTGCAGAGTTATACATTTGTTTTGAAACACAGGAGTGGAAAGTCTAATAGGGTTGCAGATGCTCTTAGCAGAAGGCAACTATTGCTGATAGAAATGCAGATTGAAGTGGTTGGGTTCAAGGAACTCAAGAATTTATGTCCAGAGGATCCTGATTTTGATGAAGCTTGGAAAGCTTGTACAGAACCTGTTACTCTAGACAGGATGAAATGGTTGGATTTCATCATCCAGGATGATATGCTATTTAGAGGGATTCAATTGTGCATTCCACAAAGTTCTATGAGGGAGAATCTCATCAAGGAGAAAAATAGTGGAGGATTGGCTGGACATTTTGGTCGTGATAAAACCCTTGGTTTGGTTAGTGAGAATTATTATTGGCCATAGTTGCAGCAAGATGTGAAGAAGTTTGTACAGAGTTGCAGAGTATGTCAGATGGTGAAAGGAGTGAAGCAGAATACAAGATTGTATCAGCCATTACCTGTACCAGAGAAGCCTTGGGAGGATATCAGCATTGACTTTGTTCTTGGTTTACCGAGGACTTAACGGGGACATGATTCAATTTTTGTAGTGGTTGCCAGATTTTAAAAGATGACAAATTTCATTCCCTGCAAGAAGACTAATGATGTTGTTCATGTAGCAGAATTGTTTTTTAGAGAAGTAGTGAGACTTCATGGTTTGCCAAAGATCATAGTTTCAGATTGGACACTAAGTTTGTTGGATATTTCTGACTTACATTGTGGAAGAAGTTGAAGACAGATTTGAAGTTCAGTTCATCACATCATCCAAAGACTGATGGACAGACAGAGGTGGTGAATAGGAGTTTAGAAAATTTGCTGAGATGTTTGGTTAGAGATAAGCCAACAGGATGGGATTTGATTTTACCATAGGCAAAATTTGCATACAATAATTCTGTCAATAGGAGCACTGGTAAATCACCATTCCAGATTGTATATGGAAGTAGTCCAAAAAATGCATCTGAATTGAGGAAGATAGATAAAGGAGAAATAAGTAGTGCTGAAACTGAGGATTTTGCAGAACACTTAAAGAACATCCATGGGGAGGTGAGGAAGCATATTACCAAGATGAACGTACAGTATAAGGCTAAGCCAGATGAGAAAAGGAGGTATAAGAAATTTTAGGTTGGTGATAAAGTCATGGTTTATTTGTGGACGGAGCAGTTTCTAGTTAATACATATAACAAGCTGAAAATGAAGAAGTTTAGACCATGTAGGATACTGAAGAAACATGATTTAGAAAATGCATATGAGGTAGAATTATCTATTGAGCTAAATATTTCACCAGTGTTTAACATTTCAGATCTGACAGAGTATCATGAAGGAGGTGTTGAAGATGAGATCACAGCAACACAGTGGAGTATTCCAGCAACTAGTTCAGACACTAAGGAGATCAAAGATATACTGGACAGTCATGTTGGCAGAAGCACAAGGAATAGAACATATGAAGAATATTTGGTCAAGTGGAAAGGATGACCTGTTGAAGATTCATCATGGCTGACAAAGGAAAAGGTTAGCCATCTTGGTTTTCCTCTACACACCTGAGTCATGACAGGGTCACTTCTCAAATTACCACGGGTGTTTGATGCAAGAGCATCCTGGGTGTAAGAGAAATCTTGCATCACCCAAAAATATTTCTATTTTTATTTTCAATAAGGGCTATTTTGTGCAGAGCTGCTATTTATGGAAAGTTACTATTTTTGGTCATTTTTGTATGTGCTCAGAATGATTTGATTTCTTTCTTGGAGGTTCATTTTGGTCATATAAGTCTGCCAGTAAAGTTTCATTGCCAAATCAAGTGTATATTGGAAGATATTGAAGATTTTCAGTATTGGCAGCAGGGTACAGAAACTTTGAACTCAGTTTTGAAGATTTTAGAGGCCCTGGATGAGGTCAAAAATTTGGGTGATGGGCGCATCCGTGGGGCAGGCCTGTAGAGCACATCGTGGCATTTTTGAAATGGGGTTATAATAGCCGATCGGGTCAACTGGTGATGACTTATGGTTTTCGGAAGTTGGGCTACCTGAAATGGCAGAAAATAATTTTTTTTAAAATTTCTGTTTGGGTTTCAAAGGTTATCTTGAGCTGACTATGATGTAATGAAATGTAAAATAAAATAATTCTAAGTTTGGTCAGCTTTATTGGCTAAAATTCTGGAACCCTTCCCAGGCGGTGGAGAATTGCCTATATAAGGAAGGTTGTATTATTGTCTTAGGTAGTTCAAAATAGTTCTGGGTAGTAGATCTGGGTAATAGTTCAAGGCTTTGTCCTACAGAATATTGTAAGGGAATGCCCATGTGGCTTTGCATGTTGTAATTTTGAAAATTTGTAATTCCACATTTGTGGAGATAATAAGAAGCCAATTTTCTGTTCTTGCATATTATTATTATTGTTTCTTTATGTCTGTTATGTGTTTGTGGTATTAAGGGGAGCACCCTTCATCAAGTGGTATCAGAGCAGGAGCTCCTGAGTGTGTAAATAGATTGCTGACTGTGAGGTAGTTTTGCACCACGACCATGGTTAGGGTTTCAGCGTGCATCGTGAAAATACCTCCATGAAGAGAACGTGGCGGTAGAGCTGGTGTTGTGACACCTGAGGTTAGAGAGCTGCAGAGACAAGTGCGAGCATTGTAAGAAGAGATTCACAGAGGAATGAATCTTAATGTCAGAGATGAAAGCGAGGATGAAGCCGAAGAAGAATATCAAGAAGGAGAAGTTGAAATTGTGAACCAGGAAGAAGAAAGACTTTTTTGGGCAATTTTCAAGATTGGGAAAAGACCTAAGATTGAGGTTCCTACATTTTCTGAAAATCTTAACCCAAAGGAATTGATCAACTAGATCAATGAATGTGAAGAATATTTTGAGTATGAAGATGTTGAGGATCCTAATAGGGTCAAATTTCTGCAGGCCAGACTGAAAGGTCATGGGAAGATATGGTGGCAAGAGATTCAGTTGGAGCGAAATAGAAGGGGAAAGGAGAAAATCACAAGATGGGATCAGATGGTGGATAAATTGAAGCAACAGTTCATTTCTGTTGATTATGAGCTTGACCTACTGAAGAAAATGCAGAGTTTGAAGCAAGCAAGAAGATCTGTTCAGGAATATAAAGAGGAGTTCTATCGACTTCTCATCAGAACAGGCCATGCAGAAGCTGATAAGGAGAAAGTTGCCCGATACCTTAATGGGTTAAGACCAAGCATTCAGGAGGAGCTGAAACTGGTTCGAATGAACAGTATTAAAGAGGCATACCAATTTGCCCTAAAAGTACAAGAAAAGATGAACAAGAAGTTTGAGAGTAGACAAAATGGAAGAGGTTGAGGTGGATGATCTGCTGGAGGGTCATATGGTGGCTGAAATGAAGATCCGAAAAAGAAGAATGAGGCCAGTAGCAGTCAGAATCAGCGAGGAAATAATTCCAATCACTTCCAGAATCAGAATAATAGAGATCAAAGAGGAAGGGGAAGAGGACAAGGATCTGGAAGAGGTGGCTTCTATGGCACATGTTTTCACTGTAGAGAAGAAGGTCATAGGGCATTTGAATGTCCTCAGCACTAAGGCAGAACAGACAGGAGAAATGAAGGCCAGGCTAAAGTTGCACATGTAGATGAAGATGTCAGATCATCAAATTCTGAAGATGTTGAAAGAGGAGAAATGTTGATTAACAGAAGAGTCTTATTGAGTGGTGAGAATGAACCTGAGCAAAGGAGGAGCTTGTTTCGCACCAGGTGCAAGTGTGAAGGTAAATGTTGTGATGTGATTATCGATAGTGGAAGCACTAACAATTTGATGTCAGAAGAGATGGTGACAAAGTTGAAGCTCAAGAGACAAAAACACCCACATCCATATCGGATTGCCTGGGTACAAGATGACCACAAGGTCATGGTCAACGAACATTTCCTGGTGAAGTTCAAGATTCACGGATACCAAGATGAGGTACTATGTGATATCATATCTATGGATACATGTCATATGTTGTTGGGTAGACCATGGCAGTTTGACAGATGTGTTGTACATGATGGTCATGCGAATACCTATTCCTTGACAAAGAATGGAGGGTGACATAAGCTAAAACCATTGAAGGAGACTGAAGAAAAGGTATGTGGTAATGCAAGGATAAATTTTGTTGATGGAAGAAATTTCTTAGATGGTATGAGGCATGAGCATTTATGTTTTGCTTTAATTCCAAAAGCTGGTAAAGAGGAAGTAGAAGATGTTCCTGTAAAAGTTGCAGATTTATTGATTGAGTTTCAAGATATTATATCTGATAATATGCCTGATGGATTACCACCAGTCAAGAAGATCAGTCATCAGATGGACTTGATCCCAGGAGTGAGTTTGTCGAATAAGGCAGCACACAGAATGACACTTGCAGAAAGTGAGGAGTTGAACAGACAAGTACATGAACTGTTACAGAAGGGGCTGATTCGAGAGAGTCTGAGTCCCTATGCTATACCAGTGGTATTAGCACCAAAGAAGAATGGAGAGTAGAGGATGTGTAAAGATTTTAGGGCAATAAACAAGATCACAATCAAGTACAGGTTTCCATTGCCATGAATGGATGATATTATGAACTGTTTGAGTGGAGCTGTATATTTTTCAAAGATAGATCTGAAAAGTGGATATCATCAGATTCGGATCAGAGAAAGAGATGAATGGAGGACTACCTTCATGACAAAGGAAGGACTGTATGAGTTTTTAGTCATGCCTTTGGGGCTAACCAATGCACCGAGCACTTTCATGCGGCTCATGAACAAGGTTCTAAAAAAATTTTTGGGTAAGTTTGTCATTGTTTACCTAGATGATATTTTGATCTTTAGTAAGACATTGGAGGAGCATATGATGCATATTCGTATGGTATTTGAGAAGTTGAGACAAGAGAAATTGTTGATTAATTTGAAGAAGTGCAATTTCGTGAAGAAAGAGTTGGTGTATTTGGAGTTTGTAGTTTTAGGAGAAGGTCTAAAAATGGACCCAGAGAAGGTACAGGCTATCTTTGAATGGTCTACTCCAAGGAGTGCTACTGAGGTAAGATCTTTCCATGGTTTGGCTAGCTTTTACAGAAAGTTTATCAAAAATTTTAGCAATATTTGTGGTCCCTCAACTGAAATAATGAGAGGGGATAGAAAAGAGTTTAAGTGGACTAATGGGGCAGAAAAGAGTTTTCAATTATTGAAACAAAATGTTACAGAACAACCTATTTTAGCACTTTCAAATTTTAATAAAGTGTTTCAAGTAGATTGTGATGCTAGTGGTACTGCAATAGGAGCCGTTATGAGCCAAGAAGGTAATCCTGTTGCTTATTTCAGTGAGAAGTTAAATGATGCCAAGAGGAAATATTCTATTTATGATCAGGAATTTTATGCTATAGTTCAGGCATTAAAGAAGTGGAGACATTATCTGCTTCCTAAGGAGTTTGTTTTGTATACTGATCATCAAGCTTTGCAATATTTAAATAGTCAAGGAAAGTTGAATCAGAGGCATTTGAAATAGGTTGAGTTTTTGGAGAGTTATACATTTGTTTTGAAACACAGGAGTGGAAAGTCTAATAGGGTTGTAGATGCTCTTAGCAGAAGGCAACTATTACTGACAGAAATGCAGATTGAAGTGGTTGGGTTCAAGGAACTCAAGAATTTGTATCCAGAGGATCCTGATTTTGGTGAAGCTTGGAAAGCTTGTACAGAACCTATTACTCTAGACAGGACAAAATGGTTGGATTTCATCATCTAGGATGATATGCTATTCAGAGGGAGTCAATTATGCATTCCACGAAGTTCTATGAGGGAGAATCTCATCAAGGAGAAGCATAGTGGAGGATTGGCTGGACATTTTGGTCGTGATAAAACCTTTGGTTTGGTTAGTGAGAATTATTATTGGCCACAGTTGTAGCAAGATGTGAAGAAGTTTGTACAGAGTTGTAGAGTATGTCAGATGGTGAAAGGAGTGAAGCAGAATACAGGATTGTATCAGCCATTACCTGTACTAGAGAAGCCTTGGGAGGATATCAGCATGGACTTTGTTCTTAGTTTACCAAGGACTCAACGGGGACATGATTCAATTTTTGTAGTGGTTGACAAATTTTCAAAGATGACACATTTCATTCCCTGCAAGAAGACTAATGATGTTGTTCATGTAGCAGAATTATTTTTCAGAGAAGTAGTGAGACTTCATGGTTTTCCAAAGACCATAGTTTCAGATCGGGACACTAAGTTTGTTGGATATTTCTGGCGTACGTTGTGGAAGAAGTTGAAGATAGATTTGAAGTTCAGTTCATCATATCATCCAAATACTGATGGACAGACAAAGGTGGTGAATAGGAGTTTGGGAAATTTGTTGAGATGTTTGGTTGGATATAAGCCAACAGGATGGGATTTGATTTTACCACAGGTAAAATTTTCATACAATAATTCTGTCAACAGGAGCACTGATAAATCACCATTCCATATTGTATATGGAAGTAGTCCAAGAAATGCATCTGAATTGAGGAAGATAGATAAAGGAGAAATAAGTAGTGCTGAAGCTGAAGATTTTGTAGAACACTTGAAGAACATCCATGGGGAGGTGAGGAAGCATATTACCAAAATGAACGCACAGTATAAGGCTAAGGTAGATGAGAAAAGGAGGTATAAAGAATTTCAGGTTGGTGATGAAGTCATGGTTCATTTGCGGAAGGAGCGGTTTCCAGTTGGTACATATAACAAGCTGAAAATGAAGAAGTTTGGACCATGTAGGATACTGAAGAAACATGATTCAGGAAATGCATATGAGGTAGAATTTCCTACTGAGCTAAATATTTCACTAGTGCTTAACATTTTAGATCTGACAGAGTATCATGAAGGAGGTGTTGAAGATGAGATCACAGCAACACAGTGGAGTATTCCAGCAACTAGTTCAGACACTAAGGAGATCGAAGATATACTGGACAGTCATGTTGGCAGAAGCACAAGGAACAGGACATATGAAGAATATCTAGTCAAGTGGAAAGGATGACCTGTTGAAGATTCATCATGGCTGACAAAGGAGGAGGTTAGTCATCTTGGTTTTCCTCTGCACACCTGAGTCGTGACAGGGTCACTTCTCAAATTACCCCGGGTGTCTGATACAGGAGCATCCTGAGTGTAAGAGCAATCTTGCATCACCCAAAAATATTTCTATTTTTATTTTCAATAAGGGCTATTTTGTGCAGAGCTGCTATTTATGGAAAGTTACTATTTTTGGTCATTTTCGTATGTGCTTAGAATGATTTGATTTCTTTCTTGGAGGTTCATTTTGGTCATATAAGTCTTCCAGTAAAGTTTCATTGCCAGATCAAATGTATATTGGAAGATATTGAAGACTTTTGTTATTGGCAGCAGGGTACAGAAACTTTGAACTCATTTTTGAAGGCTTTAGAGGCCCTGGATTAGGTCAAAAATTTGGATGACGGGTGCTTGTGCTGGTCAAACCTGTAGAGTGCTTCGTTTCATTTCCGAAATGGGGTTATAATAGCCGATCAGGTCAACTGGTGATGACTTATGGTCTTCGGAAGTTGGGCCACCTGAAATGGCAGAAAATAATTTTCTTCAAAATTTTTGTTTGGGTTTCAAAGGTTATCTTGAGCTGACTATGATGTAATGAAATGTAAAATAAAATAATTCTAAGTTTGGTCGGCCTTATTGGCTAAAATTCTGGAACCCTTCCCAGGCGGTGGAGAATTGCCTATATAAGGAAGGCTATATTATTGTCTTAGGTAGTTCAGAATAATTCTAGGTAGTAGATCTGGGTAATAGTTCGAGGCTTTGTCCTACAGAATATTGTAAGGGAATGCCCATGTGGCTTTGCATATTGTAATTCTAAAAAAATTTTAATTCCACATTTGTGGAGATAATAAG
This sequence comes from Chamaecyparis obtusa, assembly GCA_027943335.1. Classification (NCBI taxonomy): domain Eukaryota; kingdom Viridiplantae; phylum Streptophyta; class Pinopsida; order Cupressales; family Cupressaceae; genus Chamaecyparis; species Chamaecyparis obtusa. The sequence continues at coordinate 52,332 of BSBK01007030.1, read as the reverse complement.
AAGCCAATTTTCTGTTCTTGCATATTATTATTGTTGTTTCTCTATGTCTGTTATGTGTTTGTGGTATTAAGGGGAGCATGCTTCATCAGTTTTGAAGGGTCACTGGTTGAGGGGATAGTTAAGGTCCAGATGATTGGGCCATTGGAGGACCCTAGTTCTTTGTATTAATTTCTATTCAAATTGGATGCATGGATTTATTGTGAATTATCGGCTGCTATGTATCCTACAACTACATCCATAAATCTACATATACTTCTCTAGGGTTGTAAGCCATTTAGGGATCAAAATAGAGAATCTAAATAAAAATCATTCTTTGTCCTATTTCTTTTTAACAAAGTATCAACTATCAATGATACAATACATTTGATGCCCTAAGATATCAATACAAATGGCACCTAGCTAGAAGCTCACGGGCTGTCCATTTGATAACCACAGTCAACATTTCAAAAAAATGGATATCCTTGAGCACAAGCACCAATAACATCAAATAATAGAGTTAAAGCACGGGCTAGGGTACGACACTAGTAGAATGTGGTCATTTTAGTGATAGCAATTTAGAATGCGGTCCTTAGGTATGTATTAAATAAAATAGAATTTTTAGCATATTATTATCATTCTATTTCTTTGTTGTAAACATGTCATCGGTTTAGTTTTGTAACTTCACTGTTGTATGAGTGGATTGTGCAGGAATAGTTAACATTAAACAAGGAGAAAACTCCTCAACACATCTTGGAAACCATTGAATTCAATAATAAATGAAACCTAACACCAACACTATTCCTTCCATTCACTTCTACCAAGAATAAAGCATTTAATCCATTCAACATTACATATAATCATTAGACAGTTACATTTCCTGACTGTGTAGAGGAACAGTCACGACCAAAATGATCAAAACTACTTTCACCCTTACACAAGCTATTCCAAACTTCAAGTAAAATGAGAAATATGCTATATCAAATCATTTATATTCATAGTAACCATTCAAAGGATCATTTTGTCAATGAACCCTTTGATTGTACCCCTACGGCAGAGAAAGGAAACCTCAAAATAGAGAAAGGAAACTTAGTAAAACTAGTCTATGCCAATGTTTGTGAGGGTAAAGTCATGATAAGTGCCTCTCAAACCTCTCCAAACATGTAAGATTGTCTTTAAATACTTTATTGATCTCTTCTAAACATTAACCAAATCAAACCTACATTTGAATCCACACACAATAACCCCAAAATGAAGGGTTTTGTATCCTTTAATGAATCTCAATCACTAGTAGCGCATGGATAGTCAAAACAATAGTCTCCAAAGCATTCAATAAGTGACTAGATTGTATTTAATACACACTATTCCTTCCATTCACTTCTACCAAGAATAAAGCATTTAATCCATTCAAAATTACATATAATCATTAGATAGTTACATTTCCTGACTGTGTACTAGAGGAACAGTCAAGAAATATAGCTGTCTAAACAATCCAAACATTTGAAAATAGTGAATCGATATCCTTGAGCACAAGCACCAATAATATCAAATAATGGAGATAAAGTACGGGCTAGGGCATGACACCAGTAGAATGCAGCCATTTCAGAGAGCATTCGTGATCAAATAAAATGCAATGCATTTGAAATTTGCAGTCGAATATGATGCCAGATGCTTGAAAGATGAAGAAATCACATACCTTCTCTCACGCTCAGCTTTCACTCCTCTATCCAATCGAAATAAAATTGATGAGGTCATTTCACTTTTTTTTTTCATAGCTAAATCTTCCTTGTACCACACGAAGAACATGGCATTGGTTTAGTTTTGTAATTTGTTTTTTGTGTAATTAGTAATTGGTAGATTAAATGTAGATAACACCTTTATCAGTTTAATTAGCATGTTATTATCATATCAGATAAAGTATGTTTAAGAATTGTTGGGACTGGTCCTTTTGCATGTATTAAACATAATATAATTTTCAGCATATTATTATTAATCTATTTCTTTGTTCTAAACATGCCATTGGTTCAGTTTTGTAGATTTTTTTAATTCGTTAAATGCATTTTTTGTGAGGAGGGGTCTTGTTCTTAGAAGATTGATGAAGATTGTGCACCTCAAAAACCAATTCATAAGGTACCAATCATGTTTCCTATTCGCTTATATTTTTGGATTGGTAAATCTCCTTATAAGTTTCATGTCCTTTCTTTTGATTACTATGAATGAGATATATATCTTACATTTAACATTCAACTTCTTTACATTTTAGAACATGTAGTGTATTTTTTGAGGATTTTACCAAATCAACTTTTAACATAAACCGAAAACACCAAACTGATATCTTGCCCTTTCAACTTGACAAAATATTTGCATTTGACCAACAACTACAAGCAACTGAATGATAAATCCAAATAACTATATCTTTGTAAAATACCAGGAACATCAAAAAGATGGCTAAGTGGTTGCCGCCATGATTTTTATCTACTGAATATGGGAAAAAAAAACACTAAAAAAAATCAAATAGAAAACATGATTGGTCATTTCAGAGAGCATTCATGATCAAATAAAATGCAATGCCTTCTCTCACGCTCGATCAACTTTCACTCGCTCATTTTCTCCCACTCCTTTTCTCTACAAATGAAATAAAAATGATTTGGTCGTTTCAAAATAGTGAATCGATATCCTTGAGCACAAGCACCAATAACATCAACTATTTTGATCTGTGGGTACCCTAATGTTGGAAAGAGTTCTTTTATTAATAAGATTACTTTGCAAGCTTGAAGAAGTGATATATTCTGGCAAATGAAGAGTAGAAAGATGATGATATTCCTAAGATCATGGATGGATACAATATGGCTGATAGAATGGGAAGACATCTTTCTAGACTAGCCCTGAATCCTTCGACAATTGGGGTAGGATCCATACCTAGGCTAAAAAGATGTCTTCCTTTCTATTGTGGAATTATCCCTTCTTTGGCCTGCACTCATTACTCTTCTCAAAAATGGTTATCTAGAAACTTTGGATATTGTTTCTCATCCATGTACGAAATGTGCTAGTGATCGTATAAAATTACTTTAGACCTCCAGTATTGATGAGATGTACAAGTGTAAAATGTTTTTGCGAGACTGGGATCAATTTGTGTAGTGTACATAAATGCAAGGTGGTGATTATTCTCAATGATTGATAGGTAGCTAGGACAATAGCTAGGACTAAAGATAACGTAGCTCAAGAGACCATCATAGGTTGTCTCTTTCTTCGGTCTATATTATTGACAGAATGTTTTACCTTTCATTAGCTCATCAAATCCGGGGATTTGAAAGAATTTAATAGAATATTTTCATGACAACGTATATTATTTAAGTTGACCTTGCATGAATTTAATACTTCATGCACTTGTATACTATGAAGATAGTGATAAAGAAGCATCTCCTCCCATGGCCATGCTTCTTTATCATTGTCCTCATAGTCTACAAGTGCGTGAAGTAGATAAATTCATGCAATGTCAACTTAAATAATATACATTGTCATGAAAATATTCTATTAAATTCTTTCAAATCCCTGGATTTGATGAGCTAATGAAAGGTAAAAAAATTTGTCAATAATATAGACCGAAGAAAGAGAGAACCTATGATGGTCTCTTGAGCTATTTTATCTTTAATGTGCATATCTGTTAGTTTTTCGACACTTCATAATTAATTCTGACAGAAGTGCTATGACAATAATTCTGATAGTAATGCTATACATTCGATAGGGAAACTTGTCAGAGAAATGTTGAAGGACTGTCGCTCTTTCGACAGTTTAAGTGTCGCAAATAAAAATTTTTCAACAGAAACTTCAACATTAATTCCATATCATTGACAGGTATATCTATTGGAATTAGGTGGAAACTGTTGCTATTCCAACATTTATAATGTCGGAAAGGATATGTTTTTGACAGTTAATTCCAACAGAGATTATATATTTTCGATAGGTCGTGGTGTCAGAATTCTGATGGATGAACCGCAGGAAATGTTGTAATGAAGTTGTTGCCATGTGCAAGTTTCTGACGTGATGTGGTGTTGGTAAACTGATAGATATGTCTTCTATTGCAATTTCCTATGCAAAAATGGTGACGGACTCATCTGTCAAAATGCTAACAAATTAGCGTTGCAAATCCAACAAATGGCCATCAGAATTTGACCTCAAATGTACTAGTGTTTGGATATTTCTCTAGTCTTGACTACATCAGAAGATGAAAATGAATTCTTATGTGATAATTATGGCTTAATGTATTTTGTTTGAATAAATTTCTTATATGCTATAGGGAGCATCTAGCCAATTCATTATACTTTAAAACAATGTGACTGTATGTCCTTCATCAAGTGAATATTGGATGTCCTTAGTGGTTTATGATGATTAGATGTCTTATTTGATTAAGTAGTTGTATGAACCTGTACAATTTTATGGTTTTTTTCCAAAATGAATGCTCATTTAATGATTTTGAAGAAATAAAAGCTAATATTATGTATTATTGTTTTCTATGTCTTCATTTGTAGAAACTTAATTCATCTTGTTGATCGATGTTATTATCCCATGTAATGAGAAAAGATAAGATTGACATGTTTATTTTTCATTTTGGCATACGCTCATGTGAAAGTGAAATTATAAATAATTATGCCATGGGTATGTTGTGCTATGTGGAACAATAAGAATAGGGAAAAGATGGAATAAGAAAATATGGATAATATATAATGTTATTATATATTCCCTTATCAATATGGTAAAACTAGTACCAATACTTATGTTGGGTGTTGTGTAAAACTAGTAATTTCTTTATGTGCCCATGTGGTTGTGTAATATAAAAAATTGGATCCATGGAAGCTATGCTTTGTATATAAGTATATGTGACGCAAGGCAGGCTGGGATGAGGGGCCAAAGGCATACCCTAATCCAAATCTACCTTGCAGAGATCACACATGAAAGAAACAACACACAAAGTGAGTGAGAGAGATTGTAGATCAGATCCTTATATTTCATCAAATAGATTCATACAAGGTCTTCCCAGTTAGGGCAAGATATTATAATTCAAGTACAACAATCCTCCAACATGCACGGCTTCATAACTACCTTCAAACTCCTAATCTAATGCCATTAATCTTCTATCTCTAAGCTCATCTCCTTAAAACTATAACCAACAACTACAATACCTACAAGAGGCTACCAAACAAGTTGGCCTTCAGATCCACCATTAACAAAAGGAATGATCAGATCTAGGTCCACATGCTTCCAAATGATCAATACCAACATTAAATCCATGACCACAATTAAGTGCACAAGTCAGCCTCAATAGAAAACTAAAATAAACAACTCGGTAAGAAAGGATAATTGAGCACTAGGAAAGGATAACTAAGTGCCAGAGAATTAACTAACCAACTTGGTTAATGAAGTAACCCAATCAACTACCAAACCAACTCGGTCAAAGAATGAACTGAGAAACACATAAAACTCAAAATTATTTTTGGTGATACAATATTACTGTTGTCATATTTTTGCACATTTTGGAAGCCTAATTACTAGATGAGCTACTATATCCTAGTTTGTGTTATTAGTGGTCTTGTTTAATATTTTCATTCATTTCATTGCAAAGTACATGAAAAGGGAAAAGAAATGAATTGCATCTATATCTACACATACATCTATCTGTAGCATTTATACTTTTCAGAAAGAAAAGAACTAAAAGAAAAGCATCTATCTAAGCTCACACAAGCCGTGAGCATAGCTGTTATCAGAATTGAATGGATGAGTGTAGATATACATAAAGAAATAATTGATATGGGCGTACCAAACATTTCTTGGTATTGATGTCTGGATCTGGTCCTGTCTAGCGAGCTCTTGAGATCCAGAACTTGCAAGAAGTGAAGAGAGGAGATGGGTTAGATCCAATGGATCTATGCAATGGCTGGTATCACAATATCACATAATGCATATGTACACTCAGCCATGCACCTCTAACAAAGGTTGTGCTTAGGGCATGTGCATGAGAATCATCCAAAGAACCAAAAGAGGCATCATGTTTTCACTGACGTGTTTGTTTCATGTGTAGATAAAGGAGAAGCTGATCCAATAATGAATTCCATGAATGATCTGGGCCCTTGATGCAGATCATGATAGGGAAACCTCATGATCTCCATCATGGCCACATCAAGGGCCAAGGGCACACATAGTAAGTACAAATGGGGAACATTTAGATGATCCAACATCAGATAAAAGAATATCAGAGGCTACATGGCTTCAAGTTATAGAGCTAATGACAGAGTACACAAATCTATGAGGAAGATAGGGCACTCTACTGCGTAGATGTTCACATGGCATTAATCATCAACATGTTGAGGGCACACAAATTCCATAGGTTTAGAAAGTATAGCATAAAGGTGTTTCAAAGTTAAGCCCAATACATCAATTTTTGGAGTATAATGTACTTCAAATCTGCATTCTATGCATATGCTATGGCATGATTATGTTAATCTGCATTATGGAACAAATACATGGGTTTCACTTATGAATCAACGATGTTTCTTTCTATGATAAGATGTTACATCATGGAATAGCATTGAATAGTGGAAATTATATAAACATCAAGCATGTGTCATAGATGACATCTCAACATTGATATATAGCAAAGTCAAGAAGGGCATCAATTCAGAATGTGAAACACAACATAACATGTTTTGAGGCACTGACAACAAAGCACTGGCACAAGGACGTTCAAGAAAATGAAGCAATATCAGTAAGTTTCCAACCAAGGTACAAATAGTGGTCATTCATGTTTTTGGCCCCAGCATAACCATAAATGAAAAGCAATCATAGTATATGACATTGCGAATTCAATACACCAAATGGGAGCAAACAAGTAATAAAACCAATGTAGAAATGGTTCTCAGGCTCTAAGTTTCAAAGCTCGAGAAACAACAAGTACAATAACATGGTGACAGTGTGGTGGTTTAAGCATAACCCGAGCCTTGATGATGGTGAAAGGCATATCATCTAATGCAGCTCACATATGAACCAAGATATCAATAATACAACAGCATCACATGCCCATCTAAATAGAAAAATAGGGTACACGGCATGTACTCTTGGGTTCCACAAAGATCAAATACAATGATAAACCAATGTGCCCGAACCTATGAGTGCCTTATGGTTTGTGAGAGATGCAATATATACAACAGTAATACCATTACCGTGCTTGGGTAATAGTGCCCATAACAGAGTAACATGGTTTGTGCAATCAAAATAGAGGTGAAATGCCAATACAAATGTCATGCCACAACATCATAGTAAATTGAATCAACAGTGCCCTAGCTTTATAGCTTTCGGGTTTCTATGTGACAACAATATCATGATACAACAGTGATGCATCTTCACCAATGCCCTAGCTTTCGGGCTATTTATAGAGAAAAATAAGCATCAACATCATGTAACATCATATATCATGCCTGCAGCCTAGCATGGTGAGGAGACATTAGGCAGTCATGCCTTAACCATTTCACGGGTGCTTAAACATCAACAACAGACTAGTATCATGATGCCCTAATGTACTCTCGGGCCATGCTCAATGCAACGAGGTGTATGATGTCATGTACCATGGCAGTGCCCTAATTGTATAGAAAATAAAATATATGCCTACATTCAAATACTATGAGTGCTACACACTTTCAAATACAATAGTGGTAATCAAGTAATGCAAATCAAATGCAGAGATCAAATGGTAAGCAATCATTGATGCCCTAATGTTATGAGCTAACACTAGGGCATCAATGCCACAATATCTTTAAAGCACGGGCTATATAAACAAAAAATTCAACAGTGCCCTAGATTTATAGAGCCATGTTCAAATGCAACCAATGTATGTCAAAAATCAAAACAGACTAGTGTCGTGCCCTAGCTCATGGCTCATCGAACACCTGGCGTTCACACATTTCTTTCAAATATGAGAAATGACAGTGATCAATGCATATAGACTAAGATGTCGTGAAACCATAGTAGTGCCTTCAATATATAGAGAAATGGATACAAAACATAAGAGAACCCTGTGAAGTCGAGATGCATCACAATGGACAGGAAATTCAAAGTACAGTGCTATGAAGAGCTTTCATAATATCCTAGCATACAAAGTTTGCAACAAGGAAAAAATGAAACACTGTTGCCATATGAAAATGGAATTTGTTCAAGAGCCTACCTCCAATGATTATGTCGAGATTGAGATTGTTGTTTCTGATCTGAGAGGGGAAGTTGCCAATTGAGAACTGCAGTGAGTTTAGAATGTGCTAGGTGTTGAGTGGGAACTGTAATGACAGTTTTCGGGCATTATTTGATGATTTTATTTTTTCCTCCCCTTTTAGGGTTGAGTATATTGCTGATGCCTCAAGACTTTGGGTTATATGTGATTTATTCATTATATGGTTATCCTCCCATTATTGGGGAGTTGATTTTACATCTTTTTCATATAACCTATAGTTTTTCTGAGGGGTTGAAAATTTTATTTTAATGCTATTATTTTTAAAGATGTGCTTCCCTTTTTGGTTGAGGCTTTTCTTTAAAAATATAATTGTATCTATTAGAGGTCTTAGTGGATAGTTCTAAACGTTAAGTCATGACCATCTTTTATTGTAAGATATTGACAAGTGGGTTTTTTTTTATAAACCCTTGTCAAATATCAGTTATAAGGCATGACTTAGTGGGTGTAATGGTCATCTTTGACTATTCATTTTTAGGCCCCCACTTTCCTCACCCCCTAGGAATCTAGGAATCTGACATTCAGACCATGATGCTACCTCATGGGTTCATATTTTGACTTTTCTATTCTTAGGAGGTAGTGGAGTTGAATGCAGATTCTTAAGTTTTTGTTTTTATACCTCTCACTTTTGGTGATTGAAGTTATCTTTTCACTTTTTCTCTCTGATATGAGTGTTGTAGCTCTGAGAGACACAATTGTACCAGTTTCTTTCCAGCAATAAGAATTAATCCTTCTATTCTCCTACATTTTCTATTTTTGTTATTGAAATCTTATGCTAAGATTATTGTGATATTTTCATGTCCTTAATCTGCATTTTGAATTCAAGTGTTCATTCAGGAAATTGTCTTAGCTTAGTGATGTGATTTGTGTACAATTAGGAATATCAAAATTGTGAAGTTGTTCTTCCTTTCTGAATTCCAAGTACCTTATCTCATTGAGGGTTAGGAAAGTAAGATTGAGTTGTGGTTCAAATTTGAAGCACTGATAAAGTAAGATTATCATCAATTGTAGTTTCTTTTAAAATTTTGGTGGATCACCTTTCATTTCAAGTATCAAGTTGTTTCTTTTAAAGCATTTTCTATCCCTTTCCTCTCAAGTTTTAGAATAGTTCAGTGATCCAAGGGGGAAGTCGGCCCTTAATCTGGAGGTCTATTCTCAGCGAAGCATCCCACATCTTGAGAATAGTCCCATGTTTCACGAGATTGCTAGGTTCTATACTTAGCCATACTCGGGTGCAATCCTTAGTGACAATAGTTTTTTGGCACACCCGGTGGGACAAAGACTCAGTGAGTCTGATTTCCTAGAAAGTTTATTGCAAGTTATTGTTTGGTATGAGAAGTGATAGTAGTTTGAAGACATACCTGGCAACTCTAATGGTGCTTTATGCAGATTAGTTTCTAAGCTTATAAGTGGGATTCCAACTAGGCAGAGTAAGGATCCTTTTGTGTATATAGAATTTCCACCTATTAAAAAGAGGCCCAAAGTAGCCCAAGCTCGTGCATCAAAAACCCCTAAGTCTGCTCCTAAACCTATGCATAATCCTACAAGTGTTTCACCAATCCAGTCAATACACATGTTGTTACCTATGCAAGTAGCACCAACAATTCAAGTACCAGTAACCCAAGCACTGGTTACTCAAGTTCCAGTTTTTCAAGCTCCCTTAAACCCTTTAATGGCTCAGCCTAGACAGCACCCTTTTGTGTCTTTTAATCAAGGCATCCCTCTAAATTTGCAGCAGCATGATGATATACCTGTCTCAGCCCTTAAAAGTTTTCCCATCTTTATGGGAGAAGATCAGACTTCAACCATTGAACATATAAGAGATGTGGCATCTCTTTGTGCTCTTCATAATATCACTCAAGATAATGTTGTTGTGAGATTGCTGGCAGCCTCATTGAAAGGAAAAGCTTTGTAATGGTTCAGAAGTTTGCCAGTTGGTTCTATAGCTGATTGGGATGGGTTGGGTCAAGTCTTGACCAATCAGTTTGAAGATAAATCAGACCATCTTTCATTAGTTGAGCACTTAACTACTATTAAAAGAGTACCTCAAGAATACATGATGGATTTCAATTTTAGATTTCAAAGAACGTGGCATAGAATACTAGCCACAGTTAGGCCATCCAGCCAACATGCTTTCCTATATTATTTAAGAGCCCTCAATAGTGATATTGTTGTTATGATCCAGTCAATGGGTGGGAATAACCTTCCAGCAGCATATGATCTTTCCATAAGGGCTAAAAACAGTCTAATCTAGGCTAGGAAGATAGCTCCAAGACCCCCAATGTCTATTTTTCTAGAGTTACACCTTGTCCCAGAGTCAATTCTAGCTCTAGCGTCTATCCCACCTCTCCCAGTTCCTACTCAACAAGCTATCAGCCTGGTTGCAAGTCAATCCCAGGATCTGGATGAGATTAAGAAAACATTGCATACATTCTCTAATGAGCTGGTTACTATAAGTAAGAATCTTCAATCACAACCTTCCCCGCAATCCTACCAACAACCTCTCCAGCAATCTTATCAGTAGCCTTATCAACTACCCTTTCAGAATCATTATCAATAGAACAGGCCCCAATACTAGCAAGACCAGAAAAATCAAACAAGAAGTTACAACCAAAAAGCCAGCTAGCCTTACAATCCTAACACTCCTAGTACTTCTAGGGAGTTGGTTCCTATGGCTCAAAACAATATGGTACAAGATTACCAATGGGGATGCCCATGCAATCAGTAACATGTTCAAGGAATGTGTCCAATGGGTTATGCCTAGGCCCTCATGGTATAGAATAACATGACCATGCCACACGAGGTGGTTCAAGGACCAAAAATGCAGTAGTGTCTAATTACCACCACAAGTGAAGTTCAGGCACCTGAGGCAGCATTGGTGAACTTTCTGAAGGAAGATTTTTGTGGGGTGAATTTTTCACTGAATGAAAACTCAACCTATGCTCCAGTTGCAGCCAATACAAGATCAAAGAAGAAAGCTTTAGAAGTAGAGCAAGTGGCCTCTACCAGTCAGCAGGGCCCTGTTGTGAACCCACAACCCAAAGCAGTTCAAGTTCCAGTCCTAAACCATTTTAAGGAAGCTAAAGAACCAGTCAAGGAAACTACATAGGTGGTATCTACACAAATAGAGACTGTTGTGCCAAAAGGACAGCCCAAAGTGAATTTGGGATCTTGTAATATAGTGGAGAAAATGAGGAAAACCTCTATCAATGTACCTTTAATGGACACTTCGGCAATTCCTAGACAAAAGGAGTTGATACTGAATGAACTGGCTAAGATTTCACCAAATCAAGAAGCTATTTTGGAACAACCTAAAGTCCTGGTAGCTGAAACATCTTAGATGGATCAGCAAAAAGAAGAAGTTAGCTCACAACCCACTGTTGTCTCACAGGTTAAACCTCCTCCTTTCTATGTAACTCTTATTGTTGGGGATCATTTAGTTCATAACTGCATGATAGATTCAGGGGCAAGTAGTTATGTGATTTCTAAGCAGCTAGAAGATCTACTAGAATTACCTTATGAGCCAATAAACAAGCATGTTGTTTAGTTGGATGGGTCATCAGTTAATACCTTGGGAGTCATAAAAGACTTGAGTCTCACTCTTCATGAATGCCCCAATTTCTCCATTCCCCAAGATGTCTATGTCATAGATTTGCCCCCTCATTTTGCTATTTGTCTAAGCAGAGAGTTCACCACTAGGATAGGGGGATACCTTTCAACTAATTGATCTCACCTATATTTTAGAACTAGATATGGAACCAAAGTCAGAATTAAGTCTGAGCCTTTTGCAAAAACCATGTTGAGCCATACACCCCAAGCCCCATAAATGCTAACCTAATGTATCATGAACAAGAGTCAAGTGATGATGAATTTGAGACCTGTGCTAGAAAGATCCCTGATATTGCTTTCGATGAGTGGGCTGAAAGAGATTTAGAAGAAGATGACCCTTTCAGAAATATGGATATTTCTGGCATTGGCATGTTCATCACCTTTCATTTCAAGTATCAAGTTGTTTCTTTTAAAGCATTTTCTATCTCTTTCCTCTCAAGTTTTAGAATAGTTCAGTGATCCAAGGGGGAAGCCAACCCTTAATCCAGAGGTCTATTATCAGTGAAGCATCCCACATCTTGAGAATAGTCCCATGTTTCATGAGATTGCTAGGTTCTATACTTAGCCATACTCGGGTGCAATCCTTAGTGACAACAATTACCAAGGACCTAAGATGCTCCTCCATCAAACACTTGGGGTTATTTGAAATGATTCTCCAAATCATGTAGCAGGTACAACCTGAGATGAATCTAACTCATATTACAAAATCCATGAACTATCTTCAATTGGTCTGATCTTCCACTTTACCAGATATTCCATATATTATTTTCCTCTTGTGCTTCTACCAACTCTTTGTTCCAAAATATTCTCAACTTCTTCTATCCATCTCTTAGGATAGTCATTCGGTATTGTCATTTCTTCATCTGATTCATGGTACTCATACAAATCATCAATGTTGAATATAGGTGATATATCCATGTCATCAGGTAACTCAATCTCATAATCATTTCCACTGTCAAGTCTCCTCAATATCTTCCAAGGACCAAAATTCTTCATTTTCAGCTTCCCATATGTTCCAACAAGAAATATGTCTTTCTTCAAATGAACCATTACTTCATCACCAACTACAAAAGTCTTATGTCTTCTAGATCTATCAACTCTGTCTTTTTATTTGTGATTACTTTTCTCCAATTTATGTTTCACTTCTTCATGCAATATCTTCATGAACTCAACAAACTTTACTCCTTCATCACTTCTCTTTTTTTCATGAGCAATATCCTTCAAATCTGACATACCTCTTGGTTGTATTCCATTTACAATCTCAAAAGGTGTTTTTCCAGTACTCCTATTCACTGAATTATTATATGTAAACTCTACTTGTACCAACACAGAATCCAAATTACTCGGTGTATCTCCAACTAAACATCTCAAAAGATTACCCAAGCTTCTATTCACAACCTTTGTTTGTCCATCAGTCTATGGGTGAAATGTAAAACTATACCTCAACTTGGTGCCCAAATTTCTCCAAAGAGTCTTCCAAAAGTATCCAACAAATTTACTATCTTAGTTAGAGATGATACTCCTTGGTAATCCATGAAATCTGATAATTTCCTTAAAGAAAAGACCTGCTATATGCATTGTATTTGATGTCTTTCTACAGGGTATAAAATGTGCCATCTTAGAAAATCTATCCACAAAAAAAATATAGAATCATTACCTCTCATTGTCTTCGCTAAGCAAAGAACAAAATCCATACTGATATCAATCCAAGGTTTCATCAGGAACAAAAATTGATATATACAATCCAGTATTCTGACTTACTCTCTTTGCAACTTGACAAATTCCACAACTTCTCACAAATTTTTGAACATCCTTATACAACTGCGGCCAAAAGTATTTCTCCTTAAGAAAATTCAATGTCTTGTCAATGCCAAAATGTCCAACAAAACCATTACTATGTTTCTCCTTTATCAAATTGGTTCTCATTGATCCTCTCGGTATACACAACTAAATACATTTAAACAACATACCTTCTTGAATGAAATATTCTTCCCATTTAGTACCCAGTTGATCTTGAATAGATGCTCTACACTTTCTCCATGGCTCAAAAAAATTAGGATCAATTTCATAGAATACTTTCATATCATCAAAACCAAGAAATTCAATTCTCATCTTGGTCATCAAAGATCTTCTTATACTCAATGCATCAGCAACTCGGTTAGTGAATCCACTCTTATGTTTTATCACAAATGTATAACTCTACAAATATTCAACCCATTTCATATGTCTCTGATTCAACTTATTCTAACTACCCAAATACTATAAAGCCTTATGATCAGTATACAACACAAATTCACTCGGTATCAAATAATGTCTCCATTTCTTCAGGGCTTGAACAATAGCATAGAATTATTGATCATATATAGAATATTTCCTTTTTGCATCATTCAACTTTTCACTAAAGAAAGCAACAAACAAGTTTACCTTCTTGACTCAACACAACTCCTATTTCACTACCACTTGCATCACATTCAACTTGAAATACCTTATTGAAATCGGGAAATGCTAACACAGGGAATTCAACAACCTTCTGCTTCAGAGTCTCAAAACTTTTATTAGCTCCATGTGTCCACTTGAATTCTCTTTTATCTCCTCTCATAGTCTCAGTCATAGAATTACAAATTGAACTAAAATTCCTAATGAACTTTTGGTAAAAAATTTCTAAACCATGAAATGATCTCACCTCACTAGCATTTTGAGGTGTAGGCCAATTCAAAATGGCTTCAACCTTTTTGAGATCCATTTTAAAACCATCAGTTGAAATCACAAATCCCAAATACACAATGTCCTCTTTCATGAAAGAACACTTTTTCAGATTTATCAACAACTTTTCTTCTTTCAATCTCTGCAATACTTGTTTAACATGTAAAAAATGCTCTTCTTTGGTCTTACTAAATATCAAAATATCATATAGGTATACAATCACAAATTTACCTAAGAATTTCTTCAAAACTTCATTCATCAATCTCATAAAAGTACTAGGTGCATTAGTTAAACCAAAAGGCATAACCGACCACTCATACAAACCTTCTCTTGTCTTAAAAGTAGTCTTCCACTCATCACCTTCTCTAATTTTGATATGATGATATCCAATTTTTAAATCAATTTTGGTAAAATACTTTTCTCTAGTCAAACTATCCATTATGTCATCCATTCTCCGTATAGGAAACCTATATTTCACTGTTATCTTGTTGATTTCTCTAGAATCCGTACACATTCACCATTCTCCATTCTTCTTAGGTGCCAATAAAACTGGTACTGTACAAGGACTTAAACTTTCTTGGATCAAACCTTTTTGCAACAATTCTTGAATCTATCAGTTCAATTCCTAATTCTTGGTAGGTGTCAACCGATGTGGTGCCTTATTCGATAAAATAGTTCCAGGGATTAAATATATACAATGATCAATGCTTCTCTTCAGAGGAAAACCATTAGGTACATTATCATAAATGATCTCTCTATACTCAGTGAGTATCTTATCAATCTCTTTAGGGATGCTATCCTCTATTTTCTTACTCAGTTTGTTAGAAATCATAGAAAAACATACATCATTCTTCTTCAAATCCTTAACAAAATTTCTTCCTTACATCAAGAAAACTTTCATAGATGTACAAACACTACTAATAGGTTCTTCAATCAAAGAAAACAAGATTTGTCTTCTCCCATCAGCCCAAATAGTATATTTATGTAATCTCCCATCATATATAGCATGTCTATCATATTGCCAAGGTCTACCCAACAAAATATGACAACAATCCATAGGCATGATATCACAAACACCTTATCATATTACTTTCCAATTTTCAAATTCACATAACATTGTTCACTTACCAAGAGTGTATGCTCATCCTTGATCCATGAAATTTGATAGGGCTTTGAGTGTTTCAACCTTACCAACTACAACTTTGTAACCATTTCCTCAGATGCCAAGTTCTCAAAGCTTCCACTATCAATGATTACCTTCCACACTTCATCAGAAACTCTACATCTGGTTTTGAATGAACTTTTCCTTACTGGATCTTCTTTATTACTTTCACTCCAAAGTTCTCTCCTTACCATCAAGTTCTTTTCCTTCTCAGGTTCATTTGGTGAATATTCTTCCACAAAAGCATTTTTATTGCTACCGACCTTCTTACTTGCATGTGTACATTCAAATGATCTATGTCCTTCTTCTCCATAATTGTAACAAGTTCCTCGGAAACCACCTCAGTAGTTATTGCCTCTTCCTCTAGATGAACTTTCACCTTTCCACTCAATCTTGCCTTTATCCAAATTTTTCTTTTCTATATCAGATCTATTGTTTTCACCATAAGATCTACCTCTTCCTCTATGGAATCTACCACTTCTACCTCTTTGTCTTTTCTCATGTCTTTTGTTCAATTTCTCCTTAGCTTTCAAGGAAAACTGATAAGCTTCCTCAATGTTTTCCAACTTAACCAAACTGATTTCTTCTTGGATGGAAACTCTCAATCCCTTCAGGTACCTAGAAATTATGTCCACTTTATATTCATCATGTCTAGATCTGATATCTAATCTATAGAATTCCTCAGTATAATATTTTACCGAGCTATCTTTCTACCTCAAACTTTGCATTCACCTAACTAGGTTAATATGATAATCACAAGGTAAAAAAATTCCTTTCAACTTATTTATCATCTTATTCCATACCTTAATTTTGTCTTTTCTTTTCCTCTTTTTGTCCAATTGCAGATGTTTCCACCACAAGGATGCATGACTCTTCAACTTTGTGATTGCAATTTTCACTTTCTTCTCCTTAGGAACATTTTCATATTCAAATTACTTTTCCATCTCAGTGATCCAATCCACCAATTCATCTGAATCCAAATTTCCACTATACTTAGGAGGATTGAAATGTGGTGTAGACTTTAGATTTGTCAAAGCTTTCAACAATCTTTCCTTACCCTGATACATCACTGGTGCAGGTTCTACATCATCATGTTCTTCCTCAATTTCATCATCACTAACATCTTTAAGATGTCTTCCTCTATGTTGGGCTATCTCAATAGCTTCTAATCTAGCAGCAAGTTGTCTCAACATGTCTTCCAATCCTAGATCTGCATCTCACCTCCCACGAACCATCTTGAAACCCTCTCCAATTGCAGGCCAGATCACAATCTGCTACCCCACAACAAATCAACTAGGGTTTGACAAGAAGGAACCCTCAAACCTAGATTCACAAATCTAGATCCATATCTCACCTTTGCATTGATACCACCTGATGCAAGGCAGGCCGAGATGAGGGGCCAAAGGCACACCCTAATCCAAATCTACCTTGCAGAGATCACACACAAAAGCAACAACACACAAATTGAGAGAGAGAATGTAGATCAGATCCTTATAATTCATCAAATAGATTCATACATGTCGGGTTGTAAGGCCTTCGTGGTTAGGGCTAGATATTACAACTCAATTAAAATAGTCCTCCAACATGCAAGAATTTAGAACTACCTTCAAAATCCTAACTTGATAGCATTAATCTTATATCTCTAAGCTCATCTCCTTAAAACTACAACCAACTACTACAATATATACAAGACGCTACCAAACAAGTCATCCTTCAGATCTACCATTAATGGAAGTAATGAATAGATCTAGGTCCAGATGCTTTCCAATGATCGATACCAACATTAAATCCATGACCAAAATTAAGTGAACAAGTCGGCCTCAATAGAAAACTAAAACAAAAAACTTGGTAAGCAAGGATAACTGAGCACTAGGAAAAGATAACCGAGTGTCGGGGAATTAACCGACCAACTCAGTTAATGAAGGAACCCGAGCAACTACCGAGACAACTCCGTTAAAGAAGGAACCGAGAAACTCAAAAAAATCAAACTTGTTTTTGGTGACATAGAATTGCCAAGGACCTGAGATGCTCCTGCATCAATATGGGAGAGCTATAACACATGTTTATTATTTTATTTTTGGTTACCTTACTAAGTGCCGACCTAGAGATCATTTATAATTTAAAGGGGTAGTAAGTATTACCAATTCCTTAGGTAGAATGATCATTATGTGGATAAAAGTGGCATGAAGTGACCTTAGCTTCTACAACTTGAGAGACAAAGTAATCAATACTCTCCAATATAACTTAGTGTGTGAAGGGGTATCATACTAGTAACACTACCAATTAAGGAGAAGTGACGACGTACAAGTAATGGAGGCATGAAGAAAGCATAGATTTTACTACTCAAGGGAGGAGGTGCATCATTAATTCTTCTTATGATGGACCTATATATGTGTTGCATAAGTGCTTAGCCCAATCCCCATAATTTTTTTAGCATAATACCAATATTCAGTAGGAGAATTTATGGACAAATATATGATTTATAGATATATATATTTCTATGTGGTCTAGCATGTGGGGGGATATTATTTCTTGTATTGTGAGGGATATTATATCCATACATGTTCTGACATGATGAAATGGGTATGATGCTACACCCCACTAATGTTTTGACATAGTGTGAGGTAATGGTGTTGTGTTTTTTTATGGTAGCAAGTCAAGCTTGAGGACATGATTCCATGGACATAGTTATGTGATGGTACAATTTATGTATATTATGTATATTATGTACTCCTACTTAATGTAGAGAAATATGGAGACATTTGCATGCTTGTAGAGGGACACCCATGGTTTCTTGATTGTTCAAGCACTAGTAGGCATATGGATGGGCTCTAGTCATGTATACATATGATAACGATGATTACCTGTGTAAACTTGTTAGAAACTACAATTGAAACAATTGTTGTATTGTCATTGATGTCAAACCTTAATTGGTAAGACTGTTGCTAATTAGGAAAGTACTATATCTATTGTATTGTTGTGAAGGATTGGGGCAAGGTTGGTAACAATAGCACCTAGGGAAAGGTTGAGTTATCTTGATACTACAAAGTGTACTTGACTATGTTGTACAATGATGAGATAATGTATTGTTTATACTAGTAAGACTGAAGACTAACTCTTAGGCTTGACCAGGCCAGAATGGAGAAATCATGTTTAAGCCGAGTAATGTTAGTGTCAACCGAGTCAGTGTATGCCGAGAAAAATTCTAGTGTTGACCGAACAACAGTTAATTGCTGAGGAAGACAGTATAAGCTGAGGAAATATTTTTAGTAATGACCAAGCTTTCTACATGAAGACCAAGTAGTTGATCACAGTATTGACCGAGCATCAGCATTTTTATATTTGAAGAGAATTTAGTTTTGGAGCCAACATTGTTGAATTCTTGGATTATGTAAAATGTGTTGACTTTATTTATTGATTGTTTGAAAGCATTAAATGCACTGTAAAACATTTTATTGTAAATCTTTAAGAGATTTGAGATTATTCTAGAGATTAAGCCGAAGAACATGAAGTGGGTAGATTCAATGAATCTGACCTAACCCTAAGATCTATGAATGAGATTGAGTGGCATAAGATGAGTTAACCTAATTGAGGAAATTATTAAGGGAACCTGAGCATTGGATATGCGTTTACATGGGTGAAGAAAAGAATGCTGGAAGATCAGTAAAGTTTTATTGACTATTTAAGCAGGAAAGGCTGAAGGAGAATTGTGGTGGTTGCTTGAAGAAAAGTTCCGAGTAGATTAGAGATGGAGATGGAAAAGTTTCAAAGTCAGTAAACCAACATTAG
Organism: Chamaecyparis obtusa; assembly: GCA_027943335.1. Classification (NCBI taxonomy): domain Eukaryota; kingdom Viridiplantae; phylum Streptophyta; class Pinopsida; order Cupressales; family Cupressaceae; genus Chamaecyparis; species Chamaecyparis obtusa. The sequence continues at coordinate 32,824 of BSBK01007030.1, read as the reverse complement.
TGTACAGAATCAAATCTGATATTTGCAAAGTGAGTTGTATGTTTTTCAAATAAATATTGCTACTACTTTCTAACCATTGTAACAGTCAAAATCCTTTTAACAGAGGTTGACCTAATAGTCATAAGTTAAATCCTTTGAACAAGGTTGCATTCTAATGGAGTGTATGTAAGTCCTATAACAAGGCTCAATTTTAACAGGGTGATTGAAATTCTTTAACCGGGTCACACCTAATAGTGTGTATTGTAACCTTTGACAGGGTTGGCTTTTAACTGAGCTCACTTCAGAAGAGTGAAAATAATAGTAGCATGCTACAAACTGGTTTTTCCCACATTGGGTTTCCACTATAAATCCTGGTGTTAATACTTGTGTGAATGTTTTGGTTTGAACATTTCTATGTTTTACAAGTTAAGTTACAGTTGGGTAGTAGACTGCATTGTTATATGTTTTTATTATTGAATCAGTGATGACTGAGTTTATTTTGGTTATTGGATCTGATTTAAGGAAAAGCTTTTAAGTTTGCCTTATACATCAGGACCTAAGAACAACTGATTCACCCCCACTTTCTATTGTTCTAAATCATATTAACAATTGGTATCAGAGCTTTTTTTCTTATTATTAGTGTTTATAGAAATCAAGTTTAAAGGGACTTGAAGCAAATGATCAGGATGTATAAGGAGGTACCGAAGCTGAATAAGGAAAACTTCCCTGCATGGCAAAGCTTGATGAAGCTGCATCTAGCCAGTATTGGTGACTCTACAAAGTACTACATTAAGAATGGCTATGTCTCACCTATCACACCTTTGATTACCGAAGAAATTAGAGCTAAGCAAGAACATAATCAGGCAATGCTGGAAATTGCATCTGCCATAAGCTATCCAGAATTTGAGGACATTAAGGATTGCACAACTGCTAAGGAGATGTGGGACACTCTTGCAAGGATCTATGGTAGTGACTTAAATGTACTAAAAGCAAAGGCCAAGAGTCTTAGAGGTAAGTTTGATGAAATAAGAATGCAAGAAGGTGAAAACATTGTACAATATTGTGGTAGAATAAAAGAAGTTGTGAATTCTATTAGAGGAGCAAATGGGGTTATTGATGATGAAACTATAATTGGGAAAGTACTAAGAACCCTGCATCCTATATATGCTATTAAGATCTTAGCTATTCAGGAATCTAGATGCAACTCTGCTAATGTGCTTACTTTGGAAAGTTTGGTTGGTAAGCTGACTGCTTTTGAACTCTCTAACTATGATAATTTCACTGTTGGTAGTATTGGTAATGTTGAATCTTCTTTCAAATCACAACTAGTTCTGAACAAGCCAAAGAAAGAAAAAGAAAGATGCATCAGTGAAAGTGAAAGTGAAAGTGAAAGTGACACTTCTTATGAAGAACTGGAAGATCTAGAAGCTCTTATGGCTAGAAGACTGAGAAGAGGAAAATGAAAGTATAAAGGTAAACTCCCTATTATATGTTTTGCATGTAATAAAGTTGGTCATATAGCTGCTAGATGTCCTGATAGGAAGGATAAAGATGATGAAAGAAAAAGCAAAGACAAAGATAGAAGAGATGATAGAAGCTACCGAAGGAACAAGGACTACAAAGGAAAAGGTAAGAAATATTTTTACATTGCTGAAGAAGAAACTTACACTGATAGTGATGATTTTGAAATTGAGGTAGTCTATGTTGCAATGAAAGATGAATCTGATGAGGATGAGAAAACTACATTGATATCCTATGTGAACAAGAATGATAAATGGATTATTGATAGTGGTTGTTTACATCACATGACTGGTGACACAAATAAGTTTGAAATCTTACATCATTACAGAGGTAAAAATGTAAAATTTGGTAATGATGCACCATGTCCTGTTAGAGGAAAAGGTTTGATTAAACTGACTGATAAGATATCTTTTGAAAATGCATATTGGGTTGAAGGTCTTAATTATAATTTGTTAAGTATTGCTCAGCCCAACAGAACTGGTTACCAAGTGGAATTTCATCACAAGAAAGCTAAAATATTTGATGCTATTGGAAGACTAATTGGAAGTGGAGATCAAACTAGAGGTAATTTGTTCTATCTTGACCTATTTGAAGAAACATGTATAATTGCACAACTTAATGATATTTGGTTATGGCATAAAAGGCTATGTCATGTTAACTTTAACAATCTAGTAGAGATAAGTAAGAAGAAAAAGGTAAGAGGTCTACCTAGATTGAAGAAACCTGAGAATGTGATGTGCAAGGAATGTCAGTTAGGAAAAATGACAAAGTCAAGTTTTAAGAGAAAAACCTTTACTTCTGAAAACATTTTAGATTTGGTCCATACTGACCTTTGTGGACCTATGGGTGTACAAAGTTACTATGGTGCTAGATATTTTATCTTGTTTGTTGATGATCATACTAGGATGATGCATGTAATGTTTCTAAAAGAAAAATCTGAAGCTTTTCAATTCTTTAAGTGGTATTTGGCTAAGGTTGAGAAGGACACAGGTAGGAACCTAAAATGTCTTAGATCTGATCAAGGTGGAGAATTTACATCAAATGAATTCAATCTATTTTGCAATGATAAAGGAATTAAAAGATAGATGTCTGCACCTAGAACACCTCCACATAATGGTATAGCAGAAAGAAGAAACATATCTATCTTGGATTGTGTAAGGACATTGTTGATTGAAAAGAATGTGGTACATAAATACTGGAAAGAAGCTATAAGCATTGTTGTCTACACTCTTAACCAGGTACATATCAAGAAATGTACAAATCTGACACCCTATGAATTATGGGATGGGCATGCACCGAGTGTTAAATACTTTAGAATCTTTGGAAGTAAGTGCTATATATTAAAAGATGGTAGGAATGGAAAGTTTGATGCTAAGAGTGATGAAGGTATATTCCTAGGATATTCCACAAAAAGTAAAACATATAAGTGTTTGAACTCTAACACTAACAAAATTATGGAAAGTATGAATGTCAAAATTAATGAGTATGCAGAATGAAATGAAGCTGACAGCAAAAGAGAACTAGAAGATTATAGATCTTTTGTGTACATTGAGGAAGAAGAAGAGGCAAGTAACAGACTTGCACTTGATGTCGAGTTTTGGGTAAGCAATGTCGAGCGACAAACAGATGTTGTCAAGCATCAGGAAAATAGTGCCGAAGGAGAACAAGAACATGTCAAGCTACAAGAAAATGTTGTTGGGTATCAGGAAGAGGTTGCCAAGCATTCAGAAGCTGAATCTGACAATCTTGTTGGGGAACCTGATGAAATAGAGGAGAGAAGAGCTGAACCTATTTTGGAAAAATATGTAAGAAGACATCACAAGCCTAAAAAAATAATTGGAGACAAAAATACTAGAATTTAGACCAGAAGTAAGACTAAGGATCCAACATGCCTATTGTGTGAATTTGAACCCAACTCAACTAGTGAGGCATTGGAGAATGAAGATTGGAAGATTGGATACAAGCAATGAATGAAGAGATTGACCAGATTGAGAAGAATGATATTTGGACTCTGGTGCTGAGACCTAAAAACAAAAATGTTATAGGAACAAAGTGGGTGTTTCAGAATAAGATGAATGAAAATGGTGAAATAACTAGGAAAAAAGCTAGGCTGGTATGCAAAGGCTATGCACAAGAAGAAGGAATAGATTGTGGGGAGACATCTACCCCTGTAGCTAGATTGGAAGGAGTAAGAACTCTTCTTGCATATGTTGCTTATAAAGATTTCAAGGTATATCAAATGGATGTCAAGTCTGCATTTTTAAATGGTATACTAGAAGAAGAAGTTTACATAGAATAGCTAGAAGGTTTTATTGATCCAAACAGAAGACACATGGTGTGCAAACTGAACAAAGCACTATGTGGATTGAAACAAACTCCCAGAGCATGGTATGAGAGGTTGCACAACTACTTGATATAGATTAGATTTTCAAGAACAAATGACATAAGAAATCTGTACATGAAAGATGAAGAAGGTAAAGGTATCCTGTTGGTAAGAATTTTTGGGGATGACATTATTTTTGGTGGACAAGATGCATTGTGTAAAAGATTTTAAAATGAAATGAAAATTGAATTTGAAATGAGCATGTTTGGTGAGATCAAATTCTTTGTTGGTTTACAAGTATATCAGAGGAAGAAAGAAATTTTCATTACACAGTCTAAGTATGTTAATGAGATACTGAAAACTTTTGGGATGGAAGATGCTAAACCAGTAGGTACTCTTATGGTTACTGGACAAAAGTTATCTAAGAATGATGATGATACAGAAGTCAATCAGACTTTGTATAGATCCATGATTGGAAAATTGCAGTATGTTGTACATAGTAGACCAGATATTGCACTAGCTGTTGGGATTGTGGCAAGATTCTATGTCAATCCTAAGGAAACACACATGATGGCTATGAAAAGAATTATGAGATACTTGAAAGGAACTACTGACTTTGGTCTATATTATAAGAAGGATGACAAATTTGAACTCAAAGTTTATACAAATGCTGATTGGGCAGGAAATGTAGATGACAAAAAGAGTACTAGTGGTGGAGCTTTCTTTCTTGGACAAAGATTAGTCTCTTGGATGAGAAAGAAACAAAATTGCATTTCCCAATCTACTACTGAGGCCGAGTATGTTGCTACTGTAGTAAAGTATTCAAATTTGGTATGGATAAAACAATTGTTGATAGGCATGAAAGAAGAAATCACTGAACCTGTTGTTATTTTCTGTGACAACACAAGTGCTATCAATATTTCTAAGAATCCAATTATGCACACTAAGACCAAGCACATAGCAATCAAATATCACTACTTGAGAGAATTAGTACAAGATAAAGAAGTTCGAATGGAATATGTGAATACAAAAGAACAATTAGCAGACATATTCACTAAAGCTTTACCCAGAGAAGCTCACGAGTATTTGAGAAGTCAATTAGGGGTCCTTCCCCTAATTGAGGCTGCCTGGTCAAGCTAGGAGCACTACATCAAATCTACTACAACAAAATATTTGACAAATTGATGCAGAAGATTGTCACACTTTAGGGCTGGCCTAGAGTTGTGAAAAGGAGAAAAGACAAGGAATCAGTCATAAGCAAGATGATAGAGGGAGAAACACTGAGTTGCACAGATATTATCTACATCTGATGGATGTATGTTTTAGTTGTTGCTTTGGCATTTTTGTCAAAAAGGGAGATGAACTAATATGATAACATGTGACACTAAAAGGTAAGGGTGATGAACTGAAATGAAGGATTAGGATAGAGGGAGATCTAAATACTTCTGACACAGAAGTGAGGCTTATAGGATTCTGAATCAGAATGAAGCTAAGGATATTATAAATAATTCTCTGAGGAACAAATAAGTTTTTGGATTGGTTGGTAATCTATGTGTTATTCAGGTGATATCATATGGTGTTGCCATTAATACCAAAGAGGGAGATTGTTGGAAACTACAATTGAAAAAATTGTTGTATTGCCATTGATGTCAAACCTTAATTGGTAAGACTATTGCTACTTAGGAAAGTACTATATCTATTGTATTTTTGTGAAGGATTGGGGCAAGGTTGGTAACAATAGCACCTAGGGAAAGGTTGAGTTATCTTGATACTACAAAGTGTACTTGACTATGTTGTACAATGATGAGACAATGTATTGTTTATACTAGTAAGACTGAAGACTAAACTGGTAGGCTTGACCGAGAAAGAATGGAGAAATCATGTTTAAGCTGAGTAATGTTAGTGTCGACCGAGTCAGTGTATGCAGAGAAAAATTCTAGTGTCGACCGAACAACAATTAATTGCCGAGGAAGACAATATAAGCTGAGGAAATATTTTTAGTAATGACCGAGCTTTCTACATGAAGACCGAGTACTTGATCATAGTATTGACCGAGCATTAGCATTTTTATATTTGAAGAGAATTTAGTTTTGGAGCCGACATTGTTGAATTCTTGGATTATGTAAAACGTGTTGACTTTATTTATTGATTGTTTGAAAGCATTAAATGCACTGTAAAACATTTTATTGTAAAACTTTAAGAGATTTGAGATGATTCTAGAGATGAAGCCAAAGAATATGAAGTGGGTAGATTCAATGAATCTGACCTAACCCTAAGATCTACAAATGAGATTGAGCGGCATAAGATGAGTTAACCTAATTGAGGAAATTATTAAGGGAACCTGAGCATTGGATATTGATGCAGGAGCATCCTAGGTGTAAGAGCAATCTTGCATCACCCAAAAAAATATTTCTGTTTTTATATTCAATAAGGGCTATTTTAGTGCAGAGCTGCTATTTATGGAAAGTTACTATTTTTGGTAATTTTTGCATGTGCTCAGAATGATCTGATTTCTTTCTTGGAGGTTCATTTTGGTTATATAAGTCTGCCAGTAAAGTTTCATTGCCAGATCAAGTGTATATTGGAAGATATTGAAGATTTTCGGTATTGGCAGCAGGGTACAGAAACTTCGAACTCAGTTTTGAAGGCTTTAGAGGCCCCGGATGAGGTCGAATTTTGGGCTGAATGAAGCTTGCTTAATTCAGACGTTGTAGGCGTTTCCGAAATGGGGTTATAATAGCCGATCGGGTCAACTGGTGATGATTTATGGTCTTCGGAAGTTGGGCCACCTGAAATGGTGAAAAATAATTTTCTTCAAAATTTATGTTCGGGTTTCAAAGGTTATCTTGAGCCGACTATGATGTAATAAAATGTAAAATAAAATAATTCTAAGTTTGGTCGGCCTTATTGGCTAAAATTCTGGAACCTTCCCAGGCGGTGGATAATTGCCTATATAAGGAAGGCTGTGTTATTGTCTTAGGCAGTTCAGAATAGTTCTGGGTAGTAGATCTGGGTATTGATTCGAGGCTTTGTCCTACAGAATATTGTAAGGGAATGCCCATGTGGCTTTGCATATTGTAATTCTGAAAGTTTGTAATTCCACATTTGTGGAGATAATAAGAAGCCAATTTTCTGTTCTTGCATATTGTTGTTGTTTCTCTATTTCTGTTATGTGTTTGTGGTATTAAGGGGAGCACCCTTCATCAAGTGGTATCAGAGCAGGTTTTCTTGAGTGTGTAAACAGATCACCGACTGTGAGGCAGTTTGCACCAGGACCGTGGTTAGGGTTTCAGCGCGCATCGCGAAAATGCCTCCACGAAGAGAACGTGGCGGAAGACCTGGTGTTGTGACACCTGAGGTTAGAGAGTTGCAGAGACAAGTGCGAGCATTGCAAGAAGAGATTCGTAAAGGAATGAATTTTAATGTCAGAGACGAAAGTGAGGATGAAGCCGAAGAAGAATATCAAGAAGGAGAAGTTGAAATTGTGAACCAGGAGGAAGAAAGACTTTTTCGGGCGATTTCCAAGATTGGGAAAAGACCTAAGATTGAGGTTCCTACATTTTTTGGAAATCTTAACCCAGAGGAATTGATCGACTGGATCAATGAATGTGAGGAGTATTTTGAGTATGAAGATGTTGAGGATCCTGATAGGGTCAAATTTGCGAAGGCCAGACTGAAAGGTCATGCGAAGATCTGGTGGCAAGAAATTCAATTGGAGCGAAATAGAAGAGGGAAAGATAAAATCACAAGATGGGATCGGATGGTGGAAAAATTGAAGCGACAGTTCATTCCTGTGGATTATGAGCTTGACCTACTGAAGAAAATGCAAAGTTTGAAGCAAGCAGGAAAATCTGTTCAGGAGTATACAGAGGAGTTCTATCGACTCCTCATCAGAACAGGCCATGCCGAAGCTGATAAGGAGAAAGTTGCCCGATACCTTAATGGGTTAAGGCCAAGCATTCAGGAGGAGTTGAATCTGGTTCGAATGAACAGTATTGAGGAGGCATACCAATTTGCCCTAAAAGTAGAGGAAAAGCTGAACAAGAAGTTCGAGAGCAGACAAAATGGAAGAGGTCACGATGGACGATCTGGTGGACGGTAATATGGTGGCCGAAATGAAGATCCGAAAAAGAAGGATGAGGCCAGTAGCAGTCAAAATCAGCGAGAAAATAATTCCAATCGCTTCCAGGATCAGAATAATAGAGATCAGAGAGGAAGAGGAAGAGGACAAGGATCTGGAAGAGGTGGCTTCTGTGGAACATGTTTTCACTGTGGAGAAGAAGGTCATAGGGCATTTGAATGTCCTCAGCGCCAAGGCAGAACAGACAGGAGAAATGAAGGCCAGCCCAGAGTTGCACATGTAGATGAAGATGCCAGATCATCAAATTCTGAAGATGCTGAAAGAGGAGAAACGTTGATTAACAGAAGAGTCCTGTTGAGTGGTGAGAATGAACCTGAGCAAAGGAGGAGCCTGTTTCGCACCAGGTGCAAGTGTGAAGGTAAATGTTGTGATGTGATTATTGATAGTGGAAGCACTGACAATTTGGTGTCAGAAGAGATGGTGACAAAGTTCAAGCTCAAGAGACAGAAACACCCACATCCATATCGGATTGCCTGGGTACAGGATGACCACAAGGTCATGGTCAATGAACAATGCCTAGTGAAGTTCAAGATTGGCGGATACCAAGATGAGGTATTGTGCGATATCATATCTATGGATGCATGTCATATGTTGTGGGGTAGACCGTGGCAGTTTGACAGATGTGCTGTACATGATGGTCGTGCAAATACCTATTCCCTGACAAAGGATGGAGTGCGACATAAGCTAAAACCATTGAAGGAGACTGAAGAAAAGGTATTTGGTAATGCAAGGATAACTTTTGTTGATGGAAGAAATTTCCTAGATGGTATGAGGCATGAGCATGTATGTTTTGCTTTAATTCCAAAAGCTGGTAAAGAGGAAGTAGAAGATGTCCCTGTAGAAGTTGCAGATTTGTTGAATGAGTTTCAGGATATTGTATCCGATAACGTGCCTGATGGATTACCACCAGTCAGGAAGATCAGTCATCAAATGGATTTGATCCCAGGAGCGAGTTTGCCGAATAAGGCAGCACACAGAATGAAACCAGCAGAAAGTGAGGAGTTGAACAGACAAGTACATGAACTGCTAGAGAAAGGATTGATCTGTGAGAGTCTGAGTCCCTGTGCTGTACCAGCGGTATTAGCACCAAAGAAGAATGGAGAGTGGAGAATGTGTACAGATTCTAGGGCAATAAACAAGATCACAATCAAGTACAGGTTTCCATTGCCACGAATGGATGATATTATGGACTGTTTGAGTGGAGTTGTGTATTTTTCAAAGATAGATCTGAAAAGTGGATATCATCAGATTCGGATCAGAGAAGGAGATGAATGGAAGACTGCCTTCAAGACAAAGGAAGGACTGTATGAGTGGTTAGTCATGCCTTTTGGGCTAACCAATGCACCGAGCACTTTCATGCGGCTCATGAACGAGGTTCTGAAAGAATTTCTGGGTAAGTTTGTCATTGTTTACCTAGATGATATTTTGATCTTTAGTAAGACATTGGAGGAGCATATGATGCATATTCGTATGGTATTTGAGAAGTTGAGAGAAGAGAAATTATTGATTAATTTGAAGAAGTGCAGTTTTGTGAAGAAAGAGTTAGTGTATTTGGGATTTGTAGTTTCAGCAGAAGGTCTGAAAATGGACCCAGAGAAGGTACAGGCTATTCTTGAATGGCCTACTCCAAGGAATGCTACTGAGGTAAGATCTTTTCATGGTCTAGCTAGCTTTTACAGAAAGTTTATCAGAAATTTTAGCAGTATTTGTGGACCCTTGACTGAAACAATGAGAGGGGATAGAAAAGAGTTTAAGTGGACTAATGGGGCAGAAAAGAGTTTTCAATTGTTGAAACAAAAAGTTACAGAACAACCAGTTTTAGCACTTCCAGATTTTAATAAGGTGTTTCAAGTAGATTGTGATGCTAGTGGTACTGCAATAGGAGCTGTTATGAGCCAAGAAGGTAAACCTGTTGCTTATTTCAGTGAGAAATTAAATGATGCCAAGAGAAAATATTCTGTTTATGATCAGGAATTTTATGTTATAGTTCAGTCATTAAAGAAGTGGAGACATTATCTGCTTCCTAAGGAGTTTGTTTTGTATACTGATCATCAAGCTTTGCAATATTTGAATAGTCAAGGAAAGTTGAACTAGAGGCATTTGAAATGGGTTGAGTTTTTGCAAAGTTATACATTTGTTTTGAAACACAGGAGTGGAAAGTCTAATAGGGTTGCAGATGCTCTTAGCAGAAGGCAACTATTGCTAACAGAAATGCAGATTGAAGTGGTTGGGTTCAAGGAACTCAAGAATTTGTATCCAGAGGATCCTGATTTTGGTGAAGTTTGGAAAGCTTGTACAGAACCTGTTACTCTAGACAGGATGAAATGGCTGGATTTCATCATCCAGGACGATATGCTATTCAAAGGGAGTCAATTGTGCATTTCACGAAGTTCTATGAGGGAGAATCTCATCAAGGAGAAGCATAGCGGAGGATTGGCTAGACATTTTGGTCGTGACAAAACCCTTTCTTTGGTTAGTGAGAATTACTATTGGCCACAGTTGCAGCAAGATGTGAAGAAGTTTGTACAGAGTTGCAGAGTATGTCGGATGGCGAAAGGAGTGAAGCAGAATACAGGATTGTATCAGCCATTACCTATACCAGAGAAGCCTTGGGAGGATATCAGCATGGACTATGTTCTTGGTTTACCGAGGACTCAGCGGGGGCATGATTCAATTTTTGTGGTGGCTGACAGATTTTCAAAGATGGCACATTTCATTTCCTGCAAGAAGACTAATGATGTTGTTCATGTAGCAGAATTGTTTTTCAGAGAAGTAGTGAGACTTCATGGTTTGCCAAAGACCATAGTTTCAGATCGGGACACTAAGTTTGTTGGATATTTTTGGCGTACATTGTGGAAGAAGTTGAAGACAGATTTGAAGTTCAGTTCATCACATCATTCACAGACTGATGGACAGACAGAGGTGGTGAATAGGAGTTTGGGAAATTTGTTGAGATGTTTGGTTGGAGATAAGCCAACGGGATGGGATTTGATTTTACCACAGGCAGAATTTGCATACAATAATTCTATCAACAGGAGCACTGGTAAATCACCATTCTAGATTGTATATGGAAGTAGTCCAAGAAATGCATCTGAATTGAGGAAGATAGATAAAGGAGAAATAAGTAGTGCTGAGGCTGAGGATTTTGTAGAACATTTGAAGAACATCCATGAGGAGGTGAGGAAGCATATTACCAAGATGAATGCACAGTATAAGGCTAAGGCAGATGAGAAAAGGAGGTATAAGAAATTTCAAGTTGGTGATGAAGTCATGGTTCATTTGCGGAAGGAGCGGTTTCCAGTTGGTACATATAACAAGCTGAAAATGAAGAAGTTTGGACCATGCAGGATATTGAAGAAACATGATTCAGGAAACGCATATGAGGTAGAATTGCCTATTGAGCTAAATATTTCACCAGTGTTTAACATTTCAGATCTGACAGAGTATCATGAAGGAGGTGTTGAAGATGAGATCACAACACAGTGGAGTATTCCAGCAACTAGTTCAGACACTAAGGAGATCGAAGACATACTGGACAGTCGTATTGGCAGAAGCACAAGGAATAGGACATATGAAGAGTATTTGGTCAAATGGAAAGGACGACCTGTAGAAGATTCATCGTGGCTAACAAAGGAGGAGGTTAACCGTCTTGATTTTCCTCTGCACACCTGAGTCGTGACAGGGTCACTTCTCAAATTACCCTGGGTGTCTGATGCAGGAGCATCCTGGGTGTAAGAGCAATCTTGCATCACCCAAAAAAATTTTTCTATTTTTATATTCAATAAGGGCTATTTTAGTGCAGAGCTGCTATTTATGGAAAGTTACTATTTTTGGTAATTTTTGCATGTGCTCAGAATGATCTGATTTCTTTCTTGGAGGTTCATTTTGGTTATATAAGTCTGCCAGTAAAGTTTCATTGCCAGATCAAGTGTATATTGGAAGATATTGAAGATTTTCGGTATTGGCAGCAGGGTACAGAAACTTCGAACTCAGTTTTGAAGGCTTTAGAGGCCCCGGATGAGGTCGAATTTTGGGCTGAATGAAGCTTGCTTAATTCAAGCGTTGTAGAGCGCTTCGTGGCGTTTTCGAAATGGGGTTATAATAGCCGATCGGGTCAACTGGTGATGACTTATGGTCTTCGGAAGTTGGGCCACCTGAAATGGCGAAAAATAATTTTCTTCAAAATTTCTGTTCGGGTTTCAAAGGTTATCTTGAGCCGACTATGATGTAATAAAATGTAAAATAAAATAATTCTAAGTTTGGTCGGCCTTATTGGCTAAAATTCTGGAACCTTCCCAGGCGGTGGATAATTGCCTATATAAGGAAGGCTGTGTTATTGTCTTAGGCAGTTCAGAATAGTTCTGGGTAGTAGATCTGGGTATTGATTCGAGGCTTTGTCCTACAGAATATTGTAAGGGAATGCCCATGTGGCTTTGCATATTGTAATTCTAAAAGTTTGTAATTCCACATTTGTGGAGATAATAAGAAGCCAATTTTCTGTTCTTGCATATTGTTGTTGTTTCTCTATTTCTATTATGTGTTTGTGGTATTAAGGGGAGCACCCTTCATCAGATATGCATGTGCATGGGTGAAGAAAAGAATGCTTGAAGATAATTAAAGTTTTATTGACTGTTTAAGCAGGAAAGGCTAAAGGAGAATTGTGGTGGTTGCTTGAAGAAAAGTTTCAAGAAGATTAGAGATGGAGATAGAAAAGTTTCAAAGTCAATAAACCAGCATTAGTGTATGGAATCGGATCTGATATTTGCAAAGTGAGTTGTATGTTTTTTAGATAAATATTGCTGCTACTTTCTAACCATTGTAATAGTCAAAATCCTTTTAACAGAGGTTGACCTAACAGTCATAAGTTAAATCCTTTGAACAAGGTTGCATTCTAATGGAGTGTATGTAAGTCCTATAACAAGGCTCACTTTTAACAAGGTGATTGAAATACTTTAATTGGGTCACACCTAACAGTGTGTATTGTAACCTTTGACAGGGTTGGCTTTTAACCGAGCTCACTTCAGAAGAGTGAAAATAATAGTAGCATGTTACAAAGTGGTTTTTCCCACATTGGGTTTCCACTATAAATCCTGGTGTTAATACTTGTGTGAATGATTTGGTTTGAACATTTCTATGTTGTACAAGTTAAGTTACAACTGGGTAGTGGACTGCATTGTTATATGTTTCTATTATTGAATCAGTGATGACCGAGTTTGTTTTGGTTATTGGATCTAATTTAAGGAAAAAATTTTAAGTTTGTCTTATACATTAGGACCTGAGAACAACTGATTCAGCCCCCCTCTATGTTGTTCTAAATCATATTAACAAAACTATCACTATGTGGAGTTTGTCTTGTGTGCACCTTCTCCGTGGGGAACACCAACATGCAACATATGACTAGTGTGTGCCTTCTCTACTTGGTGTATGGTCATGTTGGGTGTGTTGGTCTGCTCATTCCATATCACTTGACGAGCAGTTGCCAAGGTGAACACCCCATGCCATGTGGATAGTCTACCTCAGGAACACCACATTATAGGCTATTATGATAGCTAGATTTTGTTCCCTCTTTCTTGATGAGGTGGCTAGATATAGTCACATAGTGATGTAATGTGCAACTTATGATGATTTTTATCTTTTTTTGTGTGTAGACCAACAAATTATTTTTTCTTTGTTTTTGATGGTTTAGCCACAACTTGTGAAATTTATCTTACGTTTATTTTATCTTTCAATTGTCTTATCTTATTATGGAAATAGATAATTCATTTTCTCTTATTTATAAACATTGGTGGCTAAGCTAGTTTCACTTTGGTATTTTCAAATGATGGTCTTGTGTTGTGATGTGATTACTCACTAAAGACGTGTAAGGTGGACTTGGTGAGTGTATATCAAGAAGTATATGCATGGACCCCTTGAGGATGGGAGTAGTGAGGCTATTATGTAGCTAGCATCCACTACCCCCAATTTATGGTGTCTATTCCTTGGAGGCTAACCACCTTACAAAAACAAGAAATATGGCATTTGGTCTTGTATGGAGGGCCTCCTTGTGTGTGAGGATTAAACACCATAAAGCCACTAAGTGAGGTTATGGATTATAGACTTTAGATATAGATGAGACTAGTATTGTATCCTGGAGTTAGAGCTTGTCTAGAGAGGCATATCCACACTTTATCCTTGTGATGTGCAATCCCAATGATATGGAGTTGCATGTTTGTATAGAATGCATATCTAGTATGTTTATTGTTGATTTTTAGAGATAGAAATGTACCAGTATGTTATGTTAAATGCTAATATCATTATATTTTATGATTGATTTTTGTGTTATAAAATTTGTAAAAGAAAATGTAAGTAAAGTATTATGGATTATTGTCTCTAGGAAATGATGAAAGTATTTGAAAATTTTGATCTATTCTTAAGGAAAAAATGAGTGATTTATCTTTCTTAGAATTGATGAAATGATGGTATATTTGAATCACATCGTGTACATTGGTGTATTTTCTATTCATAACATATATTTCTACTAATTTTATGTTAAATGTGATTCTTGAATAAGTGTTGAGTATAAATTACTAGTGTACTATTATTTATTAAATATGTAAGTTTATGGTACCTTGTAGTACATTTTAGCTAGCCCCTCTAGGAGAACTTGATCTGAATTATTACTTAGCTTGGAATTTATTACTTCAATATTGTGGAACCAAGTTTTAAATTACACTAGTTGGTTAAAATATGACTTGATGCAAATATATGTACAATACCTAATCCTTTTCATAAGGATTATTTTATATCTTTGTAATGATCTAAGGAACAAGTATATCATGGATATTGGCTAAACATATTAAGGAGCAATGTGTAATGTGTTTCTATCTTAGTCTTTAGAATTCCAAGAGTAAGTTGAGTCTTAGGGGGGAGGATGTAGTGTCCCTTTAACACCAACATGACATGAAGGTATGAGGAATTTGGACCAAACCTTTGATGCGAAATAAAATAAGTACATTTGATACCAAATGCTTTTCAATGTAGCGAGGAGTATATGTTAAGCTTAAGTGAATTTGTACTTATACGCTATATGCATTTACATGGATGCTTTATGTCTTCATGTATTCATGAGTATTCTTCATGTGCTACATGTATGCTTAATTGAATCCATATATGTTTATGTATATTTTTCTTGATGTCAATGAATTCATGTGTATGCTTCATGTAAGGTTCTACCTTTGGTTGATCTAGAACAATAGAATAACTACGAACAATCCTATATCTCAATCCATGCTTGACGGTCTGTTACAAGAGTAAACTTAATGTCGATATCATCTCTAAGAATGTCATTGTAAGAAGTATGTTAATTATTAGCAAGTCTACATACACATACACATACACATACACATACACATATACATATATTGACCATGAGGTTGCGATTAAATCAAGAGATTTGTATTGCTTAGATAAGAAGGGTAAGACCTTGGATTGATTAAGAGAATTCAATATAAATTTTATTGCAGGATTAAGAATAGACCGTGTGTTATCAAGGAGGAAGAAAGATTCAATCGATGCCATAAGGAATTTATATAATCACCAATTAGTTAAGAATTCATGGTGCATTGTCAATGGATGTGAATAGGTGGAAGTTCAAGATAATATAGTGAATGAAAGAAATGTCAAAGGGTGTACCATTTTTCCAATAGTTGAGGAAGTTTGAATGTGTAAAGGAGAAAGTAATGAAGGGTTCCAATCATGAATGGTTACACATGATCGCAACGTTATAAAAACAAGGGTGAAGGTATAGTGGAGGGGGAGGTTCTCTGTGCTTAAGAAATGTATGAGAAATGGACAAAAAATGCTTAATTTATCGAAAGAAACGGGGAGCACCATGAAAGAATGGGTCTTCCATTACCCATCTTAGAATGATGGAAGGAGGTTTTGAAAATACATGGAAGACATTAATGAAAAAATCGAGTTGTGTAAGGGAGATATATCATATCAGGTTTCAGAGGATAGATTGCATTTTAAAAGTGATATATTTCAATTTATCTATGCCTCCACGGAAGTTGTACCATCAGATAAAGTCCTCCTATCGCTACTCTCAATGCATAATCGCACCATGCTTCCATTTTGGCTATCCAGATTTAATCTAAAGATTTGGAAGACTTCTTCTGAGCAATAGGAGTTCTCCAAAGCCTTCAAAACATCCCATCAAATATGGAGAAGAATCCATTTCATGCACTGTTATTCTATGCATAACAGTAGGGATAAAGTAGAGAAGATAACAGTCCGGTAAGTTCTCTTACTCTCATTCATTTCATGCACTATTATTCTATGCATCGGCTTCATCTTGAATCAAAATTTTAGTGAACAATTGGTGTAGAAGCCATTGAAATACTTTCTCTTTATCTCCTTTCCTTTTTTTATTAATCCATAACATCAAGAACTACTTTTGTCATTACCATTTGGAGGGTAGAAAAAACTTGTATCGTCTATAAATAACATCCAAGGTTCTTTACTTCAAGAAAATTGTTTGAAATTAGGGAAGGAGAGGAGATTATTTTGATTCCTTACTTGCAAGGTTAGCATGTTTAATCTTTGGTATATCAAATAAATTTCTTCTTTAATTTTTGAATTAAACCTAGTCCACTAAAATTTCCTTTTTACTATTATAGAAGTTGATCAATAATTAGAGAGGGTTAACATCATGTTCATAGTCATCTTCTCAAGATTTGATCTATGTTTAAATTTAGTGGATATAACTTACCTTAATTATTGGATAAAAGTATTTAGTATTCGAATAAATAAATGTTAGGATTTCTTATCAAAAAATAAAAATTAAAAAATGTGTTCAATTTGAAAATATATAAGGTTTTATATTGGATATATCCTCATTTAATTTTGAATCGACTTAATAAGTACTCAAAGATAATGAGCATCAATTTGTGTTTGATTAAATATATTTTATTTTTATTGCATTAATATAACGTCATAAAGGACCATAAAATGAAGGAAATAAGAATAAAATAGAGTGAAAAGAATCTACGAAACCAAACATACTAAGCCATAAATCCAACTCCTAGTTTGAGTAAAAATTATAAGCATGAGGATAAGTTGCATGTTATTTACAAGGTAGGGTTTATTAAAACAATATTCTTGATATATTGAATTTCCATTACTTCTTTAGAAGAACTTACTCAGTATAATTCAAGATTATTGTATCATGTTTTAATTTTTCTTCAAGTTAAACTAAGGGAGAGTTAATGGGATATTTAGGTTAAGTATCTAACTTAATATTATTAGATTTCCACAATCCATATGAAATGTATAAATTTTGTTTCTGGATTCCATTGTATTTTTCAACATACACAATTGAATCCAGAAACAAAATTTCTACATAAGGATAACTTGTTTGTCAATGCATCATTATGATCTCATGTGAAAAGATTAGTGCGTAATTATTTCAATAGTACAAACACATTTGTTGATTTGTGTACATTAAGAATAAATTTAAATAATTGGTCCAAAGTTCAACTGAGTTGCAAGTTAATGTTTTAAGAAAATCTTGGAGTCGATAGTTATTGAATACTAGTCGTAGGTGAATGACTACTATTTTCTTGAAGTGATTTTGTGATCTTATGAATCAATCGGTTGAACTTGATTTTTCTTAATATTTCTTATAGTACAATATATTGTTAAAGTAAGGCTATGATATGTACTTTTGTGAAGATTGGAAATCCTTAATGTTGCTTGTCCAATAATTATAAATCCCCATTCTAGTGTTCTTATTAATAACAAGGTTCGTCCAGAGAAAATCCTTCTTATTATTGTGCAATCCTTGATTTTTATGATTGTGTCAATACGAGAGTATTGTCCAT